>ML681997.1:5353073-5501249 GCA_007922195.1 Podocnemis expansa
TCGAAATAACCCTCTGTGTGTGAACGTAGCCAATATTAGGAAGGCAAAGGAATAAAGTGAGATTAAACTAGCTAGAGAGACGTAAAGGGTAACCAGAAAACATTCTATAAATATATTAGAAGCAGGAGGAAGAAGGATAGGATAGGCCCCTAACTGAACAAGGGGGAAAGACAATAACAGAAAACGTGGGGAAAAAAAGCAAGAAGTCTTGTGGTATTTAAAGACTAACAGATTTATTTATTGCATGAGCTTTCATGGGAGAAAATCCCACTTCGTCAGACGTGTCTGACGAAGTGAGATTTTCTCCCATGAAAGCTCATGCGATAAATAAATTTGCTGATCTTTAAGTGCCATAAGACTCCTTGCTTTTTTTTCTTTACTAGGCTAACATGGCTGTCTCTTTGGAACTTGGCAAGAAAATGTGGAGACAGCAGAAGTATTAAATGCCCTATTTGATTCAGTTTTCCCAAAAAACTGTGTAGTGGTTGGACATCTATGATAGTGAACCTCAATGACAATGAGTTTGGATCTGAGGCTATAATAGGGAAATACATTAAAGATTACTCAGACAAGTTTATATCTTCAAGGCATTAGGGCCTGATGAAACACTTCTTAGCATACTCAAGGAGCTGACTAAGGAGATAGCTGAGCCATTAGTGATTATTTTTTAAATAACTCATGGAAGATGGGATTAATTCCAGACAACTGGAAAAAGGGCAACTGTAGCGCCAACCTATAAAAAAGGAAATAAGGACTTGGGTTGGAGCGCTCAGGGCAATGCGGCTCCAGGAAGGGGATGGGGGGGGCGCCCAGGGAGCCCCCTGCCTGGGGACTGGCACTAAGCCTGGATGGGATGCTGGGGGAGGTAGCATGCCTGGGGGAGGGGGACCAGGAGCTCTGCGCCCGGCTGTGGCTTTTGGCTGGCTCACCCGGTCCCCCGGATGGGGAACAGTCAGCGAAGAGGCCTGCCCCTCCCCTGGGCCGTTTGGCCCTGCCCTAGCGCCCAGCACCCCCCACCCCCTTGGGACAGCCCTGGTTCTGGGCCCCACATTTCAGGAAAGAAGTTGACAAATTGCAGAAAGTTCATACAAAAACAACAAAAATGATTACAGTTCTAGAAAACATAAGAAAAGATTGAAAAAATTGACTTTGTTTAGTCTGCTGAAGGCAAGACTGAGGGGATATTTGATAACAGTTCCAAGAAACATAAAAGGTTGTTACAAGGAGGAAGGTGAAACATTGTTCTCCGTAACCTCTGAGGACAGGACGAAAAGCAGTGGGCTTCATGTGTAGCAAGAGAGGATTAGCTGGACATTCAGAAGAGTTTTCTAAGTGTCAGGGTGGTTAAGCATGGAAACAAATTGCCTTGTAAGCAACGAGTCCTGTGGTATTTAAAGACTAACAAATTTATTTATTGCATGCGCTTTCATGGGAGAAAATCCCACTTCGTCAGATGCTGTTTTTCCCATGACAGCTTATGTGCCAAATAAATTTGTTAGACTTTAAGTACCACAGGACTCCTTGTTTATTTTGCTGAACGAGACTAACATGGCTGCCCCTTTGGAACTTGACAAATTGCCTAGTGAAATTGTAAAACCTCCACAACTGGAGGTTTTTAAGAACAGGCTACACAAAGACATATTAAAGGTAGTCTAGTTATTACTTATTTATGCTGAGTACAGGGGAGTGCATTAGGTGATCTATAGAAGTCCCTTCCACTGCTACATGTCTATGATTCTATGACTTTTAATCACCAGTTTCTCTATATTTGGACATTCAGATAAGAACACCTTATTGGCTATATATTCTCTCTCTGGCCCAAAGAATTTTATTTATTTATACAAGGTGAAACAACTCCATTAGGAGAGAATGGCCTGATGGTTGCAGCACGCATCAGACATGAGGGAGACCCAAGATTAAGACTCATAGGGTGTGCCTACACTGGCAAATTAGTTCAAATTAAGGAGCCTTAATTCGAACTAATTTAGTCTCCATCTACAATAAACTTTCATTAGTCTGAAGTAAGGTATTCCTTAATTTGAATTAATGAAAGCTTACTTCAAATTAGTAAGACCTGCCCTTTAGTTTGAACTAAATGCTTAGTTCGATTCTCACTTCAAACCAAGGGCAGTGTAGACCAGGATTAAGCCTTAATTTGAACAAAATAAATTCAAATTAGGGTAGTTAGTTTGAATTAACAAAGTGGACTAATTCAATTTAACATTTAAGCCGAAGTAGTGTACTTTGTTAATTCAGCTTACTAAAGTCAGGTTTAGTTTGAATTAAGGTCGAACTTATTGGTTTGACTTTGTTAATTTGAACCAACTTTTGTAGTGTAGACATAGCCATAGACTCTAAGGTCAGAAGGGACCAACGCAATCATCTAATCCAGGAATCTGCAACCTGTGGCTCTGGAGCCACATACAGCTCTTTGGCTACCCTTTTGCAGTTCCTGGCTCCAGGCCCCCCACCACTGGGGGACCCTGCGGGGGCCCACTCCTAGTTCCAGGCTCCCCCTCCCTCTCTACTGGGAATCATGCAGCAGGTGCCCTGGCCCAGCTCTCAGATCCCCCTGACCCTCCCACTAGGAGACTACACCCATTGCAGCTCTTAAAACATTTAGTTACTGAAGGAATTTTTGAAAATGGCTCTTCTTATCTTTCAAGTTGCCCACCCCGATTTATTCTGACCTCCCATCCAGCACATAGACCAGGGATGGGAATCAGCATCTCTCACGTTCTATAAGATTTCTCTAGCCACTGGACTATTGGCTCTTCCTGGGTGGCATTCACCCATTCACCATAAATTCAAGCCTACACCTGAGACACCTCCCTGCTGAAAATGTTATCAAAACTGACCTTTTCCCATGAAAAGTTTTGACAACTTAGCTTTTTCTGGCAAGAAAACATCTCATTAAAAAAATTCTTGCCTGTCTCCAATGCTGAGGTCAGAACCCAGATCCAGCTACGTCAGCATATTCTGCTAGTATTCCTGTTGTAGTTGTAGCCATGTTGGGCCCACGATATGAGACAGACAAGGTAGGGGAGATAATGTCTATTACTGGACCAAATTCTGCTGTTGTAAGAGACAAGCTATTTAGCTCCACAGAAACCTGAAGAAGAGCTCCGTGGTGCTTGAAAGCTTGTCTCGCTCAGCAACAGATATCATCTCAGCCACCTCCTCTCACTGATAACATTTCTGACAATGAAGGATGTGAACCAGTTTTCTTTATAACCCCTCATTTACACCCGTACATAACTTTCCAAAACATTCATTTTGAGGGGCTCAGATTTCCAGTGAGTAGGCTGTGTCCAAAAGCTGATTTGCAGTGATGATGGGCAGGGTGCATGTGTGTGGAAAACACTAAAATACTTTTTCCATTTTTTAAAAAAATAGCTAACTACACTTTTAATAAACAGTTTGATATAAAATTACAATTGCTAATGGTATTAGTGTTAACGTGACTGAATGTGTTAGGTTGAGGTTTAGAACATCATTATTTGGTCTTATTTACCAAATGTCTTACTTATTATATTATCTGCTTTTTCAGATGTGTACTGGTTTTGATTTTTAATTGGTCTTATTTACCAAATGTCTTACTCATTAGACTATCTAGTTTTTCAGATGTGTCCTCTTTTTGATTTCACTGTGAAGAGAACTAGCATACCAAGTCGGAGGCATGATTAATAACATGGGAGTTTTTCAGCATTATGTCTGTCAGACATTGGTGGCTCCAAACTCCACACACAGTCTAACAAACAGCTCCCTGTTCTCTTCATCCTTTGCCATTCAACTTTGACCACAATCATCATGGGAAATTCAGACACAAATATATTGCAAGAATCAGTTGTGATAGGTTTGGCATAGAACGGGGGTCTCAAATTCAAATCACCGCGAGGACCACATGAGGACTTGTAGAGGGCCACGTGAGGACTAGTACATTAGCCCAAGGGCCGCACCACTGAAACCTTTTCATACAATGATATTGCAAATATCAGTCATGGCTGTGTCATCGTGGGCCACAGGAAATAGCTTTAGGGGCCACATGTGGCCCATGGGCCACGTCTGAGACCCCTGGCATGGAATATCAGATTCCTTGTTGGAATCGCCTCCTAAATATTTCTCAACTTTGGACTTATTTACAGGATATGCCTGCACATGTTTGGAACATCTTAAAGGTATGTTTAAAAATGACTTCCCAAATTGAAATGGGTTGAAATTATACTTAGTTTATTTTCTCAGATGAAAACCTCCTACCCTATGTTAATCCTGATTAAATTCCCAAACCATTGACACACTTAAGCACACTCTTAACTGTAAACATGGAAAACTACTGAAGTCAGTGGGATTACTTACATCCTATAAATTCTTAGATTTCCATGCCAGAAGGGACCACTGTGGTCTTCTCATCTGACCTCCAGCATAACATAGGCCATAGAACTTCCCCAAAATAAGTCTTAAAACATACATTTTTAGAAAAAACATCCAAGCTTGATTTAAAAATTTCCAGTGATGGAGAATCCACCACAACCCGCAGTAAATTACAGTTAGTGGTTAATTACCCTGTTAAAATTTTCAACCTTATTTCTAGTCCCAACTTTTCTAACCTCAACTTGTAGTCAGTGGATCATGTTATACACTTTTGTGCTAGATTGTAGAGCCCATTATTAAATATTTGCTCCCCATGTAGATCCTTATAGACTGTAATCAAGTCACCCCTTAATCATCTCTTTGTTGAGATAAATAGATTGAGCTCTTTTAATTTATTACAATAAGACATACTTTCTAATGCTTTATTCACTCTCTTGCTTCTTCACTGAATTGTCTCCAGTTTATCAACATCCTTTTTGAATTGTGGGAACAAGTGGACACAGTATTCCAAGAACAGTCACACCAGTTCCAAATACGGGGATAAAATAACCTTCCTACTTTTAATTGAGATTCTCTTGTTTAGGTATCCAATGGTTGAATTAGCCCTTTTGGAGTACCACACTGGGAACCCAATGTTCAGCTGCTTATCTACAATGACCTCAAGTCCTTTTCAGCCACTGCTTCCCAGTTAGAGTCCCTCATCCTGTAAGCATGGCCTACATTCTTTGTTCCTAAATGAACACATTTATATTTCTTTATATTTAAAGACCTGTTGTTGGCTTGCGCCCAGCTTATAAAATAGTCCTGATCACTGGGCATCATTGACTTGTCCTCTTCATTTATTATCAGTCCATAATATTTGCCCTCACTTGCAAACTTTGTCAGTGGTGACTTGGTTTTCTTCCAGGTCATTTGATAAAAACATTAACTAGAGTTGGACCAGGAAAAAATGCCTGTGGAACTCCACAAGAAACACAATATTAAGAATAATCTTAAGTGTCTTGCTGAATAATGCCTGAATGATGTTGTCTTGAGAGGGTGTCCCACAGCAATCAGATCACTTGGGGTTCATGATTCCAATAATTTTCACTACTGATGAGAATGAAAGATTTTAAGTTGATGTGAAGGACTTCCTCCCAGCCCTTAGGGACAAAGGGGAAGTTCTGGAAAATCTGATGGGGGGAAAATTCTGTGGAATTTGGCAAAAAATTCCCCCCTGATTTTGATGTGGCCTGGTTCATTAGCTGTTAGACAAGGGGTTAAATGCCAATAAGTGTACCTGTAATTCAGGGATCTCAAACACATGGTCCATGGACCACATGCGGCCCCTAAAGCTGTTTCCTGCACCCCCCAATGAAAATATTGTTACGAAAAAAAAAAGCAAGGAGTCTTGTGGCACTTTAAAGACCAGCATTTGTAATATTGTTGTATGAAAAGGTTTCAGCGGTGTGGCCCTCGGGCTAACATACTAGTCCTCATGCAGCCCTCGTGGTGATTTGAGTTTGAGACCCCTGCTCTAATTGATGGATCAATTGCCTCCTAGTGAGAGTCAATTAAAGAATATTAGGCACTTACAACTTATAACAAACTAGGCCCTGAGAGGGACTGACTATAAAGGAGACAGGAATTTCTTGTGGAGAGAAACCCCTTGAGGTCTAGCAAGATGTAGCCTGGCCCATGATGGAAGGAACAGTGTGGAGACAAGGACATATGTGGACAAAAGCTTATGTAGACAAGAAGTCAGATAGGAGGAACTGCAGGAACCAGGGTAGTCTCCTGTGGAGGGAGGCAAGGTTAGTTAAACGTATTTCAGTGGACATCAAGAGGGGAGGAAGAATGTCTTTTGCCAGTATAAAACTGCATCTCCACTCAGAAGTTCTTCCAGTGTAGGTAAACCAGTATAACTATATTAGCAGTCTTTGCGGTGCTGACTAGCCCTAAGAAATAATAATGAAAACATTCTTGAAGTATGTAAATTCATTTACTGTCTTTGTTGAATGGTAAACTATTTTATTAGCCCATTATTTATGATACTTCATATTGTACTGTTTACATTTATTCATTTAAACTGCTTAGATGTGCTGAATTCTAAAGAAGGTTCTCTTTTGGTTTATAGAGCACGTTTCTTCTGCTAATTACCGAAGCAATTATCAGAATTGATGGCTTGATATGTGATCTTTGACCCAAAGTAAGAGATTAATGTGTCAACTCCAGTTAAAAATTGTAAGTTAGACAGACATTCTCAACAATAAGTAAAAAAGATACAGCAGTCCAATGACATTCTTCATGCTTGAAGTTTGGCAGAAGAAAATAAAAATTATGAATGACAACTATTGAGAATTCTTTAGAAGATCCATTTGGTTCAAACATACAAAGCAAAACTAAACTAAGTATGTAATAAATAAAATACAAAGAGGCAAAATTAATATAAACTCATTAGGAAATTAATTGATATTACACCACTCCTTGATTATAAACAGTGTTAAATATTTCCTTGTCATATTCAGAAAAGTGAAGCCTTACTTCTTGTTTGACATTGTTTTCATTACATATTTGATTTTATCTGGGAGGGTTTCTTTTTCATAAGTCTCTCAAACTAACTCTAATTTTTGGCAATTCTCTTTTAGGGATACCTTGTCATCTCAGTGCATTGGGAGTTCGATACAATTCCCATAATGCAGGCATTCTCAAATCGTGGGTTGTGGACCCCCCCTCCCCCGGGGGTCACAAGCAACTTAGATAGGGGGGTTGCACAAATTTATGTATCATTTTAGGGGGTCATGTTATCACAAAGTTTGAGAACCCCTGCCATAATGAATTAAAAATTAGAATATATGCCAACTGTAGAACAAGCAATACGGAAGCCTATAGCAGAAAACGTTTTCCTGATCATGCAAAGAGATGACCGAGTTTTCCAGGCCAACTGAAACACATAACTTAGAGGTTCCTTTGTTAGATCATAGAAATTTTCTTCTCAAGGTCTACACATCCCTTCCAGAAAGGGAGCTACTGTCTTTCATACCAGAAGCAACACAATCAAGAGGATGCAAGGTGGTTGGTATTTGAGGAAGCCTATCCAAATTGTGTTGATATTGATGCAAATATACCTACTGAAGTCAATTGGAGGAGCTGAGTTGGACCTTTAAGACTTAATTCAGCAAAGCATTAAAACAAGTGCACTGAAGGCAAGACTGAAGGAACTAGGCTATTTAGTCTGCAGAAGAGAAGAATGAAGTGGCAGAGCTGTAACGGGGGTTTTTGCTGCCCAGGGAACACTCCAATCAGAATGTTCCCCTTGCCATTAGCAGCTCTTGGAGCCGGCACCACGAAAGCAGTCCTTTAATAGAGCGGCTCTATTGAGCCGCTCCACACTGCCTGGGGCTTTGCCCCATTGGCCCTGCTGTAGTTATGGCTCTGTGAGGGAAGATTTGATAGCAACCTTCAACTACTTGAAGGGGTGCTCCAAAGAGGAGGGAGCTAGGATGTTCTCAGTAGTAACAAAGGACAGAACAAGGAGCAATGGTTTCAAGCTGCACCTGGGGCGGTCAAGGTTGGATATTAGGAAGAACTTTCTCACTGGCAGGGTGGTGAAGCATTGGGATGGGTTACCTAGGGAGGTGGTGGAATGCCCATCTTTGGAAACATTTAAGGTCTGGTTAGACAAACCCCTGGCTGGGATGATTTAGTGGAATTAGTCCTGATTTTAGCAGGGGGTTGGATTAGATGACCTCATGAGGTCCCTTCCAACCCTATGATTATATGATTCTAAGCTCATTAGGTACGATTTATCCACAAACTTACAGCTGAGCATCTCCTCAACCGTATTGTTGAATCAAGACCTAGCTGTTGGCCTTGCGTCAAGACGAACTGGTTTAATATTCTGCTAACAGTTATTTTCTGAAAACTTGAGCTCAGGTGCACCTCAGAGCACAAGCTAAGCAGTTTGGCAAGTCAGAAACATTGATAAGGTTTTTAAACTACATCAACAAAGACATTACAGTGATGAGCACCCTAAGACTACCTAAGTGAAAGAGAAAAAAATCGGTACAGCTTCATGAGGAAGTTTGGTGAGGAAAGTGCCTGCATTTTGTCTGTGGGTTTACTTCCCATCTTTGGCTTCTGACTTTCACAAGCACTAACACTGATTAAATCGTCCCCTCTTACAAGAAAAAAAAAAAACAACAGGAAGAAATTTGCAAAATAAAATATATAAATTCCGGTTTTGTTCTGGATAATACTAGGTCAGCATTTGCCATCCTTGCTGTCAGTTTTCTGCTGTTTGCCTCTCACAACGAGTTACCATTCCAGCAATAGATATTTATAAAATGTGTTGTGACAAAGAATTGCACACTTTTGTCAAAGGTTTTGGCATCTTCTCATGCCAGATCAAAGTCATTAGCCAGGAAAAAATTGTATTTTGCTTCTTACTATCACTTGGTCTTTACTGAGATTTGAATGGATTATTAGAGTTGTAATTTTAAAGGGCCCCAATTCAGCACTGGAAGAAAGAGCTGCCTGGAAAATGGAAAATTTTTGATGGGGGGAAAACAAAAATAAATGGAAAAAAAAAAGAAAGTCTGGGCTTCCTAGTGAACTATACCTCTCATGACGCATAAGCTGTGAGAAGGCAGAACAGAGGTACTTAGAGCCATCTTTTTTATATAATTAGACTGGATAAGAACTGCAAAAGAACTATGGACAGGATGATTGTTGAAAATCACAAGGGGAGAGTGGAAATATTGTTCTTTAAGTCAAAGTATTGAAGTTTCTAAAATTTTGATATTTCATTAAGATTAGAAAAATGCTGGCTGGCTGGATAGTGGGTTGAAGGATGTGAGAAAAATTGCAATATAAATGTCTTCTCTGGTTGAAATTTTGTCTATGTTTTGTCAGGAACATTTTAAAAAGAATCTCCATCAGCCTGGCTAAGTTCTAAAGTTTCTGTGTTTTTGTTTGAAAACAGGGTCTTGTTTTGGATTTTTTTTTTCTGTAATTCTCAGTCAACGTATTCCACCTCAGTGCAATAAGGTTTAGGTAAGTATCGGGAAATGGAAAAATTCCAGCAAAAACAACATAACCAAACTAAAGAAAACAAACCAAAAGACCTACTGTGCACTCAGGAAGTGAAGTGAAAGCAACTTATGATGAAGTGTGATTTTTTCCCACAAAAGCTCATGCTGTAAATAAATTTGTCAAAGTTTGTTTAAAAGTGCCACAGGACTCCTTATTTGTTTTGCTGAACTAGACTAAACATGGCTACCCCTTTGGAACATGTCAACTTTTGCTGTAATTCATGTGTTCTTCCTTCAGAAGCTTATCGACACCACTAACATACTCCACAAACATCTCTCACCTGGATGCCACCTCAGCTGGACTCTGCTTTAGTAAGGCTATGTCTACACTTAAGAATGCTAATTCGAACTAAGTTAGTTTGAATTAATTAATTTGAACTAATTGTGATTAATTCAAACTAACTTAGTTCGAATTAGCATGTCCACACTAGAAACCTAAATTTAAATAGTATTGCCATGCACAAGATTTGCTAGTTCAGCTTAGGAGGGGGGCACCATAGGAAGTGTGGCAACATGGCACACAAGAAGGGACATGCCCCTACCTAATCCATAAAAAGAGTAAGGCACCCGGGGAGGAAGAAGGTCCAACTGACTTTAGTTCAAATTAATGGTTAGTTTGAACTAACCTGTCTCCATTAGGTTAGTTTGAACTAATAAGTTTGAATTAACTGTTAGTTTGAACTAAAGGCAGGTTTTAAAAGTTCGAACTAAGCTTTCCTTAGTTCATACTAAGGAAAGCCAGTGTGGCCATGGACTAATTTAGTTCAGATTAAGCCTTCTTAATTCAAATTAAATTCCCAGTGTAGATATAGCCTAAGGCAGTGAATTTTTTTCTGATGAGAGTCTGCTTTTCACAGAAAAAAATGATTCTTCACAAAGAAACCAATATGACTGAAAAGTTTAAAAGCATTTTGTTTTTAGTGAAAGCTAAAAAAATTTAATTTTATAAATTCCAACAAGGTGTTTGATAGGAGCTGTAGTTTGAACAACTCATGCGCCCCTTCTCCTTTCTTAGACTACATCTCCCATGGTACACCACTGCCTCTCCTTTTAGTCAGGGAGCCGGTGGATCATGGGAGTCTCGTCTTAATTAGAACCTTTATCCTGGTCCTTAAGCAGTGTGATTCAAGTCAAAAGAAGAAGCTCTAACACACTAGCACTCAGCCCCCAAGGCAGATCATAGCATAAAGACAAATATGCAAAGTAGCCATCCATACCAACCGCGAAATATTACTACTATTGTTAAAGAAAATTTCTATAGTGAATGGAACAGACATAAGCCAAGACTGCAATTCAAAGATGTGTGCATGAAGAGTATGGTTAATAAGGAAGGTTTACCTGATGACATGGATTTTACGGAAGAAAGAGAAGACATTTGGTAGAGGACTGCAGATAGCATCATCCCAGGAAAAGGGATAGCATGGTAAAAAGTCTGATGTTGAGAATGGGAAAAGGAGTCTAGTGAAAGCAGTTAGAAGAAATTAGGGAGAAGGGGGATAAACAGGAGGAAATACTGTAGGAGTACAGGTGATCAGAGGAGCAAAATTATGGAAGAGACAAGGAGCTTGTTTGATGTGGTAAGAGTAAAGAAGGCAATGGAAGGATGTATAGATGGGATAACATGTCTAAAGAGATGAGGGAGGAAAATGACTTTGGCAGTGCCAATCTGAGCAGATGGGGAAGAACAGAGAGGCTGAGAGACCAGGGTGGAGAAGGTTACAGCAGTATATGTGATGGATGACCAGAGTGTGATCAAGGACTTTAGTAGTGGGAGAGAAAGGCAAGATGATTTTGGAGGTATTAAAGAGGATGAAGCAGGCTTTTCAAGGGAAGAGTTAAAATTTGGGCCTGAGAGGTAGGCAGGACAGTGTAATTTTCAGTAGAGGTCAAAATGGAAGTGAAGGAGAAAGTTTAGATGGGAATGTGCAAAGTTCAGTTTTGAATCGTAGTTGAACATCTGAGAAGAGACATCACTGAGTCAGCACGTAATGTAAGACTGGACAGAGGTAGCAAGAGGAGCAAAGTACATTGGTGAATCATCAGCAAAGAGGAAAAACGTGAAGCGATGAGAGGAGACCAACACAACAGAACATAAGAACAGTCATATTGGGTCAGAACAATAGTCTATCAAGGTCACTATCCTGTCTTCTGACAATGGCTGGAGCCAGGTGCTTCAGAAAGAATGAACGGAACAAGGCAGTTATCAGGTGATCCATCCCATGTTGTCCGATCTCACCTTCTGGTAATCAGGTTTAGGGACACAGAATCTGATGCTATACCCTTGACCATCTTGACTAATAGCCATTGATGAAGTTATCCTCCATGAAATTGTCTAATTCTTCTTTGAACCAAGTTATACTTTTGGCAACATGCCAAGCAATGAGTTCCACGCACTGACTGTGCAGTATGAAGAAGTACTTTCTTATGTTTGTTTTAAATTTGCTGCTTATTACTTTCATTGGATTACTTCTGGCTCTTGTGTTATGTGAATGGATAGATAACACTTGCTTAGTCACTTCCTCCACACCACTCATGACTTTATAGATGTTCATCATATCACCCTTTAATTGTCTCTTTCCTAAGCTGAATAGTCCCAGATTTTAAAATTTCTCTGCATATGGAAGTTGTTCCATATTCCTAATCATTTTTGTTGCCCTTCTCTGCATTTTTTCCAATTCTAATATACATCTCTTTTACATGGGGCAACCAGAACTGCTTGTAGTATTCACGGTGTGGGTGTCCATGGATTTATATAGGGTCATTATGATACTTTCTGTCTTACTCTTTCTAAATGGTTCCAAACCCAAGTTGCTCCAAACATTGTTAGCTTTTTTTGGCAGCTGTTGCACATAATGCAAATGTCTATCAACACTGAATTTCTTCTGCCATTGTGTTGCGGAGTCTCTCAGTTTCGTTAGATGGCATATAATAAGGGCATAGGACTAAAACCTGTTGCTTACCAACATTAATGAAGCTCATGAATGAAGGATATGCTGAAGCAGTGATCAGCAAGGTAAGAGGGAGATCCTGAAAAGCAGAATCCTGGCTAACCAAGAGAAGTCAGAGCCCAGTAGACAGCTGTATTGTCAACAGGAACAAAAGATCAAGAGCAATGAGGACCGATGGTTGACTTTTAAATCTAGAGTCACCTGGTGGAAGTCTGACTGAGAACAACCAGCACCTTATGTCACAGGCAACCCCAATGATGGCAGTGGGGCTACACAGAGTGTAAAGCATCCATATGAGTCTCAATCTGGCTTTTCATTAAATGGAGGGTCTTTGTCGGGAAAGGCTGAAAGGTGGCGTAGGCTCTTTGCTGCAGCCAACAGGATGGAAGACCAGCATTCTCTTCCCCTGGTCCCAGCAGAGAGCGAGCACTCACTCTAGGTCCCTAGATGCTGGGGTCCCTGCTGGAGCCAGAAGGAGGAGAGCACTGATCTCCTGTCCCCCTGCCAATGACTACAGAAGGCAGCCACTATCCAAAACCACTGAGGAGCAGACGAGGCTACAAGATGGATGTGGCTTCCCTGCTGCCGCCAAGAGGAGGGGAGATCAACAAGGAGGGAGGCATCCTCCTCACTGGACTCCTTTCATCTAGCTGCAGTGTGTGGAAGGGCTGCTAGTGAAGAACGGTGGCCCTTCAGGGTTATAAAAATGATATCTACGGCCCTTGAGCAAAAAAGGTTGGGAACCACTGGATTGGCTTGGCAGCTGTACCTGATGCAACCATAAACACTTCTGGTGCAAGTAATTAAGGAATCCATTAGCAAACATCTAGAAGAGAATAAGGTGTTAAGTGAGAGTCAGCAAGGATTTGTCAAGAGCAAATCATGTCAAACTAACCTGATAGATTTCTATGATGTGGAAACAAGACTTGTAGATAGAAGGGGAGTGGTAGATTTGGTATATCTAGACTTTAGTAAGACTTTGATACAGTCTTGCATCACCTTCTAATTAACAAACAAGGGAACTACAGCCTAAATGGAGCACAAGACTGATGCAAAACTGGTTGGTTGACTGCCTCCAGAGGCTAGGTCTACACTGTCAAAGTTATTTGAAAATAGTTGTTTTGAAATAACTATTTTGACATTAATTTGGAATAATTATTTCAAATTAGTGAGTCTTTGAAATCAAGTAGGCATTATTATTTCAAGTTAGAGAGTCTACATTACACTCTCAAACTTGAATTGGATCCCCCCAGCAGGCTGGTTTCTCCACGGGGGCGTCTGGGGCACAGACAGATAATGAATCACATTTACCTTTAAAGTATATGTTAGTTAATGTTGTGTATATTTCTTTCAGTGTCATAAGTAAAATAATTTTGTAACCATGTGTAATAGACATTATAACCAATGTCCGACAAGACTCCATATTATCAGTTTGGAACTCCTGCTTAAACAGTGAACTCCATTTTGGATACTTGATGAAATCTGGTTTAGGCATATCCTATGTATGTTCTTTTAAATGTGTGAACAAGGTGTGTGAAGAGGCCAGTCTCAACTGTCAGCCTGTCCTGATGAACCATAAGTACCATCTAACCGGCTGAACAATGCAGACATCTCTGATTAAAGCAAACGGAAAGGAGCCACCCCAGAAAGAAAAGAACAAAATACAATCAAGTCTGCAAGTGACTGGTGACCAATGATCTCACAGGAGGCAACATAACACAGCAAACCCCATAGACTTACCTGAGAGGCAGCAAGTATAAAAGATGGGTAAGAACATGAAAACTTTGGGGTCCCATTCTGCAGCTGTCATCTTGGAGCATTGGATCGCGACCGACAGAGGCCTGGCTCCCTCCTTGTGCCCAGCCTAGCTGGCCATTAGGCTGGCTCAAGCAACCCATGAAAGGATTGGTAATTATATCATACCAGGTTGCAGAACTTCGTGTGTGTGTGTGTGTGTGTGTGTGACTGCTTTCTGCTATCTTTACTTATTTACAATAAATGTGGCATATTGCCTTGTCCCCCTGAATAAGATTCTGCAGGTCTTTTCTTTTTATTGGGGGGTGCTCTCTTGGGTGCCCTTCTTTTTGGTATAACGGGGTGGGGAGCAGGGACCCTCACCAGGCTCCTTTCCCCATCAGGGGCAGAGAACCCCCAGCAGGCTTCTTTCCTCACCGGGGGGCAGAGAACCCCCAGTGGGCTATTTTCCCCACTGAGGGCCGGGAACCCAGGTGGGCTCCTTTCCACGCCAGGGTCAGGGAACCCCAGCAAGGCTGCATATCGCATTGGGATGCATGCCAATCTGGCTCTGCCAGACCCTCTGTTCAGGCTGTGTGGGCTAGGAGAGAGCTAGGAGTCAGCTCAGGCTCTGAGCTGCTTGCAGGGCACCACAAGCAGCTCAGAACCCAGTTTGACTCCTATCCCCCTCCTAACCCCAACAGTCTGAACAGAAGGGCTGGGGAGGGGCAGATCGGCACGCATCCCCGTGGGAAATGCAGCCTCACAGGAGGTTCTCTGCCCCTGGTGGAGAAAGAAGCCTGCTGGGGGAATCCCTCCTCCAGTGAGGAAACCTGCCTGGGGAATTCCTGCCTATTATTTCAAAATAAGCCAAATCTGTAGCTTGGAATGGCTTATTTCAAAATAGTAATTTCAAAATAAATTCTATTTTGAAACAAAAACAGGTTTTGTTTCAAAATAATGCCTCATTATTTTGAAATAACAAAACACTTTCTTTGAAATAATAAAATGCCTGCATGGAGGGGGAAAAGTTGTTTTGAAATAAGCCTCCTTATTTCAAAATAACTTTTAAGTGTAGACATACTGAGAGAGTAGTTAGCCACGGTTCACAAGCATGCTGGAAGGACATGGTACCATGGGGATTGGTTCTGTTCAATAGTTTCATCAATGATTTAGATGCTACCATAGACCATACGCACATAAAAGTTGCCAATGATATCAAGCTGGGAGGGGTTGCAAGTGCTTTGGAGAACTGGATCAATTCAAAATGATTTGGATGAACTGATGAAATGATCTGAGGTAAACAGACTGGAACTCAATGAAGACAAGTGCAAAGTACTTCACTTAGGAAAGAACAATCCATTGCACATAGACAAAATGGGCAATGACTGCCTAGGAAGGAGTACTCCAGAAGGGGTCTGGGTGTCATAGTGAACCACAAGCTAAATATGAGTCAAGCGTGTAACACTGTTGCAAAAAAAGCAAACACCGTTCTGGGATGTATGAACATGCTAATTAGGCCTCAACTGGAGTATTATGAACAAGTCTCTGCACCTGCTTTCAGGCAAGATGTGGACAAACTGGAGAAAGTCCAGAGAAGAGCACCACGAACCATTTCAGGTCTGGAATGCTTGACTTATGAAGGATGATTGAAAGAACTGGGGTTGTTGAGTCTGGAAAAGAGGAGGCTGAGAGGGGACATGATGAAAGGTTTCAAGTATCTAAAGGGTTGTTATGAAGAGGAGGGAGAAAAATTAATCTTCTTGACTGCTGATGATAGGACAAGAAGCAATGGGCTTAAAGTTCAGCAGGGGAGGTTTAGGTTGGACTTTAGAAAAAATTCTTAACTCTCAAGAGTGATAAACCACTGGAATAAGTTTCCTAAGGAGACTGTGAAATCTCCATCTCCCTAAGTTTTTAAGAGCGGGTTTGGCAAACACCTATGTCCAGGACAGTCTAAAAGGGTATGTGGTCCTGCCATGAGTACAGGGGACTGGACTCAATGACCTTTCATGGCCCCTTCCAGTTTCTATGATTCTGTGTGCTACTCACCAATGGCTCCAAAGGGGAAGCCATGTTAGTCTAGTAAGGAAAAAAAACACGCCACAAGACTCCTTGCTTTTTTTTCCCCAATGGTGTGTTTATCCCACTGCTCAACAGCCTCTACCCAAGTCTGAAATTGCACAGCTTTCTTAATGAGCTTTCCAAATCTTCCTTCATCACTTCCTTTTTTTTTTTTTTCTCTTTGTATATGAGCTGCTCCAGCTCAAAATTTGGTGCATTTCTCTCACGCCAACCTTGGGAAAGGAGGGGTCCGCCTCTCCTTCCCTCTTACCAGCAAATGAAAAGCATTTTCTTGCCCAGGGATATTCTGATGTTGCAGACTCAATTTTGGCCCTTATCTCTACTTGCACCCTCTACCCCAGGGGTCTCAAACACATGGCCCATGGCCCGCATGTGGCCCCTAAAGCTATTTCCTGTGGCCCGCAATGGCACTATTTTTACTGATATTTGCAATATTCTATGAAAATGTTTTTAGTGGTGTGGCCCTTGGGCTAATGTACTAGACCTGATGCAGCCCTCCACTAGTCCTTGTGCGGCCCTCGTGGTGATTTGGGTTTGAGACCCCTGCTCTACCCTGTCTGGTGTCTGTGCTTGGGAAATTACTTCCCATGATCTGCAGGGCTCTTCTCCTCACCCCAAACTATTTTCCCCATGTTCATTGTTCTTCGCAGGCCAGAACCTCCTGCAGTGTTCCACTTTTTGAAACATGAAACTTTCAGGACATTTCTTATCCCTCCATCTGTTCTTCCCAGTGATCACCTCGCCACTGGGAGCACCCCACCTCTTGGAGTCCAGATTTCCCACCTTCTGAACACTTTACAAGGCAATAACTTTGGTTGTGTCCTAATCCCCCATAGCAAAAACCCACAACTTTTCAGTAGCCCTGAACCCTTGTTGCTTCTTGGGCCTAAAGGGCAGATGGAGGATAACACGGAGTCTCCCTTTTTTGCTCTGTGCCCAGCATCGCACTGTGCACCTTGGTCAGAGTTCAGATGCAGGCAAATAGTCCTTAAACGCCCCACTCACGCACAACTAGCCTCTCTGCCCGTCCGTCAGTTCTCCATCTGTACAATGGGACAGCAGCACTGCTCTCCTCACGGGGTGATTTGGGGATAACGACACTAAAGATTGTGAAGTACTTTGAGATCTATTAATAAAGAGCACTCTTTAAGAAATGGATATCGCCAGGTTATTGTTAAGTACCTCCTTGGGAAAGTTGTTTGGCAGTGTCCATTTTACTACTTGGTGTGCTTTCAATTAAAAGCCTAATTACCTTTTTCTCACCCCCATTTTGGAGCTTTAGGACATTGATGCATTATTCTCATGATGATTAAGGGCCAGATGTTGCTGTTAATTACCAGTTGTGTTAGAGGAGGCTCTAGCTGAAATTATGGTACCCAGCACAATAGCCCCCTTTTTACACTTAATAAGAGACAGACTCTGCCCTAGAAAGATTACAATCTAAACAGACAAGGCAGACAAAGGAATGTCATTGACTTCATTTGGGAAATTGAGGCACAAGTAGTATGTCTACACTTGCAAATTAGCTCGAAATAAGGGGGGTTAATTTGAATTAACTTAGTCCCTGCCTATACTATGTTTTCATTAGTTCGAATTAAGGAGTTCCTTAATTCAAACTAATGAAAGCTTAGTTTGAATTAGTAAGATCTACTGGTTAGGTCGAGCTAAACCCTTAGTTTGATCCTTAGTTTGAACTAAAGACAGTGTAGTTTAGGATTAACCCTTAGTTCAAACAATAAATTTGATTTAAGGGCAGTTAGATCTAATTAACAAAGTGGACAAATTCAACTGAACATTAAGTCGAATTCATCCACTTTTTAATTCAAACTAGTAAGTTTGAGTTTAGTTTGCACTAAACTCGAATTTATTAGTTCAAATTAACAAATTAAAATTAACTTTTGCTAGGGCAGACATAGCCAAGGAGATTAAATGACTTGCTCGGTGCCTGTAAAAGAATGGAGAATTGAAGTCAACTCTTGTGAATCCCAGTCCAGTGCTATACCCTGGAGACTCTCTTTCCTGTCTCCAATATGTGCCATTACTATCATCAGTTCAGTGGTTTTCTTGCTCACTTCTACCTAATACCCATCAAGATAGCACCATTGGGACCATTACCAGGTGGGTCCAGGTTTGATACTGCCTATGAAAGAGGGGCAAATATGCTGGTTTCCTGAGGATAGTGATGGCTGTGTTTGATGCCCTACTGGCATAGGAACATAGAACTATTGGGTTGGAAGGGATCTCATTAGGTCATCTTGTCCAACCCCCTGCTAAAAGAAGGACCACTCCCACTAGCATATGGGATCCCAATTAGGCAACATTAGACAATCCCTTTTTATTCATCTGTCTCAAATCTCTAATAAAATATCAACATCATGAAGTGACCGGAAGTGGGTTATAGTCACAGGCCTGCTTCTGGAGCTCTTACCCGAATGAGCTTAATGAGATATTCATGTGAGAGAGGCTTGTTATAGCAGACTTTAAGCAAACATCACGAAAGTAATAGGTTGCATCCAAGTTACTTATTCACACTGGTGGCACCATCAGCATCACCGGATTGATTCTTCAGGGTTGACTGAGCGGCAGTGAAGAGCCACTCAGTTGATCTGGAAGTCTACAGTGTTAATCCAGGCCCAGAGAAAGATCAATGTTACAGCAACAGGAGGGCATTTCCTTCAGCACAGCACAGTGGGGACACTGCACTGGGAAGAAGTTAGTAAGATGACAGGTGACATGCAAGCAGAGCTGGCTCTACCAATGAACCAGTGAGGCCCTGGCTGGAGGCGCTGCAGCTTAGGGGCACCTGGTGCTCCTGTGCCAGGGGCGAGGTGGGCCTGGCTCAGCAGCTAGACCACTCGCCTCTCTCCTGGGCCAGCCACTCTGCCCCTGGGGTAGACTTTGCTCCCTTGCCCCACCCTTGGGCTGGACCTCCCTGCCCCTAGGGAGGAACAGCCAGCCCAGGGGAGGAGTGGGAGAGCGGAGCTTGGCCTCTGGGCTGGCCCTCCCTGCCCCTGCCCAGCTGTTCCCCACCCTGGGGATGGGGCGAGCCAGCCCAGAGTGGAGGCTGGGCTCCTCCCCTCCGGCAGGGTGCAAAAGCAAAATCCGGCTCAGGGTGCCACAAGCCCTTGAGCCGGCCCTGCATGTAAGCTACTGTACGTAGCTTGAATAAGTTCCTTTAATTGCTGTTGAATTTCACCAGCAGGCCAGGCCATAGATCAGTGGTTTTCAAACTTAGGGTTGGGACCCAGTAGTGGGTTGCAGACCCTAAGGCTTTGGGTCATGGCACTCCTTGCTGCAGCCGCCAAAAGACTGCAATGCACTGCTCAAAGATGTAATTTTTGGGTTATGGGCAAAAATGATTTTTCTCAACTGGGTCCTGAGAAGAAAGTTCAAAAACTGCTGCATTAGAGGACCCAGGCAAAGACAACAGCCCTGTTGTGCTTGGCACTGTGCTTGTATAAAATTAAAATATCCATGCTCCAAAGATCTTACAGTCTAAGGGTATGGGTGTATAATGGAAAAAAATAACTTGCAGCAATGAGTCTCAAAGGCCAGGTCTGAAGACTTGAGCTCATGTGATTCATGCTGGGAGCTAAATTTAGTAGCATAGATGGTTGGACTTTGGTTGGAGCTCAGGCTTTGAAACCTGGAGAGCATGGAGGATCTCTCATCCTGGGCTCCAGCACAGCTGGGATCATCCACATAGCTAATTTTAGTTCCATCATGTGCAGCTAAGTCAGCTGATCTGAGCTCTGAGATTCACGACCATAGGTGTTTTGCGAGGCAAACACACCCTAAGGGTTTGATCCCAGGCTGGCTGAAGTCTCAGGGACTCTTTCTAATGGCTTCAAAGGACTGACTCATGCCATAAGTATACAGCAAGATTAGCCCTTCCCGAAAAAAAAAAAAAAAAGAAAGTGCCCCCATTTCCTGGGTCCACAGGAAAATCACTTCTGTAAATTCCCCTTCTTCAAGCATCTGACAAAGTGGGATTTTCTCCCACGAAAGCTTGTGCAATATATAAATTAGTTAGTCTTTAAAAATGCCACAGGACTCCTTGTTTGTTTTGCTGAACTAGACTAACATGGCTACCCCTTTGGAATTTGAGAATGTTGTAAACCGGACTGATCAAATATAACTGAACTTCATTAAAAAGAAAATATCTAAAGGCCACAATGGAAATATTACTCCAGGCAGCAGCAACCCCTATAAAGACAATTTTGGTGGGTGGAACGAGATGGGTCTTTCCAGTGAACCAAGCAATGATGATATTTACAATGGTGTTTTATAAAAGGTCAAACATTTGTCCTTTGCCAACAAGTGATGTATTTGCATGCAGAATAAAAGTAGGTCTGGCGTGTTAACCGAGCAAACAGCAAAAAGGGGCACAAAGGCAGAGGGCGCCACCAAGAGGCTTTAATTTCAACGCCTGTCATTTCAATTGCAGTGGGTTAGAGATCACAGGGAAGCAGCGATATCTACCAAAGAGACATCAGACACTGTAGTAAAAAGGGTAATCCATTTATTTTTAGAGAAGTTTTCCACTCAGAGATCATACACACAGCAGATCACAGAAACACATGCAAGCATGAAATTTAATTTTTAAGAATTCTTTTCCTGGGGCTTCCATGTAAGACGGCAGTGAATGGGGGGAAAAAAACCAGCCTATAATCGTGACAAGACAATTATAGAGGGGAGTTCTCCTAAGCGTAAAACTTCAAAAAAGTATTTGGGGACCTGGAGGAACAGCCTAGAAAAGTCATTTTTGTCCAGTTGACTTGTTCCACTGAAGAAGAATTAGATGTCGCTTCACACAACTGACTGTTTTAAGAATTGGCTTCAAAGAATCTGCAGGAGGGGGAAAATTGTTTGAGTTTGACCAAGATTGGGTGTTCTTTTCTGAAAAGTCTGTTCCAGGAATTATGTGAGGGATTTTCTGTGGTTTATGTGATACAGCAGGTCAGATGAAGATGATAACAGCGGTCCATTCTGGAAGCTCCAAATATAGATTTCTTTATTTCATTCTTCTAGTGACGCAGTCTAAACTCTATATAAATATGAAAATTGCCTAAAAACTCTAGAACAGTGGTTGTCAAACTTAGGTTCAGGAGCCAGCAGTGAATCGCAGACCCTCAAGCACTGGGTCGTGGCACCCCTTGCTGCCTCTGCCAAAAGACAGCAGTGCACTGCCGGAAGATGTAATTGCTGGGTCGTGGGCATAAATGATTTTTTTCCACTAGGTCCTGAAGAAAAATTTTGAAAACCACTGCTCTAGAATGCTCAGGCATATACCCATATACTTTTATCATGAAAGGGCTGGGGAACAGTAGGAGCTGCTGGCATGTGGTGAGAAAGTAAAAGTGATAACTTTAATGGTCTTTAAAAAACAAAATTAGAGAAAGGACAGAAAACTGCAAGTGCTTTTCTCTTCTTTCTGAGCACTTCTCCCCCACCCTCCACCCCAAACCTGGAATGAGCTAGCGTGAACAATGAATCTCCCGTCATTTTTCAGACAGCCACTTCTCTCCCAAATCTGAGTGCACTGAGACAGCAGCACGGAAAACCCATGTTATGATTGTCTGAGCCATATTTAGCCTGCGGATAAGCAGAGAGGCTAGTTTCTACAACAGACAGCCCAGTAAAACTTCTTAAGCAGTAATATTCCCTCAAAAATCAATGCATAGTGTGCACATAAGGGCATGAGGAGAACCATTTCCAAACTTGCATTAATGATTTTTATGTCTTTACACAAGCGGGGTTTTAACCATCACATTCAGTGATGATTTCTGATTTCTTTTCATTAAAACTGGTCATTTCTCATTATAATTCTCTCCCAAAAGGGGAGCAGTGATAGAGGCTTTGATGATGGGTTTACACTTAGCTATACTGTCCCCGCCACTTAATGCAAGAAAACAAAATTGAAATTCAAGACGGAAGTCTTCTGTAGGGACAGAAGGGGCAGCCATGTTAGTCTAGCTCAGCAAAAGAAGCAAGGAGTCCTGTGGCACTTAAAAACTAACTGATTTATTTATCGCATTAGCACTTGTGGGAGAAAATCCCACTTTGTCAGACACATCAGATGTGCCACAGGACTCCTTGCTTCTTTTCTAGATACACAGAGGTCCTCAACACTTTACTAAGGGCATCTGGAGATATAAAGATGCCCTTTAAGTTTCTTAACCATTCTTATTGAAAAAGCTCTTTTCTTAATACAAACCACCAAAAGGCATACTAAAACAAAACAAAAAAAGTTGAAAAGAGCTTATTTGATTTGGGACTATTAAAACTGCCCTGCTAGCTTTTGCACCCGGACACCATGTGCCCCAAATCCCAATCAATAGCGTGAACACCACCAAGTCAGGATTCTGAATCTAGAGACAAGACAACAAACTAATTTGTCAAAACTCACAGCTGTTACTGGGGAGCAGAGACAGGGAAATTTTGACAGACTTTGTGTCTTCACACAGCCCCTAATCTCACCACTGGAGGCTGTAAACATGATGGGTAAAGTGACAGCCTGGCTACAAATCTGGCTGGCAGCGTCATTAGACATCTCTCGCCTGACTGATTAAACAGCATTTAAGACCCACTTTCATTTTTTCAAAGCTTTTGTTTCAATTAAAAAGGTCATGTTTTCAAGGGAGCGATCCTCTGCCCTTTTCAGCCCAGAACCACAATAGTGTTACATTATTAGTGTTACACAGAAAAGTATGAATGAGATTGCAGTCGGTGGAGGGTCCAAAAAAGGCATTTGTTGTCTGTCTATTTTAAAGCTCAGAAGGGAAACAAGCCTGAAAAGTCCCCAGGCTCAGACTTGGAGTATTTGTTTTGGATGGTAAGCCAAGAGGACTGAGCTACCCCCATTTATTACCAGTGCACGCCATTGGCTTCTTCCTCGTAGTTCACTCACCCGCCTTTTTACCATCAGCTTAGCTGTTTTGATAGAAAGGACTCCATCACTTTGGGTCCAACTGCATGAGATGCTGAGACCCTTTATGCTGCCATTGGTTTCAGTGGGACACTCTGCTCTACACCTCCCAGAAATGGACTCTTTTTGAGTCAGAGACTATTACAAAGAAGAGAAATGGGAAATCTAGGGCCAGTTCTTCATCTATTGTAACTCAGCATTGCACCATAATGTTAAGGGGACAATGATGAGCTGGCCCAGATTGTCCACACTCACATACACACACGAACACAAGTCCCCTAAAATGACATGTTCTGGCCAGGTGCCCTGATGTGATAAGAGGTTGATGCAGGACAATGAATGGGTTCTTAACCTAGTGAAAGGTCCTGAACAGATTTAGGGAGCTCCTCTCCTTCCTTTATTTGAGTCTTTCCCCTTCCTTTATTTATGGCTAGCTAGAACTTGGGCTTCCGATCTATTTTTCCGTTGTAACATGGGTAATGCCATATAGAAAAAGACTGAGAATCAATGGTAGCACATACAAGACATAGAATGCCAATCCAACTACATTGCTGTGCCACCATTAGATATGGAAATAAAAAGAAACGTTCTGGCAGTTTTCTTGTTGGCTTATGAGGAAGAGAGAGACTGACCTTTCCAAAGCAGGGTTATCACTGGTGGGCAATTGCTGATCACTACAGGCAGGAGAGAATGGGTCTAAAAGGGACCGGCTGTACTGAGATGAAAAATAGAAATAAAAGGCATGAAACAAAAGGCAAAAGAAGATGAAACAGTGGTGTGTTAAGATCCAGAGGGATAGCAACCCACTTCATCAGATACAACAGATGCATCTGACAAAGTGGGTTTCAGCCCATGGAAGCTTATGCCTGAAGAAATTTGCTAGTCTTTAAGTTGCCACAGGACTTTTGTTGGTTTTCCTTATATTAAGGGGACTTTTAGAAATAGTTTATGGAGGGTCAGTGAATGATTTATGGATGATAAAAGTATCTTATTGGCACGAGTAATGTATGTTCTAGATGGTTATGGACATACCGGGAGCAGGTGGTTAAAGGTTAAAAGCAACCTAATGACCAGCTAGACTTTATTACAATATGCTGCCAGAGATCTTATAAGGTCTGTATCACTGTGTTAAAATTTTAATTTAGTAAACTGGGCTATAAGCAATTTGGACTGAACTCTTCATGTTACTTTACACTGGACCCCCTCCCACCCCCACTATCATTTCCTTTTAGAAGATACTGATTTTGAACTTGTTATAAAATTCTATGCAAAATTTGTTTTTGGATTAGATTTTTGTGGAGGTTCATCACCCTTTTCAATTATAATTAAATCTTCTATAATCAAGGGTTGACTAGAACCGGCATTTGCAAACTGCTATTGAGCATCAGTAACTCCAAGTGAACAGAGTTAGTGAACCATATTGAAGAAAGAGTGTTTCTTTTTCATTTTAATTTCAATGAGATTCAATCTATAATAACCATATTTGCATATTGATACTGCAAATACAATCCAGAATGGCTGCAACATTTTTCACTTATTGTGAGCACAAAGCACACTACGTGAGATCTGAATTAATATTTTAAAACGACATTAGCTTTTCTGACCCACTGAGATTTAAGTTGTTCCAACACAATAACATAATCTTCTCTTTAGGACTTTTTTTTTTTTCCTCACTCACACGTCTAAGATTCACACACAGGTATTGACAGAAGACCAGAGCCCTTTAGCTTTTAAACGCAAATCCTGAACACTTCTGTCTCCTACCTTAAGTCCATGTGTTTTCCTTGCGCTGTAGTCTCCAATTCATAAATCTTATGGGTGATTAAAAAAGAACCACATTTATGGTAAGATTCTGCTTCTCAGTTTGTGGAATAAGTTGGAATTCACTGGGAGTAAGTGGCACAATTTGGCCCATAGAAAATTAGCATAGCTTTGAAATTACCCATGTGCTTACGAGCCTCATCCTGCTCTGTTGAAGTTTTGTTTTCTTTAACTAGTAATATACAACTATCTATGAGCAAAATTAACTAGCTGAGAAAGTATATTGTAATTAACACAAGGTAGAGTTAATAAGACGAGCTCCAGTACAGAAAGCCCACACTCATTTTCTTTCCTAATATCTACTTGCAGTGGCTTGAAGTGACGGAAAGCTTCGACTTGTCTTGTTTATTCGCACAAGCTGTAGGTCTGTCACAACTATTTCACTCCAGAGAGTCACATTCAGCCCATTAATCTGTCAGTTAGTGTTTGCTGCAAACAATTATAGCTGCTATCCAACACCGTACATGTCATTTAATATATATATTAATAAAGTGGGAGATGAAAAGGACAACTACAATAAGATGTGTTTAGCTATGGATCTATTTAGAAATGTTCGAATGAATGTTTTATTTCCTGTGTCTGCAACACAGAGGTAAATAATTAAGAATCAAAGGAATTTAAAGTATTAGGTAACAATCAGACATCTTGGGCAAGATTTCCCCCCCCTACACCCTTCAAGTTTAATTGGTCCATTGTTCCCATGAACTGTAAACCAAGGGGCTGATAGCCAGGCTAAAGTTTACTTCTATAAAGAAAGATTAACATATTCTGGAACGTTACCCTAATCCTTGTTTTGAGTTAACTCAAACAGATTGGATTAGTAATTCTTACCTACCACCCACTAGATGAAAACCAGCTTCTTTTCTCTGACATCCAGCTGTATTGTACCTTCTTGTGTATTATCTGCCTTGAAAGTGTTCTGCAGAAAGAAATTACATTAAGCAAAAAGGCATGAGTTTTACATTATGACGACAAGAAACGATTGCTGAACGTGTGGCGCCTGAATTCTAATGAAAGATTAGATCCATTTCTCTGCAATCTGCATGCAGTTAGTTCAGGCAAATTCAAAATAAAGTTCCCCAAGCTTTTCATTCACGAGCCTCATTAAACATTGCCCCTTCCGTAAAATGACTTTTCTTAGTTACGGACCTGTGAGATGCACCGACATGGCTCCAGGCTAAGAGGAAGGTTGGTTGCATCTTTGCTCTGAGGCTCTCCCACCCTACCCATGCTTCTGGATGGCAGGGAGCACGAGGGTGGGAAAGCAGGGGAGAACATCTGCCTTAGCACTTCTCTTGGGGTGAGTCTATACCGGAAAGACAAACCATCATCACCAAATCTCAGAGCACAGGTCAGTTGATGTGAGCTCACAGGGCATTAGCGGTGGTGCTAAAAACAGCACTAGATAGTCCCTCTTGGGCTGGAGCCCAGGCTGTGAAACCTGGCAAGGAAACAGGGTCTTGCAGCCCAGGCTGTGGCTCAAATGGGAATATCTACATTACTACATGTAGCCTTGCAAGCTTGAGTCAGTTGACCCAGGCTCTGAGGTTCAATGCTGGAGGGGAAGGGTTTGAAGTGTAGACATACCCTTATTCCTTCAATTCCCCATTGACAATGTCTGGATAGAAATAGTTCTCTACCTCACAGGGTCAGTTCATTATTATTGTTTGTGCATCTCATGATTATGGTGATGGGGCCACATAAGAACCTAGTTACACCCTGAACTTTCACAGCGTCCTGTGAAAGGACCCCAATTGTAAAAAGAGAATGGAGCTTATCAAGGGGTGAGATCCTAAAGACCATATTTGGTCAAAACTCCCATGGTCGTCAGTTCACATTTTGCCTGAATAAATAAGGAGGGCCACTTCCTGCTTCCTTTGAAGTCAGTGTCTAAATAGTCATAGAGTCTATTGGGAGCAGGTCTGGACGCCAAGTATGATATTTTGGTGATGTTTGCTACTGTCCGTTGGCCAGCACAAAGTCCCACTGAACCTCGCTGGACACAAGTGCAGCCTTGCCTCTGCGCAGGGGGTGAGTTGCACCAGCTAGGCTTTTGCAAAACATGAGGATGTTATTTCCTGTTCACCAGCAAATTATGAGAGTTAGCTGGAAATAACTTCTTTGTCACAAGCATGTGACCAATTAAATACCAAGGATATGGTAGTGGGGTTTCACGGGTGCAGCAAATTCCTTCAGGTCCCCCCTTTGTAAGAGATGCTCGCATGCCTTCTTCTTGTTCCACCCCCGTGTTTGCTTTATTTACAGTGATGGGTCCCTCAGTCCCAAAGTCAAAGTCCAGCCCTTTTGACTCAGGCTCTGGACTGCCTGCTCTTGCCAGCCCTGAAGCAGACCAAATGCAGGGCTCCAGCCCTTCTGCCTCACACTCCTCTTTATATTGCCTGCCTTCAGAGAGTCAGCTGTTCAAAGTACCTTCTTTAGGCTTGGCTTTCCCTGATCATCATCAGCCCACCGCTGTAAGGCACAGCGGATTCAGTTGTTTTTCCCCAGCTCAGGTGAATGGGTGGGGGTGACAGAGACCCTGAGGGCTGACATCACTTTCCTCTGCTGCAATGGAGTCTAGCAAAAACAGGGCCCTTAAAGAACAGAAGAGTGACTAGGGCCACGTTATCCTTCTATTAATGTCTTCACGCCACCCAACGAGGCAATGATCCACTCACATAAAAAGCAGCAGTGGTGCACAAGAAGCGGATACCAGGGTACAGAAAAAAAACTAACTTAGTTTCTTTTTGTTGGCTGCTTTTGCCAAGCGGCAGAGCAGATGGCTTTCTCATAATGATGGAACAAAATTAATTACTGTTTTTAATATTAAGCAATGATTGCAACTCAGAATAGCAGTTAAAATATTCAGTTGCTAGGACTACAGAGGTAGTGCTCTAGCAAACAAAAAAAACCCACTTGAATTGTTAAAAATGATCTGTACAAACACCATCATGGTAGCGTTTCTCCTGCCACGCTACAATTGCCCACTACTTTAAGGAAGGAGAACATGTCATAGGGCTATAAAGAAATTACACATGGAGCTTTTACTGGTAGGGACCAACTGAGTAAACACTGGCCCATTTTAAACTTCATTTTTAATTGGACAATACTAGTTAGCGATAAATCCTGTTTATGCGTATTAATTAGTAAGGGGGATTATTAATTAGCACTGTACCTGGGAATGAAAGCAAATGCCTTGCTGAAGCTCCAGCTGTTTCAACACGTGGCAGCCCACCTGCTTAACAATGCAGAGCCAACATGAACATGTATTCCTCATGCTCTGGCCGCTCTGCTTGCTCCCAGATGAATACTTGATCAAATTCAAAGCTCTGTTCTTGAACTTCAAAGCGCTCAATGGGCTAGACCAGGGCTCTCTCAGAGAATGACCTTTTATCCTTTCCCAGAGGGGCTGTAGCTATGGTGGGGTAAGTGGGGTTTTGCCCCACGCACAACAGAGAGGCTCCCTTGAGCTGCTCCATTAAAGAGCATGGTGCTCACCCGTCGCTCCAGGCACTGGCCGTTGTAAGGGTTGCCGAATTTTTAGTTATGGCTCTGCATCCCACGTTCTTCTTAGTAAAGTAGAATCTGTGAGCAAAACAGGTGAAATTCATAGGAGAGGAGGACAGAACGTTCTTGGTGGCTGAGCTGTGGGATTTTATGGTGTCAAGTGAGAACTTTATGGTGTCCTCCATGAATTTTACTCCATTCAGGACAAAAATCACAGACATCTCTCCACCACAGTTTTCCTACAAATCCAACCCCTCACCACTGAAAAGAGTAACTCATTTAGGATGGTCTGAGTTAGAAAGTGTTGCCAACTCATGCAATTTTGTCTTGAGTACCATGGCATTTGGTGACTTCTTTCCAGTCCCAGCTCCTGAAGTCATGGGATTATGTGCAAATCTCAGCTTCCGCATAAAAAGAATTCTCAACCTCATTGTGGCAAATTGCTTGAGAACATGACCACAAGAAGCTCGAAAAAACCCATCAGGCGAATGAAAAGAACCCCACATGTTACTTTTCTAAAATTCCAATAATTTTAAAGTCAATCTCATGATGTTTTAGGATTTAGTCCATAATTTTTGGATTCTTGGATATATGGTACTTCTGTCACCTGCAAAGAAGACCAGCTGAAAGCTGAAAAATGACACACCATTATAGAAATATAAAATCTATTGTGCAAAAATTGGCATGTGTTACCTTTAAAAGAATAGCAACTTTCTGCTGGGGGGGATTCCGATGAATGATGGAAGGAAACAGAATGGTACGAGGTTCGTTTTCCTTTCCTTGATACTAAGCAGAAGAATGACCTTACAGGTCAGGCTCTTTGCAGTGTTATTGTGCCTGTGTTTGCCTCAGGTTACGAGAGAGGCCAGGTGGGTGAGGTAATATCTTTTATTGGAACTATTTCTGTTAGTGAAAGAATCAAGTCCTCAAGCTCCAGGAAATCATTCAAGATGCAGAGGGAAGTCAAAGGACAAAGAAGAGTTAGTGAGGTACAGATTGTTGTAACGAGGCATAAAACCAGTGGCCCTATTGAACCACTTAATTTTTGGTGTCTAGTAGCATTTCTCTTGTCGCTGTACAGGGGTGACACTGCCCTGGAAAAAGACCTGGGACCCTCCCTCCCTGTGCCTCATTCAGGGCCTGAGCCCAATCTAGTCCCGAGGCCCCAAGCAGGTCCCGAATGGGGGTCCTGCTGCTGCCAGCCAGCAGTCTGGTCCTGGATCCCTGGCTAGGGAAGGGCTTGAGGCCAGGAAACATGGCCACCGCCACAGGCGGCCTGGCTGTTGATCCCCAGCTTGGGCCAGGGCCGGGTCAGGATGCTGCCACTCGGGGCACTGGCTCTGGGACTTGGGGTACCTGCCCCCTCTGCCCATCACCAGCAATGCCACTGCCAGTATAGCTAGGATTCTGACAATCCATAGATTAGTGTTGAGTTTACTACTCTGCCGCAGTCTTCCCATGATGTCTTGGGCAAGTCCCTTACTTTTCGTGTACCTCAGATCCCCATCTGTGGGGTTCCAGAGGGGTAGCTGTGTTAGTCTATAGATAGCGAAGACAACAAAAGTCCCATGGCATCTTAAAGACTAACAAATTTCTTTAGGCATAAGATTTTCCAACCTGCAACCCACTTCATCAGATACATGAAACGGAATAAAATGTAATGAAATGGATGGCTACAGCCCACCTCCCAACTGGGAAGATGGTGGAAGTGGGTGGCAGCTACCACAGTCTCAGCTTCCTACTGGGACAGGGCAAGAGGCAGGCAGCTGCAGCCTGCCTCCCGTTTGCACAGGCCCATAACTACGGACGGACAACTGGGCCTTTGCCCCAGGTGCCACATTTTAGAGTGATTTCAGTCAAGTGGCTCCATTTCACTGCTCAATTTGAGGGTTCATTTTGTGTTCCTTGCCCCAGGCACATCCTGGGTGCCAAAATACCTAGTTCCGGCACCGCGGTTGCATTCCAAAACCAAGAAGGAGCTGGGCATGTGGCCCACACAGTATGGCTTGCCTGGGCCCAGCACATCCTTAGGGATAGCCCTGACAAAGACAGAGAGAAACATTTAAAGATGCTCACTGGAGATTGACACAAGCCTGTAAATTTCTTATTGCTCATTTCAATGCCTAAAGAGTCAAAGTCAGCGCAGGGGCATAGACACAGGTGGGCACAGGTGGACTGGGGCCCACCCACTTTGTCCTGAGGCCCACTAACCTTAACGCCAGGCAGCAGCACAAACTTTGCTGCCGTGGCCTTAGGGCTGCCCAGCAGCCAGCAGCTGTGAGTGGCGCCTTTGCCCCACTCGTGGCTGGCAGGCCTTGCAGCCGTGAGCAGAACTGAGGCCTTGGTTCCTCTGCCCTTTTCGCAGCAGCAGCTGCCAACTGCTAGCCAGCCCCACTGCTGTGGCGGCAAAGTTTAATGAGGGGGAAAGCTTCTGGTCCCATGACTAGAAGCTGCCCTTGGGCTGGGCCCATCCTGCACTTTCAGGGGCCCAGCCAAGAAACATGGGATGGCAACGCTCCTGACTCAGTGTGTGTGTGTGTATATGTCAGCATGAGCCATGTACCATGATCACTAGATACTCCACCCTGCAAAGAGAAAACTGTTGATTCTGCCATATCAAAAACATGAGGCTACAAAACCAGGAGCAAATGGTACCCAGACTATTACAATCCTGCGAAAGAAAAGAGCTATTATCTAGGCACACGTATAACACACACTATCCCTAGTCACGTAAAATATATTATGTATATCATTTACTGTTTGGAAGTTTATTCTAATAAAAGAGAAGCTCTGAGTGCTGATTTCAAACTATTCCACTGAGCTCCATTTTTTTTTTTTTTTTTTTTATATAATAGGTTTTTGTCCTCAGTTTTCCCTCTGTTTGTTAAGCATTTTTCACTTGAAGACTCAATTAGGGGGAAAAAAACAAAGCAAAACCCCACACAACAATCATTCAATTCAAAAATTAATTTGGAGATCAAGGGACTGACTTAGACCTATGCCAGCAACTAAAGTCTATTCAAGCCTTTGTCACATGATCCAAGAGAAGGGAGCAACAACAGTTTAGCTGCTTTAATCCCTGCTTAATTTGAGTGCAAAGAAACTCACATGTGCTACTAAGAACATTTGTAGAGCACACTGTGTCCATTTTCTGGGTCCCCAAGTCTAAAGACTTTGTTTCATTGAGAGCTCACAACACGATAGATTAATTAAAATAACATAACCCAGTGCAGACAAGGAAAAACTATTTCACTTCACAGAGGTAGTGAGTGATTCATTCCAAAAATAACTTTTTGTTGGAACAACTCATCCGAGGTTGTTTTCTAGTATTATTATTATTTATTACAGTAGCACCTAGAGGCCTCGGTTGCAATTAGGGCCCTACCGTGCAAAGTTCTCCACAAACATGTAGCAAGAAACAGCCTCTGCCCTGAAGAAATTACAGAAGATGCAAACAAGAGAGCTGAAGTATGGGAAGATCAGTCCATGTAACAACAGAGAGCCAATCTCCATTTAATAAAAGGCAAAAGAGTTTGGAAAAATCTCACCCAGCAAACTCATGCTCTCACTATGCCATGTAAGCTTACTGGTCTTGGAAAAACTTTAATTAAAGTCAGTGGTGAAAATTCCAAGAAAAAAATTAATCCCTTCCACTAAATGTGTGATGGTTGTTCTGGCTTCACTCCACCTCTCTCCCTGACTAGTCTCACTCTGAGAGAAAACAATCAAATAGACCAAAATGCTGGAACCATTGGGGCTTGCTCTCTATCCAGTAAAGCAAATCCCCAAACTTTGCTTCATGAGAAGAGTCCCAAGTCTGCCTGCTTCTCTGATTTAGGAGGTAAGAGAGCCCCAGTCCTGGGGTACACAGCACAGACATCCACTGCCTCCATCCCTGCGTAGAGAGGGGACACTTGCAACAGGAATCCCATCCCCAAAGACGCTGAACAGGGGCCCACTGCCTTGGCAAGCTGGACTCATGCACTGGAAGGGTCTAAATGGACTTGTGTTACCCCCTCTTGCACCCTGCCAATGTCCCTGACGCAGAGATGTATCATCTTTCACACAGAACTACAGGCAGCTGTGCTAAACTGGCCGTCAGCCACCAGAGTTAGCGTGGAACCATGGGATTGCTGTGGAGATCCCTAAGGTCTCACATGGTTTGAGGGCATGCCCTATTGCCTCTTCCATGGAACGGCAAAACCTAGGGAGAACACCACTGTGGTTAGACTAGATGACCCTTGCCGTCCCTTCTGGCCCTACGATTCTATAACCCCTGTGCTTCTGTGGGAGACGACAATCGGCGACAACATGAGAAGGAATGGGTTTACAATCATGAAGGACTTAATTTAATGAGATCTGGTCAGGAATTTTCCCGCTGTTTCTTCTCCTCGTCCCTCTCCCACCACCAGACAATCCCAATTGGTCACAACCAAATTGTGCAATTTGAAACCATTTTAGGGGAAGGGGAAAAAAAAAGAAGAAAAGAAGTTTTTAAGTTGTGGAAATAGGCTGTTTTGAGATTTTGGAACTGAAATGTGTTGGGTTTTGGGGGTTTTTTTGTTAGTTTTTTTCTAAACCAGAAATAGGCTGTAGTTAATGTATCCAGAAAAATGCTTTAAAATGTTTAAAAAGGTCCAAATCAAGACGAAAAATAATTTCAGTTAAAAAAAGTTTCAAGTGACTCAATCCAAAGGGGTATTGTAATTGGGTGTTGGGTTTTGGGGGTTTTTTTGTTTGTTTGTTTTTCTAAACCAGAAATAGAGTGTAGTTAATGTATCCAGAAAAAATGCTTTAAAATGTTTAAAAAGGTCCAAATCAAGACAAAAAATAGTTTCAGTTAAAAAAAATTTCAAGTGACTCAATCCAAAGGGGTATTGTAATTGGTTTATTGATTTAAGAGCATTTTTGAGATTAGATTTTTTTTCCTTTCTGTCCTGATTTGGGATGAGGGATTTTCAAACTCTGACATGATGGAATAACAACTTCCTCCTCCATTCTAAATTTATCTGACCAAACTACCTTCTGCTCCACAGCTGGGGTCTGTCCTCAGTCCTCTACAAACCTCAGGATATTTGCTATGTCAAGCTACCAGAATCAACCAGTCTTTGCCTTTTAATGGCAGCTCAGATTCTGGATTTACAATTTGTACAGAATTAAGTGCCCACAGGCCTGATTGAGCTGAAGCAACTTCCCATGACCACCAAGGTCCATTGCTAGGGAACTGATCCCAGAATCAGCGCCAAACTTCATATGCTACACCAACACCAGACTTGTCCCTGCTTCAATTCCCAGAACTAATGGAGTTGCATCTTGGGGTGAATCTGTCCCTGAAGAAGACCTCTGTATAGCTTGAAAGCTTCTCTCACCTACCTACAGAAATTGGTCCAATAAAGTGTTACCTTATCAGCCTTCTCTCCTACATTAGCCTATTATTACTGGCATTATGTAAAGTTTGCAATTAACTTTCTAGAAATGAGTTTCCAAAGACACCCATTCATAAATAAATACAGGCCCAGGGATGGCTCCTTTAAATTAAAATTGGCCCAATACCAGCAAGACACTATAAAAAAGAAGCAGGTTTATTAAAGAACAACATCCATGAAGAAAAAAATCACCAATTCATCATGAAAGAGCAAAGAAATAACAAGGGAGGTTTGCCCTCCCCTTACACATGCCTTGTATTTTATCTAGTCAGAGTGGCGGTTCTGGCGACCCACCAACGATCCAGCCAGTAGATCCAGGCAGTGCTGATGAAGGAATAGACCCAATGTAATTAATGGTGGGGGAGGCTGAATCTTGGTGCTGGTTCTGATTCATTCTTCAAAATGGTTAGCCCCAGAAAGAGTCAATTAGAGCAGGATTTCCTAATCTTTTGTAACAGAGGCCCCCGCTTTCAATTAAAATGGCTCTCTAGGAATCCAAAACAGGATATTTTAGATAGCAGATTGCATTGAGCATTGGCTTTTTGATTCTTTGCGGTCTCTGCAAAATAAACAAGGAGTCCCGTGGCACTTTTAAAGACTAACAGATTTAGTCTCCTTTGATTTTCATTATTAATACAGATTCTCACCTCTCTCAGCCACACCACTTTCTGATATGTTGTGTTTGAGTCTATACAACTTGTCCGATTTGCTGAAAGCTATGTGATCTGACGCAATGAAATATAATCACAAGATTTATCTTCCTCTCCCTTATTGTAAGTTGTTTTTTTTTTTTTCAGTATAAGTTTTCTCCACTCTAGCATCTGACGAAGTGGGACTTTGCCCGTGTAAGCTCATGCATAAAATAAAATAAATTTGTTAGTCTTTAAAAATGCTACAAGACTTCTTGTTTGTTTTGCTGAACTAGACTAGCACAGCTACCCCTTTGGAATTTGTGATCTCTGAATATCTTTCTCCTACACACCAGTCTTTAATTTGCAAATATTTTTTTTGGATTTCTCCCAGTATGCTGGACAGGAGTCCATACTGTGTGTGCTCAGTTCAATGCTCTGGATAACACTAAGGACCCTGGGTAACTTGCATAACTACCTTCACCAGTTAACGCATGAAATACATAATCAAGCAAAAAAAAAAAAAGCCCTGAAAGCAGAGAACGTTTCATTTTTAAACATATATTATTCCTCTTCCTGATTTAAAGTCCAATGTAAGGGTGGGAGAAAAGGCTTTCTGGACTTGCAACCTCTTTTTAGAGTTTTAATATTTTCTAGTTCTCCTTATTTAATTTCCTTGCTTAAATGCCAAAGTCCCCCAGCTGCCATCTAATGGTTCAGCTAGGGTCAAGTGAGCCTTGCTTGGGAAGCTGTGAATTAAATGAATCGCACCCTCTCGGCCTCTGATAGCAATAAAGACACACCCAGGGTTTTACCATATTTAAATAAAAGCCCTTTTGACTCAGCACCATGAATGCAGCCAGCACCTATTTTTTTTTACAAGTCTGATCTTGAAACAGTAACTGGAATACTACAGTTAGGCCTGTACAACACAGTTCACTGTTGCACGACAGCCCCTTTACACTGTACTGGCATTGTTAGGACAGGAAGGGGAGCCCTGAAACTTTATTCTTCTATTCCCTCCCTCTCTCTCCTGACCAAATCACATGAAAATCGCAGATTGTTAAATATTTGCCTAAATGCTGGATATGCAAATAGCCCCGTGGATGTGAAGAACCTAAACACCTTTGAGGATCTGGGCCTCACAGCTTAAACCTAGGGAAACTCTTTCCTTACCTTACTGCCCAGTAACAGGACTAATTTTCGTGACATTTCTGCAAGCAAGCAGATCTCAATATGCACTTGGGAACTGAATTTGTAGCCTAGAGGGTAGCGTCTTTGCATTATATTGTAGAACTGGTAAGTTCAAATCCTGTGGTGAAGGTCACCTTTATATAATAAACTCTTCCTTTCCTTTATTAGTTTCATGTTGAATGGTTCACTACATCATCATCCAAAATAGTCCTTGTTGAATGGCAATATTTCAGCAAAGCTTTTGGCTCAAGAAGGAAAACATAATATACCATGCTATGGGTAATTTTCATGAAATTTTGCATGCATGCAGTTCTTATGAGCTAGAGAACACATTTTGTTTGAATTTTATATCCATCTTCTCATACCTTTTTTATTAATAATTTTCCCCTTAGTACTCAATAGGCTTCTCTGGTGTTCAGGAAACAATATCAAAGCCCTCCTGTAGCTAATTTAATATGTGTAAATTCTCATGACTGATAAGCAACTACTGGGCAGACGGAAGGGATAGTAAACCAGCAAACATGGGAGAAAAAAACATCACAAGCAACATGGAAGGGGTCAGAATATTCATGGACAAGGTAATAATTAAAAGAAGTGTATACGATAAAAATGACCCCTGAAAGAAGAGCAATTCGCTATTGCCATCAGAGGGAAAATAAATTCTTAGGTTTTTTTCGTTGTTTGAACTCCCAGAGAATTTAATGTTTTAGGTCCAGATTCAGCAAAGTACATGCCTAACTTTTAGTACATGAGTAGGCTAATGAACTTTAGTGGGAATCTGCTCATGCTCGGTACCAAAGAGTTAATTATAGATGGTGTCCAAGGATTAATAAATGATTACTAAATGCTATATGCATGTTACAGACATAAGTACACAGGAACGTACAGAGCTATAGGACAGGAAAGGACCTCTTAGGTCATTTATCCAGTGCCTCAGTGTCACAGGCACCCCCATCATATAAACCTATTCATAAAAATATGAAGCTCCATCTCATGAGCAGTTTGTAGTAGTATCTATTCTAAAAATGAGGGAGGCTGTTCACACAACTGTTTTTTACTTTTCACTGAAATGTTGAAAACCAAGTTGGGGGCAGAAAATTTTCACTTTCCCATAAAAAACTTCTCGATTTTCAGTTTTTCAGTGAAACATTGATTAACAATTTAGCAAAACACAGACTCTCTGCACGAACTTCTGTCTTCCATCAAGAAAAATAAAGATGGAAAATTTTCAGCCAGCCCTGCTTGCAAGCCTGGGTTATCAGGTACTGATGGAGTTGCTGGATCCTATGACTGTCTTCAACAATCTACTGATCGTCTGTAAACTATTTACAAAAGGGAGCTTGACATAAAGCACAGTCAGGAATTCACTCAGGTGCTTAAATTTGGGCACTGTGCTGAAAAGGGAAGTTGAACACAAACCCCCAAGTCCTATATTTGGAATCTCAAATCAACACCAGAATAGCCAGGAAATGCCATTTTCAGAGGTGATCTAAATTGTGGTGTAAGCTACACTTGGCATGAGTATGAGCTACATGTCTGAAAGGCTGATGGGGGTGAATGAAGGAAGTGGTGGTTGCAGGAACAGCCACCAGCCTCTAAGAACTTCTTGTTTTCTTATATCTTTATGGAGGTGGTTTCACTTGCAACCAATTCCTTTGTTCCTGTGACGGTTCTTGGCGTACCCAGGACTGAGTCGCTTTGCCTCTAGCAAGAGGTAGACTTATCCATGGTGGCTCCGGGCTAGGTCCCTGATACCTGCAGCCTGCTAGCTACTCAAACACTCTTCTGTAGTGACCTTACAGGTCAACAACAGGTGCAGTCCACATCCTGAGTCCCCTCGAAGTGCTCCCCTGTGACATCCAGCCTCTGAAGCTGTCTACCCACAGAAATCCCTGATCCTCTGTCCCCAGAGGAACAGACGGCCCCAGTTAACTAGTTTTACCTGAAACCACCACTCCTGTACAACACACAGCACTTGTGAGCAATCACAGTAAAACCAAATGAGATGCATTTTTAAAAGGATAGCGCTTCAACTAGAAATGAGAGAAACAAATGGTTACAATATAAAGTAAAATCGTAAAGTATGAACTAGGGAGTATACTTAATAATAGTTACTTTTCCTATGTAATAAAACAGATTCTTCTCTGATGCTTCAGTCTGTCACACACTAGGCTAGCTTACAGGAGCCAGGAACCAAATTTTCATAAAAACATCTCTTCCCCACACACTGTTTACTCAGTGAGAAGACAAAGATTGCTTTTCCCCACCCTGTATTACATTAAAACAGGTGAGTTTTTTGGTTTGGGGGTTTTTTGTTTTTGTTTTTTTTTTGGGGGGGGGGGGTTACCTCCAAGTGGTTTCAGTTTGAAGCTGTCTCCACTGTTCTCTACTGACAGTCGTGGGATGGAGCAAAGCTGGTGATTAAGTCTTGCAGAACATCACTAGCTAACCAGCAGGGATGACAACTCCCTCCTGCCTGACTGGGTCATCACTGAGATATAGTATCCCCTGCTGACTAACTTTTACTCCAAGACCCTAAACCATGCTTTCAGTATAGTTACTTTATGCCTCAAGTATTAGCCATGCACATTTCTTGCAATAATTATGAGTCTTGAAGAGTTACAAACTTTCTATAAGTTCCAAAGGGGTAGCTGTGTTAGTTTAGTTCAGCAAACCAAACAAGAAGTCCTGTAGCACTTTTAAAGATTAACAAATTTATTTATTGCATGACCTTTGGTGGGAGAAAATCCCACTTTGTCAGATGCTTTGAAGATGGGGAACTTCCAGAATGGGAGGAAAATATATGCATGGAAGTGTAAGTCATAGGATCAGGTCAGACCGTTCCAGCAAATCAGTGCAGTAATTTAGATTCAAACAATGGGGAACAGAATATAGAGGAAGATGAGATCAAATCACCTGTTGTAATGGGAAAAAAAATCCAAAGCCTTTATTTTGTGTCATGACACAATGGTTGAAAACCACTGTTCTAGAGGACACCCAGCTACTCAATAGAAAATGTAGCCACAGAATTGGAGTCAGCTGATCTAAAAACTCATATTTCATGGTGGTAAGACCAGAGCCATGACACGACTCTTGTTGATGGGACAGCTAAGAAATGATCCTTCTTGTCGTGGATGGCAATGAGGATTTGGTCACAGTGAGTTGGATTCTGTTCTCACCTACATGGACATGAATCAGGAGCAACTCCCAAGGCGTTACACCGGCATAAAGCTGATGAGAATCAGGCCCATGGGTGGTACAGCTGGCCCAGGGGAGGGGCAAGAGAGCAAAGCCCGGCCTCTGGGCTGACCCGCTTTACCCCTGGGCTGGCTGTTCCCCATCCTGGGGGTGGGACAAGCTGGCCCAGAGCATGGGTGCTGTGCACCAAAGCTGTGCCCCTAAGTTCCAGCACCCTGAGCCAGTGCCTCACTGGCTTATTGGTAGATCCAGCCCTGCCTGGTTCACAGGGTCATGGCACCACTTGGGTTTGGCCTACCCACACATCCATTGTGATGAAGGGTCTCCAAGCCAGATCTGAACAAAAGGCATTGCAACCCGTGGCATGGGGTAATGGTGCCATGTGGGTTTGGCCCAGTCTCCCTCATAGAGTTGGGTGATCATCATGCAACAAGCCACCAGGCCTGGAGTGTGGAGCCAGGCCCAACCCCAGGGCCTCCTCTTCATACCCCAACCCCTCTGAACCTCCCTTCCTCATCAATCCAGACATAGGGCTAACAGATACCAAAGCCTGGAAGGGAGGACAGGGCAATATGAAAAGGATGGCATTGGAGGACACCTGGAGAAAATGTAGTATTAATGTAATATTCTTCTGTTTTTAGGGGGGCCTGGAACGCTTTCCCCTAAAAATAAGGTATTCCGTGGCATTATACTATGCTTTAAACCCTATAAGTCAAAAGCCAGACAAAAATTATGTATTTTAAAATGCCTGCCAGATGGAGGACATGAAGGTAAAAAGGAGGACTGTCCTCCTTTTGCCTGACACCTGGTAACCCTAGCCAGGTGCAGAGTTACAATGCCAGGCCAGTGGGTGCTGCTATGAGCAACTGCTGCACCTCAGTTAAGTGCAGCACATCCATTGAATCAGGAGGTTACATCTACCCATAGCTAAATGGGAGGTTTGTCTTGGCTAAATTCCAGGGAGGCTTAGGGAATGGGGGAAAAGAGGGTCCCCCGTGTGGAAACAGTCGAGAACCACTGAACAAGTCAATTCCAGAGCCCTCTGTTGAAATCTTTTTGGAATCTTCTTCCTGGTGATGAATTTAACAAGCGCTTTTAATTTACTTGCCTTTGTAGCACATCTGTTTAGCCCTTCCTGTTTTCAGAACCTTGTCTACCACCTTCATGCCAAAAGCATACTTCGACATTTCAGTGTTACAGCCTGATTCCAAAAAACCCTCAACCTAACATGTCATTTTCAGGATGGGTTCTGCAAAACTAAAGCCTCCCGGCTGCATTTTCCAGAGAGATCAGAAACAAATAGGAGAAGCCTCACAGCCTCAGAAGGCCAACAGGTGGATTCTGACCCATCCACAGAACTGGCAGACGGAGTAGTTTGACAAAGCAGTTTTTGGCAAGAATAGAAGAAAAGGACCCCAAGTGGATTAGCAACATCTAGTTGCACCGGTCCTAGAAGCTCCATGCATTCCAACTAGAGAAGGGACATCCTGGAAAAGTCAGACAACTTAATGCACATTAAAAATGTGCTAAAAAATCTTGCTGCACAGATTGCAGCATGTCTGAACAGATAAGCTAATGGCAAGGGGGAGGCCGTTCCAAATTCTACACCCAGCTATGCAATTAGATCCAACCCGACAAACCATCTCTATACAGGTAGGTCCCCGCTTACAGGATAAGGGGCTCACACTGATATCAAAAGGATATGACTTGCTAAAGGAAATAATTAAGTACAGAGATGTGGAGCTAATCCTGCTGCCATTCGCCAGGACATATCAACAAGCAAATTCTTTCCCAACTTTGCAAATACTCCAACTACTGGCACCCTGTTCCTCACCTCTCTAATTAAAAATGAATGTGAATACTTCAATAAAGAAGTCCAATCCATCATGTTCAGGATGTAATAAAGGAACACAGAATGGGCAAGAAGCTTTCCCCTTTCCCATGTGCCGTACCGTAGGTGCTTCACTGCAGGAAAGCATGTGCTAATTTTTTTTTACCTCTGTGCTGTCCTTTCACATAGTTGCTGCTAAACTGCATGAAAGGTATTTCTAATCTCGTGACAGTGACTGAAAAGGGTTGAAGGACACAAATTAAGTCTCAGAGCAATACAGCAGCCCAGAAATGGAAGGTCAGTCAGTTGACTCTTCCCAGAATCCCCTGTACAATGCAATTATTCATGAAGGAAATTTCAAATTATTTTCATTAGACTTCTGTTTTACCAATCTAACCAAAGTGATTAATTAGGGATTAAAATATTTACTCTGCACATGCTGCCTTGGCACGGCGCTAGAATATTTAAGCATTGTGCTAAAAGGGTCAGCTGTTTCCAGTTGTTTGCAATTCATTCTGTATTTTCTATGGAAAAGGGCACGGACATGCATGTCTATACTATACTTATTGTACCATACATAGGTATATTGCTAGACACTGAGGTCTCACTTCCTATCTTTGAGGCTGCCCCATATTCCTTCTTTTTCAGGGGCACCTTGGATCAGCAACTGAAATAATACCAGCAATAAAATTACAGTTCATCATACACCAGGTATGAGGGTCAACACTAGTCAGAAGACCTATGTGATATGGTTGGAAGTGGAAAAGATGGTTTAGTTCATACAGACTGAACCAAGATGTAGGAAACCTGGATTCCATTCCTGGCTCAGTTATAGCTGTCTTATGTGACCTTGGGCAACTCTTTAGGCACACATCCTCCAAAGGTATTTAGGTACCTAATTTCCATTGATTTTTATTAGGATGGATTGCCAAAGAATCATGGTGTGCATTTATCAAGGAATGTTGTTACATGGTAGATAATCATTTGGGCACCCAAATCTTCAGTGCCATGCTATTATTTAGATTTTCAGTCTGGATCTGTCACTTGCAAACTGTCTTAAAGACATAACTGAGATAAATCAACAAAGAGGCTTTGTCTTTTTAGAATTTGTCTTGATGCTAATGCTGATGATAGGAACAAAATATCTTTGAAAATCTGGGTCTGACTCTACGTCATGCTTTAGTTCCTCATCTGTAAAGTGGGGATCAGACTTCCCTATCTCACAGGGTCTTTCAAGGATAAAAATCCACTAATGACTCTGAGGTGCTCAAATATTATAGTGGTGAGGGCCATAGAAATACCTACATGGATAGCACTGGTGGTCCTTTTTTTACTCAGGGGAGTACAGTAAGAGTATCCAGGAAGCCATATAGTAAAGGGGCCAAATTCCCATCCTAAGGATGAGTTGTACCTTGCCCTGGGGTCTTTGGTGGAGTAAAGTGCTGTCAAGTAAGGCGGATCCATAGACATGAGGTGTATACAATTCGCGGTCTGGAAGTCCAACCAGTCATCCAAACTTTTTGAATCTGAAAAGTTGATCTGAACTGGGGTTTTAGTTGCATTTTAACATGTTCAGTGACATTTGTGCATTCTGGTGTGGAGACCACATAAACATCTGTTCCTAGTTGCCTTAAATCCTAAAGTGCAGATTAAGTTTAGCCACAACTAGCAAGTATCTTTTGTCCTCGTACGGCATTTACTATCAATTTACAACAGGTAAAACACAACTAAAAATTCAAGTGCAGACACATATTAAGGAGGTCAGGATCTGACCTCAAGTGATTTTGTCTACACTAAAAACAACAAGAGTCCTGTGGCACCTTAAAGACCTTAAAAACTTCAGGCATGTCTACACTCCAATCAGAGGTGTAAGGGGCTAGCTGCGTAGCTCAAAAACATACTCAGGATCTGCTGTAAGCTGGAAAAAGCCATCATGCTGTAGCTTCACTGTTGTTATTTCAGCTAGCTAGATCAACATTAGCTCTGGTATGTCTACATGTTCAGTCTGCCATCTCATCCAGCCCATTGTCTGCTGTGCCATGTTTAGAGAAAGGATAGGGTTTTTTTGCATAACAGAGCTCACAGAGCAAGGTGATGCAAAGTTTAATGCCTTGCTGCGAAGTAGAGGCATAGCTAGGGGTGGGTCTGGGTGGGCCATGAAAGCAGGCCCGCCTACTCGGTTGTGGAAGTTCTGCTGCCGACACTCCACTTAAGCTACCGTAACAAGTACACGGTCAGGCAGCAGCTTAGCTTCTTGGCTGGTTGCTTCCCAAATTTTCATCTTCTGGTCACATGGCCGGAAGCTTGGGGAGTGTTTGTTTTCATCTGGTGGAACTTATGCCCACTCATCTGAACCCCAGGGCCTGCCAAATAATCAATTCTGGCTATGCCCACAAAGGCCTGCCTCATAAATTACTTTTTCAAGCGATTGCAATGGAGTCTATAAGCTCCATTCAGGGCTTAGACAGCGGGAGAAGGAGAGCTTCCCTCCCCTGCAAACAAACAGAATCACACCCAGGCTCAGCTGCAAGAGCTGTCAAGCCCAGAGCCAGACAGCCACAGCTGAAACTTGTGATGGGAATCGAGCCACTTTTTAAAGGAGGTAGAGCAACAAAGGAGGAGGAAAAGGTGGAGAAGCAAAGCTGGTGGGGCACTGACAGTGCTGCATCAGGCAATCTCCCCAAGCCTCCCAACAGCCTGACTCTGTACTAACATGCTGAAGACAACTGGAGTCCCAGAGGTTACCCCTATAGCTGGAGGCTTGAACTGAGGAGCCCATGGTGGGGCTGGTGTGGACCTGGGGGGAACTGGGGGTCCTGCAATGGGGCCCAGGGGGCTGGCAGGATGGTGGTGGTGGGGCACTGTGGTGGAGCCAGGCTATCTGCAGTGGAGCCAGCAAGGCCAGTGAGGAGGGGCAGGGGACCCGCAGTGGAGCTGACAAAGCCGGTGGAAGATGATGGGACCCACGCCGGAGCCCATGTTCTATGGTGTGGCCATGGGGCAGGGAGAAGCCCATGGTGTGGCCACGGGAGGAGTGGGGAGCCCACAGTGAGACCGGCAATGGGGCCAGAGGGACCCGTGATGAGGCTGAGGCAGGGCAAAAGTCCAGGATGGGTCCCCCAGGTGTGGGGAGGACCCCATCCTTGACCTTTGCCTAGGGCCCCAAAATGCTTAAAACCACCCCTGACAACCACTCCAGAGCAAGATGCAAACTTAGTCACAGCAAGGCCAGTGAATTTCCTACTCTGACCTTTGAAGTTTTCTATAATTGATTTGCTGTGCATCTCATACATCTCTTGGCTGTGTAACTAAATCCAAGGAGGTCAGGTAGGTAGCAGTGAAAGGGCCTAAAGACGGGAGCATCATCTACTCCACTGCTCAGGATCTAGCTGCTCCCAACAGCTCCATAACTCTTTAGAGAAACGTCACTTTTGTTTTAGTATTGAGAAACTAAATGGCTTTGAAACTTCCCTGGCAAGACAGTCTGACACATCTGAAGTCAATGTGCGCTCTGAAGGCTAGCTGAAGTGTTCCTGCACCTTACAGCTGGCTGCCATCACCATTTCAACTTCACTGAGATGAAAAAGATGTATAACAGGATTTGCATTCCTTTCCAGAATGTGACTGCTGCAAGCTAACATTCCAGCACTTATTTGTTCCCAGCCGTATTAAAAGTCTCAGCCCGTTTCCTGGCTGGAGCATGTTTCCTTGAGGGGACAGAAGTCACCTGTCACTTTCTTTCTCATGTTACTTAATCATTTTAGTGCAAGCTGTAAACTGCCAATCATATTTAATGTTTAGACACCTTGACTGAATGTCGACTGATTAAACAGAACGTTACGTCTGTAAACAACCAATGAGAGAATACCTACAGCTTCATTATTATGATACCAGCAGATATCAGAGCACTTTTCAGACATAAGCCCAAAGAATATTTAGGTCTTCCCCTGTTTATTTCACAAACAGCTATTTAATTGCTGCCACATTAACAGCAGTATCAGTGCTAATTGGATAATGCTCCTTCTAATGAAATACTTGTATCAGCACTTTCTGAGCCCCAGGTTGTTTTTTTTTTTCCTCTCCTCCAAATCATTGTCAATTATCTATAGAGGGTATGGCTTCCTTGAGCTTCTCCCCTGCTGACATTTACTATTGCTGTTGTTTGTTATTTGCATTACAATAGCACCTACAGGCCACAACTGAGATCAGATCCCCTTGTGCTAGGTGCTGTACATCAACATCCCAAGAGACAGTTCTTGCACCAAGGGTGAGAAGGGAAGGTGAGGTGACCACGGTCATCCTGAGGACTTGGCAGAATCAGTAACAGAATCCACTTCTCTGAAGTCTCAGTACAGAGTGCTATCCATTGAACAGCACTACTGCTCTAAAATCTTCTGAAAGACCTAATTCTGCTTACAGTGAATCTAGCTGATTTACATCTGTCTCCTTGTTTATCTGTTCTAAGACTGTAATGTCTTTGGTACACAGATTCAAAGGGGCAGCTGTATTAATTTAGTTCGGTAAACAAACAAGGAGCACTGTGGCACTTAAAGACTAAGAAATTCATTTATTGCATGAGCTTTCATGGGAGAAAAATCACACTTCGTCAGACATCTGATGAAGTGGGATTTTCTCCCATGAAAGCTCATACAATAAATAAATGTCTTAGTCTTTAAATGACATAGGACCCCTTGTTTGGTACACAGAGTATCCCTTCCTGAAAATCTGGAAAATGCCTAAACCAATGTGGGTTCCATGGTAAACACACATGTAATATAATAGTTAGTAAGAGCAACAACAACAACAACAAAACCATGAGAACTAATTATAACTAGAATTTTAACCAAAATTACTGATATCCTTCAACTATTAGTAAATGTTCAGATTGTGATTATTTGTCTTGCAGTTGAACAAAGTGCCAAGTGAGGATGAAGGCCCCATTGTAGCAGATGCTTTGCAAACACACTGGTTAGGCTCCTGCAGGAAGTCCAGATATAGACTGTGCCTTGTTTCTCATAGACCCTAGGAGAAACTGCCCGAATTCTAGGGAGGCAAGGCAGTGGGAATCCTATCAGGTTAAAGGGGGGAACGAGGGGAAGCTTGGTTGCCTGGATATTTTGTTTGCTTTATCTTTTTGTTACCCCAGAAGGAGACAGAAGTTTTAGTGTGCCGGGAAGAACCAATTGGGCTGATGAAAGGTGGAGGGGGGGAGCTTGTGTGAAAGGAACCATGCAAGGGCATGCTGGGACACCAAGGAGTGCTTCAGCCATGACTGCAATCACCGATAAAGTCCAATCACGTCCACCAACCCTATCTCTAACAGAAAAATCCATGTGAAACCACATGAATTTCTTCTGTAAGTAAATACTGCCTTGGGGCGAATGGAGCCCAAGGTTTGCAAAGTAGAATGAAATGACTGATGAACCTAGAGGACTAGATAGCAACAGTGACATGAATATCAATTGATACCTACAGTTCAATAAGAAAATTCTCACCTTCCTCTCAGACTTGGATTTGGCCATGGTGATCCATGCACTTGTCACTGAATTAGTGAACTCACTGTATCTGAAAATGAAAACAATGTGAAGGCAGTAGGTGGTTCAGAATGTAGCTACCTGCCTTCAGTAAGAGTGACATCATCATGGGTATACCAATCCTGCTTTCTAGTTCTTCCACTGATTCCCATCTGGTTCCACTGCCATTTCAAGAGTTTGGTCCTAATCTAGACAGCCATTAATTAATTGGGCTGCAAACACAGAGAATGCACCTCTGATTATGGAGCTGTGGTCCTTTGGGAGTGCAGATCACAAAGTCCAGGGTAAAGTCCTTGAGAGTTGGATATAAGGCATTCTTGATCTAAGGGAGTTAGCCATGGGAAGCATGTCCAGAAGAGATCAAATGGATCCAAATTCTGGCCACTTATGTCACACAGCAAGACCTTCCTTCTTTGACAACACTCCTCCCCCATACCTAATATGACACTTAGAACATAAGTACACCCAATGGAAACTTCCATCACCAGAAGAGGGAGAAGATCTGAGACTCATCAAGACCATTAGGGGCATCATTTTGCCAATGTTACAGGGAAGATGCTCAGATATTCAGGTGATAGGCATTAATAGATAGATGTGACACAATAGATTGATGGGTACAGCCTGACCTTAAGTCCACTGAAATCAGTAAAAAGGTTTCCATTGGATCAGATGTTGGATGATGTTCAAGAATAGATGCATCAATAATAACATTATACATACATAGCAACCCAAAGTGTGGAATATTACTTGCTATTCATAAAAGAAAACAGAGGGTCTTTCCTCAGCAATATTTGGTTCCTATTATAAGGTACATAGAAATAATTCTCCAGCACTCTACTTGAACTATCAGAACAAATGTGAAAATTTTCAACATTCCATAAAGAGCACACTGAGGGCTCTTTTGACTTTTGCTTTGTAACTTTGCTTAATCAACCTTTTATCCATTGAATCCCGCCCAATTTCCATCCAATAAAATTAGCCTTATCTTAATTAGTTATCACCCAAAATTACTTCCCTCTTGAATAAAAGGTTTTTATTTTAAAATTATAGGTGTAGCCATAGGCTGTTCAAGATCTATATGCTTGGGTACATTTTTAGCAGATAATGTTTTTAATCCTAATTAGAAAGAATTTCTCTCCTATATAAAATGTTAACATTTGTGAATGGTCTTATTTTCGTTTTGACAGACACACTGGAACAGTCAACTGATTTTCATTCATATACCTACTTTCCACCTTACATTCAAACATTATATTTTTCTGTTAAACTCTTAAATAAACCAGATTCATGGTTTCATTTTATTAGATTCATTATTGCTTTCTTGAACAATTGGTATAGAACACAGACCAATATTTTCAAATATAATCTGCTTTCTCAAGCTGTATTTTCATACCTCCGTAAATCAGTGGATTGATTTTTCAAAGGTCCTGAGCACCTTCAGTGCTTCTTGGCTTCTGTGGGAAGCCCATACCTCTAAAAACAAGCTACTTATTTAAGTACAATACCTTGCACATAGTGTTCATTGACTTGTGAAAACTTATGATCATGTTCTGAGACAAGTCAGTTGGATGCTGAATGAGACTATATTAGACTCATCTAGGACATGGGTGAGGGTGTTATTATCTCAGGCAGAAGGCCATGTGGAGAAAGCGAACAGTTTCTAATAAAACTGAGTATATCAAAGTTCACCACTAAAACCCTTTTCATTCATGCTGGTGCTCAATGAACTTTCAGAAGACATCCAGAGAACAGCACACTGATGCATGCTTTTTTTCAAATGCTGTTGCACTTGTGGTGGAGACCAAACAGGAAGTGGAAGAAGATCTAGAGAGATGGAGATATGCACTTCAGAGAAATGGCATGAAAATCACCAGAAATAAAACAGAGTATATGGTCTGGAGACTTGATGGTAGTTGGCAGGAAGACAACAAGATTTTACAACTGGAGGGTCAGCCACTATGGCTATGTCTGTACTAGAAGGCTCAGTTAAGTAGACCTAATAAGGTTGACTTTAAGTTGACTTTATTAAGTCGACTTAGAGAATCCACATTTTTTTAAGTTAACTTTATTAAGTCAACTTAAGTGGCTACCCTAGCTTAAGTTGACTTAATTAAGTCAACTTAGACAGCCATATTTCATTAAGTCGACTTAATGAAGTAGACTTAATGGGCAGGAGTTATTAAGTTGACTTAAACAAGCACTTAAGTCAACTTAATAAATGCCAAATGTGGCCATGGAGTTGCTTAAGTCAACTTAAACGTCCACTGTAGACACATCCTATGAAAGGTATAGAAGTTTAATTTCAAAAGGGATAGCCGTGTTAGTCTAGTGCAGTAAAAAAACAACAAGGAGTTGTGTGGCACTTTAAGACTAACAGATTTATTTTTTGCATGAGCTTTCGTGGGAGAAGATACCACGAAAGCATCTGAGGAAGTGGGATCTTCTCCCACGAAAGCTCATGCAAAAAATAAATCTGTTAGTCTTCAAGTGCCACACAACTCATAGAAGTTTAAGCATCACTAGTGAACTTAACAGCCAACTTATAAGCAGAACAGAAAAGGCATGGCTCAACTGGAGAAAAGCAGATAGATTGATCAGTGATGGGAGAATGCCTACCAAGCTGGAAAGTAAGATCCTGAAGACGGTAATTAGACTTGCACTTTTATATGTCTCTGAATTCTGGGTATTGAAGAGACAGGAGCAAATCTTTAATACAGAGGAAAAGAATGTCCAGAAGGATGGTTGGAGTTATAAAGATGGACCATGTTCAAAACCAGTGAAGCAGAGGAAGCATGAAGGTAGTACACAGAAAAAAGAGAAAAACTGAGGAAAGCAAGTTGGTTGGTTGGTTTGGGCACGTGAAAAAAAAAAAGACCAAGAATATACAGGAAATATCATGTTATACTTGGAAGTGGAGGTTAAAAAAATGGTCGGAAGACCCAAAACTAGATGAATGGATGTCATACAACAGTGTCTGATTAGCTGTAGAGTTTCTGAGAAATTACTTCAAGAGAGTATGGAATGGAGAAGGACTCAAAGAGCTTTCCCCATATATGTGGGGCTAAGGCTAGACAAAGAAGAAGAAACACATTATTCAAGAATCTAAGTAGGAAGTTAAAGATGAAATTTCTAAAAGTGACTAGTAATCTTTGGTGCTCAGCTTGAGGGACATCCTAAAAGAACCTGTCTTTCAGAAAGTGCTGAGCAGCCTACTCCTTGAAAGTGTCTCAAGTTGGGCACCTAAATATTGATGCATCCAAAATTCATAAATGCTTTTCAAAATTTTAGCCCACAAGCTTGAAAATACTACCCCCAGATTTTATATGCTTTTTTATCCTTCATACATTGAAAGGAATATACCTTTTGATTGAAGAACTGCACACGATTCAGGAATGTTCAAACAGAGGCCAACAGAATTTCAGATATCACTGAGATGCTGACAGAGACAATGGACCTGAGGAACATACCTAAATTAATTTATGTTTTAGTATTATTACAGTGGGTCTGACTCTTCTCTCACCTGTGAACACCAAAAGAAAATATTTTGATGTCAAAAGCACTACACCAATGTGGGAATCAGAACTGAGCCCAGGGTTTGGAAAGATAAGAACTATGTCGTGATCAGGTAGACCATATTTCAATCACTGTAAAGTGTTAGTTTTTTTAAGTTATCTGTACCCCAGTGAAAAGAAGAACTGGACCATCATTCAAAGGGGCAGCTGTGTTAGTTTAGTTCAGTAAAACAAACAAACAAGGAGTCCAGTGGCACTTAAAGACTACCAAATATATCTATTGCATGAGCTTTCATGGAATAAAATCCCACTCATGTTCACAGTCTTCCAACATCACCATTTTTAGACTAACAAACTGAATGGATGTTACCTCTTTACTGAGGACACTGACATAAAAATTAACCAGGGCTCCTTAATGTTTGACACCACAAACAAGCCTTAAAGAACTATCCCAGCAACTCCTCTCAACACATTTCTCACTTGAATGTGTTTTACCTCTTTCTCTACATTTTGCCATTCCACTGCTTTGTGCAGGTGGGTGTGGATAGGGAATAGCCACAGAGGAGCTCATGCTCGAATTTTTGAGACGCTGGAGGCACCCACATTCATGTTTGCAGTCAATAGTTTATGCTGAATAACCCCCTACTATCCTGACTGCTCTGGAATTGACTAAGGACAATTTCAGGGTAGAGCTGAGGGTCTGGCCAATCAGTCATGGTTCCCATGAATGTTGAGTGGGCTTCATAGTTTTCTGTGATGGGGTAACAAGCCTTGTGGATAGAGGGGAAACAGTAGATGTGGTGTATCTAGACTTTAGTAAGGCTTTTGATACAGTCTTCCATCACCTTCTTATTAACAAACTAGGGAAGTACAGCCTGGATGGAGCTACTATAAAATGGGTGAAAAACTGGTTGGATAACCACTTCCAGAGAGTAGTTATCTATGGTTCACAGTCATGCTGGAACAGCGTAATGAGTGGAGTGCCACAGGGCTTGATTCTGGGTCTGGTTCTGTTCAATATTTTCATCAATGATTTAGATGATGGCCTAGAGAGCACACTTATAAAGTTTGCCAATGATACCAATCTGCAAAGGACTGCAAGTGCTTTGGAGCATAGGATCACAATCCAAAATGATTTGGACAAATTGGTGAAATGGCCTGAAGTAAATAGAATGAAATTCAATAAAGACAAGTGCAAAGTACTCCACTTAGGAAACAGCAATCTATTGCACATATACAAAATGGGTAATGACTAACTAGGAACGGTGCTGGAACTAAGTATTTTTGAGTCCAGGGTGTACCCAGAGCAAGAAGGATCGAATGCACCATCAATCGAGTGGTGAAACAGAGCAGCTTGATACGGTGTCCAAGGCAAAGCCCTGGTTGTCCCACCCTAGTTATGGCCCTGTCTAGGAAATAGAACTGTGGAAAGGGATTTGGGTGTCATAATGGACCACAAGCATAATATGAGTCAACAGTGTAACACCATTGCAACAACAACAACAACAAAAGCAAACACCACTCTGGGACGTATTAACAAGAATATTGTAAGTAAGACATGGGAAGTAATTCTTCCACTCTACTCTGCCCTGATTAGGCCTCAGCTGGAGTATAGTTTCCAGTTCTGGCACCTCACTTCAGAAAAGAGATGGACAAATTAGAAACAGTCCAGCGAAGAGCAACACAAATTATTAGAGATCTAGAACACTTGCCTTATGAGGGAAGATTGAAAGTGCTGGGTTTGTTTAGTCTGGAAAAGAGGATGCTGAAAGGGGACATCATCACAATTTTCAAGTATCTTAGAGGTTGTCACAAGGAGAAGGGAGAAAAACTGTTCTTAACTGCTGATGATAGGACAAGAAGCAATGGGCTTAAATTACAGTAAGGGAGGTTTAGGTTGGACATTAGGAAGAAATTCCTAACTGTCAGGGTGATTAACCACCAGAATACGTTGCCTAGGCAGGTTGTGGAATCTCCATCACTGGAAGTTTTTTAGAGCAGGTTAGACAAACACCTGTCAGGGATAGTTAAAGAAGGTATTTGCGCTGCCATGAGTGCAGGGGACTGGACTCAATGACCTCTCATGGTCCCTTCCAGTGTCTATGATTCACATGCTCTGCAAAGGACAGTTGAGCTACTTGCATTAGGGCCACAACTTAACAAGGAGACACTAGTGGACCCACTAAACAAACAGGCCCCCCCAAACTGATCTACACTGAATGCAAACAGAGACGCACATCCTGAATGAATAAAAACAATAAAAAAAGCATCACAAACAAAACGCCAGAGCAGTGTGGCAGAGAGATGGAGCAACCCAGAGTGATTCTGGTGGACAGACAACAACAATAAACAAGGGCTATCACACTGGGGTAGAAGTAAGCAGGAGACTTACAGGGCATAGCACAAGAAGGAAGAAGTAGTCAGAGGAATAATGCTTCTTTGTGAATCTCTGCTCCTCATGCCTGTCCACTGTGCCTCAATCACACCATTTCTCCACCCAACATTCCTCCAGAACATGGTTCCTTTCCATGATGCCAATTCCCATGGAGAAGTTGGTACAGGACTATAAGCAATTCTCCAGCTCTGGCATGTTGGTCACGTCACAGGACTGCATCTGAGCTACACAACGATTTTGCTCAAAGTCACTGGAACAACCTGTTGTCTTTAGTAACAGATTTTCCACTGGGAATTTTCAGATGCCAAGCCTGAAAGGCATTTTGTAACACATAGCCAGCTACACCTGTGGTTGATACTGCATTTTTATCTGCTTGATTTACCAAAAAACAAAAGAAAACAAAAAAAGCCCAAACCCATCTCCATCTGTCAACTAGCTGCTACAAAAACTAGTAAAATGTAGCAAAAACCCTAGCCTAATACATGAACACTTTTCCCCCCTCTAAGCACGTTCAGGTTAGAAAACTGAATGTGACTACTTTTATTTGTTTTTTACTTTCAGGGACATGTTCTGTATCTCACCAATAGCAGAAGTAGCACGTGATGTGGCATTTGTTCTGCTAATTATGCAATTTTTGTAAGTAGCAGAACACGTTAGGATGAAAGTTACCACTGCCCTGAGGTTGCACTAATTTATGCAGCTTTCTCTTTAGCAATTTGCAGATGATACATGTAAATGATAAGAGCCCTTTGATTTCAGTCTCACTCTCCCCTATTCAGAGTTACTTACTCCTGTGGGGTATAAATGGGTGGAGGGGGAGCAAATATCATTAAAATAGTAGGCTATTGCAGAAACAGAGTAAATTTTAATACTAGTTACAGTGCATTTCTTCACATTAGAAACTAGATTGTGCCTTTGGATACAGCACTGGGGAAGCCCCATTCCCTTTTCTGCTGTGAGGGAAATACACAGCAACTGTCTTGAAAAGGGAGTAGCTTGTAGTAACGCTGAATGTTGAAAGGGAGAGGAAACATCCACAGCTTTGTGGTGACTAGGAGGAGCTTTGCGGCCCCACCCAAACCCTGGACCCAATATCAGGTAACCTTAACATTGTTGAACCACAGGGTGGAAGGAGTAAGTCCTACATACTCTCTTGGGGTATGTCTACACTGGAGCCTTAGGTCGACTTAACCTTCCTTAAGTTGACCTAAGGAAAGCTCCATACATGCTGGGAATTTATTAAGTCGACTTAAGTGCTTCCTTCAGTCAACTTAACACCACCACCTCTTAAGGTCGACTTAAGGCTTAAGTCGACCTTATGAAATCAACTTAAGCCAGTATAGGTGGAGCATAGCCCTTAAGATGACTTAATAAGGTCAACTTAAGCCTTAAGTTGACCTAGCAGCTGACAGTGAGGATGTGGGCAGTCTACAGGAGTTTGGAATGTGGACGCTATAAGTCGACTTACCGTTGACCTTGTTAAGTCGACTTAACAGAGCCTCCAGTGTAAACATACCCTTGTGTGTTTACACTAGACTTAGTCACAACCTAATTCTATTTTTTTCTGTGACTCTTGCAATTAATTGCACTGAAAATCAATCAAGAACGCAAATTGATTTGAGAATGGCTATTGCATTGCAGCCCATTTACTCTTTTGTCCCTGACTGTTCCAAGCACTCTCATTACTTTTACTTTGCCTTAAAAAACCTCAGTGAGGGAATGAAAAGAGGGACCAGTTGCAAAAGGGACAAACATCTCTGCCAGTGCACCTAATTTCAACACAGCAACATCCCTTTTGCTTTAGTGTTGCCAGATCCTGCTAATTCGGTCGAATTGTGCCATGTAGCCAAATGGAGACTAGTCTATGACCAAGGTCAATCTCACTTGGAACTAAATATAATTGGAACCCAGTGTTTGAAAGGTGAAAGGCTAGCGAACTATGTAGTTTAACCCAATCCCTTTTTCATCATCTTCCCTTGACTTTCCAAGGACCTGATTCTGCTTCCACTGAAGTCTATCAGAGTTTTTGTCATTCACTTCAGTAGGAACAAGTTTATATCTCTAAGAGGGTCTTATTTCAACAGATCTCTGGCCGAATGTAACTCTTGATAATTCTGCGCAAAGGAGATGTCTCCAACTGCATAACTACTGGAATTGGTTCCTGGACTCTTCCATTGTAGGTATTGGGCAATTACAATTCAAAACTTCATGGAAGGATGGTCTTGTATTTAAAGGAGACCCAGGAAAGCACAATTCATTTTCTGTTCTGCCACAGTTCAGGAGGGAACCATGTTAGTCTGTATACAGCAGAAAAAATAGTAGTCCTGGGCACCTTAAAAACTAATTAATTTCTTTACTATAAGTTTTTCTGGGCTGCAAACCAATTCATCAGATTCATGGAATGGAAACTACAGTTAGGAGGTATGAAATTCCACTCCCAGAATCTGGTCTAGTGTGCTGCTCCCTTCCTCTATGGCCCACATCCAGACCCCCAGCTTACCCCCCTTTGATAAATGACTCCCTCTCTTGGGTCAGTCCATACCAGTCTCCTGCATGTAATCAGTCCCAAGTCATGGGTGTGCACTCTGCTGCTACGCAGGGGATGATCCCCCAGTGAGTACCCTCAGTTCCCAGATACCACCCTGTAGGTGGGGCCCTCTACCAGCCTGTAAGGCTCGGGGCCCTTCCCCCATCGCTGTAGACCAGGGGTCTCAAACACGCAGCCTGTGGGCCACATGCAGCCACTAAAGCTATTTCCTGTGGCCTGCAACAAAACCATGGTTGCTGATATTTGCAGTATCATTATATGAAAAGGTTTCAGCGGTGCGGCCCTTGGGCTAATGTACTAATCCTCATGCGGCCCTCTACTAGTCCTCATGTGGCTCTCATGGTGATTTGAATTTGAGACCCCTGCTATAGACTCATATAGACACCAGTTTGCCCATATATCAAAGAAATGAGAATGCCGCGGCCTCCTCATTCACTGTCTTTGTAGTACACACAGCTTTAGATACAATAAATACTGGTTTATTGATTGTAACATGATTTTAAGTGAGTATATAGCAAATCACTGCACAATCAATTAAAGTAGTCAGGAAATATGACAAGCGAATAAAAATATAAAACACATCTTAACCTAACATTACTGTCCAGGATTACTCACAATGTCTGGTTGATGATGGTTTTACAGACAGTCTCTGCCTATCCCTATTGCTTGAAGTTGAAGATTTTTCCAAGATGGTGTTTCTCAAGCAAAAAGCCTCTCCCAGTTCCAGCTCTTTCTCTTTGCTTAGAATTTGGTGACCTCCTCCTCTTACTCACTTTTGTATAATTCTCTTTGTCCCATCTGAGCCAAGGAGCTCAATTTGCACTGTCTTTGTCATGTACCTCTTCAGGCTCCATGTTAAATGATAGCCCTGAAAGTCTGTCTTCCACTTGAGCCATTTAAAATACCTGGAAACCTGCTTAACATCTGTACACATACACCATGCTGCGGGAAACATGATACCATAACCCTAATATAGAATGTGTTATGAGCATTCATAAAGGAACCTTGCATGGCATATTTTGCATCACACCATGCAATTATATTGCAAAAGTGAACAGGAAAGTTACACAGATCATAGCCCATTGTGCATCACGTGACAGGAGGTACGTATACACATGCAAGGATGGGTGAGAAATATTACAATGGGGAGGGCAAGTGCTAACAAAATCAGTTCAGTTAGGGTAGATGAGCCCCATTCACAACAGATGATTAGAAGATGAGAACGTGTGAACAGGGACAATTACTTTTTTGTAATGATATAACCATTCCAAGTCCCTGTTCAGACCCAGTCTGATTGTGTCAAGTTTGCATATGAGTTCCAGCTGAACAGTTTCACGCTGAAGTCTGTTTTTGAAGGTTTTTTTTTTGTTGAAGTATGACATCTTTCATGTCTGATACTAAGTGTTCAGAGAGACTGAACTGCTTTCCTACTGGTTTATGAAAATTACTTCAGATAACCTACTGAGATCCCTCTACACCTAAATCTTCTATGATTCTATGACTTTTCCACTTTTCTTTATACCTGTGTTCAGAATTCCTATCCTGCTATACTTTAGTAGATACCACTCTCTCCTTTTCTCTTAAGAATCTCTTTTCTTCCATATCCCCCAAAAAAGATAGCAGAATGACTTTGTTTAGCAACAGCTGGCCACACCCGCAGCCGGTTGGAAATCAGCATATTTCCCCTGAAGTCAGAGCTATGCTGATCTCCCCCAGTTGATAGTCTGTCCAACATTTTTTTTCCTGATTTAAAGGAGAGCTCTTTGAATGGCCCAAGGAAAAGAAGCAATATTTTTGCCAGTAGAAAAATGCTCCATGTATTTTAATGATTTTAAATTCCCTAGACAGCTACAATAGAGAATGATAAATACTCACTCAATCCAGCAAGCTGTTCCAAGCAGACAAGCAAAATGGCAGATCCTTCAGTTGTTTGCAGTCCTAGAACTTTAAATAAAGGGTTAATAAATGACTGATGGATGCTAATAAATGGTTCCTCAATGGTTAGAGTGTCCAAAGGTCAATAGATTGCTTGTAACCATGTATAACACCTGCTACTGATGTGCTTGTAACCACCTAAGGCAGCAGATCCCTACTGTGCCAGGACACATTATTGTGTCACCACACAGCATTAAGTGTCTTGTAAAGAGTGGGGGAGATGACTGGATTCAGTTGGGGGGAGGTGGGGTGGACTTGTGTGTCCTCGAGGGTTAAGATGGACTGCCAAGCATATTGCAACCCACAGAAGGTTGAGAACCGCCGTCCTCAAGCTGCTCATATCTTTAACATGCTCATAACAACTATAAATTATTTATTAACCCTTTATAAGCTATTTAAAAATTCACTCAAGATAAAGTGAAATCAAGTGGGGAATTTAACAAGGCAATCATCCAAATGACATGGAAGTGACACAGATTCAAAAAGCTAACCAAAAACACACTGCCTGTTGGGTAAATACGACTCAGGGCAGTATTTTTAACACCCATCTTAATTACCTGTTTTCCTAGCCAGGAAACAACTTCCTGGATGGATTTACATCCTTTGCTTTTCTATAAACTAAGTATCAAGAAGCTCTTCTCCACATTTGCAATGACTCACATTTAAGGAGTGATTTTTACTGACATTCCTAAGAGAGAACACTTTTATTCACAAAATATTATTCATCAAAATGCTACAAAAATGGCAGTTTTATTCTGATCCTAATCTATAAAGCTTTTTGTCTATCTTTAAAGCTGTGGTTATCTTGAAGTGCTTAGTCTCATATTCATTGCTTTTATAATTGGACAACACAGAACAATGGGAGATTTACTAGTTTATTAAGAACCAAAATGGATGTAATCCAATATCGCCCTTTGTTGAAAGCCACCTACAAAAGAACTGCATGGGGATGTGAAATGAATAATCGTCCTTGGTTTTCTTCTCCTTGCAATCACCATAATGCATTCCCAGGACACAGTATATGGAAAAAATTTAAAGAAAATTATTATAGTGGTAGACAGGTGTTTTATACCTTTACATTTATAAACTTGTTCAGCCAACATCTCTTAACAGTCATAATTAAAGAATTTTCCCTTGAAATTGCTCAGAAAGTCAGGGATCATAGGTGGGTAACACCACTGAGTCCTTTGAAGAGAGGGACAGGTAGCCATTGAAGTTGACATGCTGGTTCAGACCTGGCACACAGTAACACACCCTTAAAGTCAATGGAATCATGCATCATTTAGACATTTACATAAGTATCGCCAGATTGGGGCATCAGAGAAGAAATGATGACTCTAAGGAACTGCAACACATCCTGAGGAAACTACAGCAATACACTCACCATGAAGAAAATAAGAATCAATGTTATTGAAAGCTGCCATGAAACAAAATTGGGTCACTTATGCTGCAGATATCCATATAACCATCCTCATCATTACTTAATCAGTAAGGACCAATAACACACTGAGCACTGGGCAAGATACAAAATGCAACCTGCTTAGGGAATGTGAATGTTCAATGTTCCATGAATATTAATGGGGACTGGTGACCCCAATCCCCTTGGAGAAACTAAAGGTAAGATTTTCCAATCTGACTAGGGAATTCAGAGGACCCACCCTCACATATTTGATTGGGTATTCAGGCTAGGATGAAAAAAATTGCTGGTTGAAAATTATTCATCAAAACATGTTTTGGGCAAAAAATGACTTTACACTGAAACATTCCTAGAGTGAATCAGTTAATTTTTCCATCTTGAACCCTGGCAATTCAATGGGCCCCATTTTCTGTTACTTTGTTCCAGTTTTACATGGGCATAACATTGATTTCACTCAATGGGCCCAGTTAGGTACACTGTATCATTCACTGGTAACCACCCCCATGATAAGTCTCCTACATCTTCCGCCTGTTTTGTCTGAAACAGCAGCAGCCCTTTTCCACTCTAGTCTTTTCATAGTCTTCAGATATGGCCCCTCTTTGCATTAAACAAGCAACTGTATAGTCAGAGCTGGATCACATCACAGATTTGATGCTACACCCACTGAAGTCAGTATCAAACAACCGAGGGATTTCACAGAGATCAACTTTAAAGTTTTTTTCTTTTCTCTTCCTTCCAGTAAATGAGTTACTCCTCACACTCTGGATATGGAGAAACACTCCTCCTTTCTTTCCTGCTCTATCTTTTCATTCAAGGAAAACTTCACAGAGCTCCTGGACCAAATACTTGAGCCATCTAATTAAAATGAGCACATTTTGCAGTTATCTTGTCCACTTACTCTCACAACCTTTTTCTCATCTAAGAGCTAATCCACAAGGGTTTTACTAGTATAGTTTCACAGGTAAACAGAGGCAAAGCCTCCAGTAGAGATGTTGCTAATGCTGGAAAAAGAAATTCTGTTGCCAGTATAGTTAAACTTTCTCCCTGAATTACATAAATTATACTAGCAAAACAACTCTGGTGGATAAAAGCAGTATATACACATAGAAAAGTAGGTGTGGAAGGATCCTGGGTTATATCTACACTGGGGAGGCTCTTTGAAGTCGACTTAACAAAGTTGACTTTAAAGTCGACCTTCTGAAGTCAACTTAAGGGCATATCCATACTGTCTCCAGTGTAGGCATACTCCGCCCCCTGCCCCTGGGTCCCAAATCTGGCTCTGAAGGCCCGATTTGGCTCCTGCCACTGCTGGCAAGCAGCTGGGAGTCGGAGCTGGCTCCTGCTGCCACCAGCAGGGGGCAGGAGCCAGCTTGGGTCCACAGAGCCAGCTCCGGACCTAAGCCGGGAGCCAGCTCCGAGTGCCTTGCGACTTGTGGCAAGCGGCTCGGGGCTGGATTGGGTTCCCAGCTGCCTGCCAGCAGTGGCTGGGGCCAGATCAGGCCCCCACAGCTGGATCAGGACCCAGGGTGGGGCTTGGGGCCTGACCCTTCCTGCTCTATAAAGTCGACTTAAAACTTAAGTCAACTTTCAGAACAGGTGTTACTAAGTCGACTTAAGCAAGTCTAAATTTGGCCAGGGACTCCTTTAGGTCACCTTAAGGCAGGTTAAGTTGACCTAAGGCTCTAGTGTAGACATACCCCTTGAGAGGTCATCAGATCCAGCCCTTGGAGCTATGGAAGACCAGGTCAACTGAGACCATCCTTGGCAGATGTTGAGCCAACCCTTTTCTCAAAAATTCTGGTGCTGAGGGCTCTACAGTCTTCCTAAGATTTCTATCCCAGAGTTTAAGTATCCTTATTATTAGAAAGTTAATATCTAACCTAAATCTCCCTTTCTACAGATTAAGCCCATTACTTCTTGTCCTATCTTCAGTGGACTTGGAGAACAATTGATCACCATCTTCTCTATAACCGTCCTTAATATATTTCAAGACTGTTATCAGATCCCACTCAGCATTGTTTTGACAAGATTGAAAAAGCCCAGTTTTTTTACCCTTTCCTCATAAGTCAGGTTTGCTAAACATTTTATCATTTTAGTTACCTTCCTCTGAACTCTTTCTATTTTGTTCACATCGTTCCTAAAATGTGACAACAGTCCTAGTAATACACTCCAGAATAATATTAATCTTGTTTTCAGCTGATCACATTGTTGACTCATTTGTGATCCACTATAACTACCAGAACCTTTTCAGCAGTGCAACCACCTAGCCAGTTATTACCTATTTTATAGCTGTGCATTTGATTTTCCCTTCTTCAGTGTAGTACTTCGCACTTGTCTTTATTGACTTTCATCTTGCCAAATTTAGACCAATTCTCTAATTTGTCAAAGTCATTTTAAGTTCTAATCTTGTCCTCCAAAGTACTTGCAGCCCCCACTGCAGTTTGGTAAGGTCCCATGGGAAAGTAGGTAAGCATGCTCTCCACTCCATTATCTAAGTCATTAATGAAAATATTGAATAGCTCTGGACAGAAGTGACACCTGTGGTACCCCAGTAGACACATCCTCCCAGTTTGACAATGAACCATTGATAACTACTCTTTGAGTACAATCTTTCAACCAGTTATGCAGGCACTGTATAGTAACTTCCTCTAGGCCCCATTTCCCCAGTTTGCTTATAAGAAAATCATGTGGGACTGTTATCAAAAGCCTTACTAAAAATCAAAATACTTCACTTCTACTGCTCCAAGCCACACACTAGGAAAGCATTTCCAACAAAGAAGGAAATAAGTTTGGTTTGGCATGATTTGTTCTTGATAAATCCGTGCGGACTGTTCCTTGGAAGCCTATTATCCTCCAGGTTTTTACAAACAGATTGCTTAATAATTTGTTTCAGTATCTCTCCAGGTACCAAAGTTGGCTGAGTGGTCTACAATTCCCTAGGTCTTCTTTGTTCCATTTTTAATAATAAGGATTAAGTTTGCCTTTCTCCAGTCTTCTGGGACCTCACCCACCCTACAGGAATCCCCAAAGGTTATTGCTAACAGTTCTGAGATGGCTTCAGCTAGTTCAAGTACCCTAAAATGAATTTCTTCAGGCTCTGCTGCTGGAAATATAGCTAACTCATCTAAATATTCTTCAACCTGTTCTTTCCCTAATTTAGCTTGTGTTGCTTCCAACTAGTTGTTAATATTACTTGTGCTAAATATCAGGCCACCATTAATCTTTTTAGTGAACACTGAGGCAAAATAAAGGAGTCCGATGGCACTTTTAAAGACTAACAAATTTATTTATTGTCTTAACTTTTGTGGGAGAAAATCCCACTTCATCAGATGACATTAAACACCTCAGCTTCCATGATGTCATCAGTTATTAGCTCTTCTTCCCCACTAATTTAGAGGATCTGTACTGTCCTTAGCTTTTTCAGGCTTCTAATGTATTTAAATAACTTCTTCTTATTGCCTTTTATGTCCCTTGCTAGGTGCAACTCATTTTGTGACTTAACCTTTCTTATACATGCTTGGGATAGTCTTTTGTACTCGACCTTAGCGATCTGTCCATGTTTCTCCTTTTTGTAGCATAACCTTTTGCATTTTAAGTCATTGAAGCACTCATGATGGAGCCATGTTGGTTTCTTCTTATACTTCCTGTCTTTTATTCACATTGGGATGCTTTGCAATTGTGCCTTTAATATTGTCTCCTTGATGATCAACTCTCCTAAACTCCTTTTTCCTTTACATGGTGCAAATTTCCAGAGGGATAGATAAGTTAGTCTATGTACAGAAAAAACAACGAACGTACTGTGGTACCTTAAAGACAAACAAATTTCTTTGGGCATAAGCTTTTCTGGACTCTAACCCTTTTCATCAGAGGCATGAAGTGGAAACTACAATTGAGAGGTATATATACACATGCCAAGATGGAGGAGGGCAAGTGTTAGCAAAGTCATAGAATCATAAGGTTGGAAGGGACCTCATGAGGTCATCTAGTGCAACCCCTTGCTAAAAATAGGACAACTCCCACTAAATCATCCCAGCCAGGGTTTTGTCTAATGGGCCTTAAATGTTTCCAAAGATGAAGATTCTACCACCTTCTTAGGTGACCCATTCAAATGTTTCACCACTCTCCTAGTGAGAAGGTTTTTCCTAGACCTAGACCTCCCTAGCTGCATCTTGAAACTATTGCTCCTTGTTCCGTCCTCTGTTATGACTGAGAACAGTCTAGCTCCTTTTCTTTGGCTTACAAACTTTCTGGGGCAAAGACTGTCTCTCTAATACTCATGCACAAGATCTCACAGATTGGAGCCTTGATCCTCTCCTGGGTCCCTGTGCACTAGTGCAACACAAAAAATAAATAAGAACCTATGGGGATATAGTTCTTTGAAAATGATGCCTTCACGAAGTGAGTTTGTAATCAATTATAATTTAAAAGTGACCCCACTCATTCTCCTCATCAGAAGTCACAGTACAATCCTGTCTACTCTGTGTCTGCCGTCTTTAGCATGTCAGCTGAAGTTTCCCCTTTAGGTGTGAGAGGGTAATTTAGTCTCCATGTCTATTCAGACTTTTAACCTCTTTTCTAATACTAGAATGCATAATACAATAGCACTTTGTGTCCCAGAATTCAATCAAGGGTCTGGGACCCAATGTGCTACGCACTGTACATACGAATAATAAAAAGTTATTATCAGTACAACAGTCAACACTAGATGTTAAAAATGGCAGGGCCAGTCATCCACTAGCAACTGGACTAGGTAAGTACTATAAAATGTGTGGGGGAGGATCTCCAGATGCAGTCAAATGAGTTATGCTGATACCAGCTGAGGACCTGGCCCTTTACATTTTATGGGGTCCATTTCCAGTGTTTAAATGATCACTTGAAGCTATCTAAAGTGGATCACTCACAAGGTCCAAAACTTTCTTGCTGCAAGGTATGCATCACTCATTTGGCTTACAAATTAAATATTGCTGTAATTTTCCCCATCAGTCAGTAGCAGGGCAGCATCTTAATTGTTTTTTCCTCTGAACTTTTGCACTATTTTCCGCCTGCCCTCCCACAGATGCTTACTATAAAAGAGTAAAAATGTAAAGAATCAATTGAATGAATGCTTGTAGACCCAAAAGAAAGAATGCATCTATTATAAAATAAAATCTCTTTTAGTAGCTATTAGAATGCATTAAAAATATTCACAGGATTCTGCCCTCCAGTTATGTTGCAATAGCCATGCAAATAATAATTGTGGCTAAGTGCACTACATTGACAGTCAATATTGTACTTCCCAAGCTTGGGCTCATTATTCTTTACAGAACTCATGCATTTTCTGAAAGATCAAAAGATTTACATATCATATGGAGTGCTTTAGGGAATAACTTGCTGAGTACTTTAAATCCACAATGTTCCACAGCTATTTAAATACAGATTTCATTTCTCTTCAGCGTGATATTTAAAAAAATAAAAAATGATCAAGTTGAGTATTTTTGTTCACATCATAAAACACCATCTTAATTTGGCTTTAAAACAGAACTTTCATATTTTCAGCCACATTATTGACTATTTTGCTGTGCTCTACTCTGATCTTTGCCAAAAAATATGAAAAAAAATCAATTTTTCATTAAGATGATGGGCTAGACAGTAAGCTGTTCCATGCAGGGTAGTCACAGGTATGTTCTGATATCTCTCCCCCCTCACACACAACCCCCTTGCATCACTAGTCTGTTCTGGTCTCCGAACAGGTGGGCAGGGACTAGTGGAGAATTGGGTGGAGCTGTAACTGAGCCTGCTCAGAAAGCACAGCTGCCAGATCCAGGTTTCTATTTACACTTGGAATGGGAGGTATAGTTTCCAGCTTAAGGAGGCTTACCCATGCTAGCTAGTTTGCTAAAAATAGAAGTACAGCTGAATCAATGCAAGCAGTGGGTGAGGCTAGCTTCCCTGAGTACACATATGGTCTTGGATGGGATTATACTCAAGACAGCTAGCCTCTTCCACCACTCATGTTGCTGTGGCTATACTTCTGTAAGAGAATGGCACCTTCCAACTTGAATGCAGACACACGCATGATCTGTTATTGGTATAGGCCAGCTGCAGGTCAGTTCCCCCATTGCATACCACAAGGAATTGGACATGAAGAGTGATCCAGTTGTTATGATGTTAGCCTTTGATGGAAATGAGGGTTCAATTACCATTTTGCCACAGCCTTCCTGTGTGATTTGGGCTAGGCCCTTCATCTTTCTGGGTGTTCCTATGTCATACACTAAACCCAGGCTCCGACTTAGATTGCATGGGTAGAAATGGGGGTTCTAGCACATTGCTGAGGTGGGTCAGAGCCTAAGTGCCCTTTAATTCTGGCCAAATCCCTGTCATTTTGCCATGTGGATGAAGCTTGAGCCACAGCCCCAATGTCAGAAGGTCTATGCAGTGCAGCGTGGACCCGTTAACACTACTGTGAGTATGTCTACACTGCAGTTAGACACCCGCAGCTGGTCTCTACCAACTAACTGAGATACATGGGACAAAAGTCTCCCGCTGTCCTACTCACTCCAAGACATGGAAAGCCAAATAATGGAGTTTATACAAACTATTCAGGGAAGAATATTCATCTTAACATGCAGATTGTGTCACTTGAGACCCTTGGTGCTCTTAGTTGCTCACAATGGTCTACTTTTTTCCAATGAATGAATACTAAAGTTCTATTTTAAATGTGGTCTAGATTTCTGGAAGAGAAAACAGTGACATATCAGATCAAAGTGGGCTGCAATGAGTTAGAGTGAGTAGGGCAGCTAGAGATTTTTGCCACCTCAGTCTATTTCAAAGTGATTAAACACTTATCTTAGGGATAGTCTTCAGCGATGACAGCAAAATCACAGCTGTCAGATCGACTTTGCCAATCATCTAACCAGGTCTGGGAAGACCCACACAGTTGAAGCCAATCTATTAAGACCACCCCGGCAACTGGAGTAGTGCTGAGTTGAAGAGAGACCCCTCCCTTCAACTCAGTGCAATTGGCATGCTGGGAAGAGGGGAGTCAAATTGAGATACACAATTTATTTTAAGTAACTTGCGTACCTCCATTCGACTGCTGCCGAAAACGACGGGCAGTGTAGACTTGCCCTTGTATGCATTCACTCTTAAAAGTTGGATGTCCTAGATGGAAGCATGCTCAGATAATGGGGACAGGTAGAAGCCATATCTTCTAGATGATATTTGAAGGAGTGACCTAAGAAGACAGTAGCTTGTCCCTGCCAGTTTGGGACCATGCACCAGAGAGAAAACAATATGGACCATACCACTAGGTATACCAGCCAGGATAGAGGCAAGACAACCAATACTGTCTAGCTGATTGCCCTACTGGGAAGGAGAAAGAGAGCTAACCATGCATCTCACTAATAATTAACCTTTTGTTTCCACTGCAAGGGAGAAGTGTGTCCATGAATAGGAAACCTACAGTACTTGTTTGCTTCTGGAACCTACTACATCACTTTCAGAACCCAATGAATGGAAAACCTTCTTTAATGAAGCATAACTATGTTGTGTCTAAGGCTTATTCTGTCCAAATAATTACTCAGACAACATTTTCTCAAGAAAAGCTATCCTTAGCCTATGAATCCGGCAGCAAAAGATGGAAAGATTAATATGAAAAATGATTTTTCCGGTTCTTTGATGAGACTCAACCAAAGGCAGCAAAGATTTTCTTGTTATTTACAAGATTCAGTCAAATGCTTTTCAAGAGGCAGCACTTCCCTATTTTCTCCCTGAACTTTCAAAGTTCAGTAGAAAAGCTCTGTTTTTCCCCTCTGGAGCACAGCTGGTGGGCACTGCTATAGGAACAGAGAGGTAGGAATTTGTGTAAAACAACTCTATTGTTTAGGAGCAAAGATTAAACAAGAAGTCTTGCAAACCCTATTGAAGGATAACTGCTGGTCCTTTGACCTGCACCTGCAGGTAGAATCAGAATAAGTGAGGCCTTTGCATACTAATCCTGGCCTAAAGAATCTAGAAGAGGAACCAGACTGACTGATCTCTGAAGAAAGAAAAGACTAATTAAAGCAGCGTGCTTGAAAAGTTTTGCTCAAAAGGAAATTTTTTTTTCCGTACATTTGGGCTTGTGCTTGCTCCAATTTGTACAGTGGGATGTTTGCTTTCTCTCCTTCTAAAAGCATAAGAAAGTGTTTTTAATGAGAAAGCATTGTTGTTAAGAAAGGCACTCAGGTAGAAAAAGCATTTAAAACATTTGTTATAATTATTAGCATTTATTCATTGTAGTAGTCCCTAAAGGCACCAACTGAAATTTAATTCCATTTTTGCTAAGCAGTGTACACACATATTAAAAAGACTCTTTCTATCCCAAACAGTTTACTGTCCAAACACACATGAGCGACAAAAGATGGCTGAAGGCAATTATCATCTCCATGGGAAACTGAGTCACAGACAGGTTAAGCGATTGTCCTAGCCCACACAGAAATTCAGTGGTGGAAAAAGCTATTGAAGCCACATCTCCTTAGTCTTGGTCTTTAGCCACAAGATCGTTCTTCTTCCAGTCCACTGCACTACACTACAGACAGATACACAATGGAAAAACCGTGATGAAAACATCATGCTTAAATCACTGAGGTCTCTAGGTACGTCTACACTGTTAGGGCTGCTGGGATCCATGCAATGGGATCGATTGAGCAGGCTGTGGAGACCTCCTCAGGTAATATCAGAAAAAGAAGCAAGGAGTCTTGTGTCATTTAAAGACTAACGGATTAATTTATCGCATGAGCTTTCGTGGGAGAAAATCCCACTTCATCAGATACTTTGAAGACGGGGAACTTACAGAACTGGATGAGAACAAATGCAGGGGAGTGTAAGATGTGGGATCAGGTCATACTGCAACAGCAAATCAGAGCATTCGTAAGGATTCAAACTCCAGGGAAGAGCACACAGCGAGAGGGTGAAGTCAAATTACCTGTTATAATGTCAAAAGAATCCACAGTCACGATTCAGCCCTGCTTTCACACAATCTAATCAGTGTATTATTTGAATTTCGGCTGTTTCTCTTTGAAGTTTTGATGTCGCATTAATTGACTCAATTAATCCACCACCTCAAAAGGAGTACAGCTGCATCAAATGGAGACCATCTTCCATTAATGTGGTGCTGTGAAGATGCTGCTGTATGGCAGTGTGAGTAAACTGGCAGGAGACACACATGCTACAGTACATACAGTACAGGAAAAGTGGCTTTAATACAACATGCCCCAGGCCTCCATGCATGAACAGGCCTTTGAAAGGTGTGATGCTAACAGGGAAGGGCCCAATAAAACATAAGGAGTGTAGAATTTTGTGCCCGGGTTAGGTCAAGGCATCGGGACAGAACTCCTGGGTTCTAAATTCCATCTCTGCTACTCATTGGCTAAATGAATTTTGGCAAATCAATTGATATCTCTGTGCCTCAGTCCCTGTATCTGTAAAATACACAACAGTTATGAAGGGAAACTGCAAGGGTTATTTAATTCTTGTGATATTCTCCAAGATCTACAAATGAGTCATTCAAAACATTATTAATACTATTATGGCTGCCACCAAGAGATGGGATTCTGTATTCATCTCAAGATCAGAAGCCATCCAAGTTGTTATAAGCAGAATTATTCTGCCTGAGGCACATTCCATGAACACACAAAAAAGGTGGAGGCCCTCTGGGTGATTCTCTTGTACAATAAATAATGACAATGTAACTTACCTGAGTTTAAAGCATCTTCTCACCAATGGACAACACGTGCCATGAGTCAAAGTGGTGGCATTCTCTTTACCCCAGCAGCCCACTCTGCAACAGCAGCCAGGTACCAAGGTGGCATAAAACACAATCTCCATTATAAAAAGCTCTTTCTTTCTAAATATGTAACACCATGGGTCTAGAAGTCATCCATAGAGATGCTACCTAAGACCACCCTGTCTTCTCAGCTGAGGCAGCAGCTTCTCATACACATTAGACTTTATGATTTCGTGACTGAACCTATCCCTGCTGGGTCTCCGTGGAGGATTCCTCAACACAGACTGAAACCTATGTGAAATAAATATGCAAAAACACTGTCCCTCCATCCCACCCATTTCTGTCTTGTCAGCAGCATTTTGAGATCCATAATGTCACGGCAACTGACAAAGCTCCTTCCTGCTAGCACTAGAAGCTGTTTATTATCACTCATTGAAATCCTGCGTCGCCAAGATTAGCAGCATGATCCAGAATATGTAGGAGCCTGAACCGAGATTCTTCATATATGTCCCTTGAGTTGTACAGATATCTGCTTCTTGACCATTTATGATCTGTGGATATGCCTACACTTGCAAGTTACTTCAAATTAAACCCCCTTAATTCGAACTAACTTAGTACCTGTCTACACTAAACTTTCAATAGTTCGAATTAAGGAATTCCTTAATTCAAACTAATGAAAGCTTAGTTTGAATTAGTAAGACCTGCTGATTAGTTCAAACAAAGCCCTTAGTTTGATCCCTAGTTCAGGGATCTCAAACACATGGCCCGTGGGCCACAAGCAGCCCCTAATGCTGTTTCCTGTGGCCTGTAATGACACTCTTGTTACCCATATTTGCAATATCATTATACAAAAAGGTTTCAGTGGTGTGGCCCTCGGGCTAACGTACTAGTCCTCATGTTGCCCTTGTAGTGATTTGAGTTTGAGACCCCTGCCTGAGTCCAAATTAAAGATGGTGCACACTAGGATTAACCTTTAGTTTGAATTTAATAAATTTGAATTAAGAGCAGTTAGTTCATATTAACAAAGTGGACTAATTTGACTTAACAGTAAATCAAATTAGTCCACTTTGTTAATTTGAACTAATAAGTTCTTGTTTAGTTCAAACTAAACTCGAAACTATTAGTTCAAATTAACAAATTTGAAGTAACTTTTCCGAGTGCAGACGTAGCCCTTGAGCCCAGGTGTACCCAGGCCTCTTTCAGGTGTTTTTTTGCAAAGCAGAAATTCCTTACTTCGCCAAATCCAGTGCTCTCATTCCTCATCATTTTCAACAAGTTATGAGCCACCCAAAGCTCTGCTACCACCCGGGCCCCCTAGAACCCACCCAAGTAGCAGATGCACTTGCTCCCTCTTTTCTTGTTCTTTATGACCCTGGAAGCTTAATGCAGTCAAGGATACATTGTTGAGGAAGACAGGAAATCCACTCAGAGCATTCTGGCAATGAAATTTCTTGAAGGGAGGAACGTCACCATCTTGCCTGTCACTCAGATCTGTAACTTGGGCATTATCTTTGACTCAGATCTCTCTTAAGATCTTCACATCCAGGCTAGAGCTAAATCTTGCCTTTTCTTTCTACATAACAAAAATGGTCTTTCTTCATCACCCACACAGGCTCATACCATCTTATTGCAACACCCTTCTTTCTGGCCTTCACAAGTACTATCTTGCCTGACTCACCTCCATTCAGAATGCTACCACGCAGACCATTTTCCTAGCCCATCACTTTCTCTTTGTGTTAAAAGGTTTGCTGTTCACTGCTGGGACACTTCCTTGTGGCTTATCTGAGGATTAGCGCTCGACCAGCCAAACACTCCTCCTGTTACTTGCTTTTCCCGTGTTTTTTCTCTCTGGACTCAGGTTCCACCCTCCTTGTGAGTCAGTCCTCCAGCCAGGTCAGTATCATGCTCCCCTTCTGGGATAACAAAGGTCCACTAGCCAAGCAATTTAGCTGCAGTCTCAGACAAACTTCTGATCCACTGCCCAGTATAAGAACCCACATGGGGCCATTACTCCGAGTTCCAGGCTGGAGACCTTATGCCCAGCCATGGTATAACCAGTCTCAGACCTTGCTGCTGTTTCCCTGAGCTGCTTCTTACCTTTCTTCTTTGTCCTATGGCCCACCTCTGTGTTTATCAGCCTGAACTTTGTTTGCTCCTAGTGACTACTTCTCTCTCTCTTGGTTTCTTGCCAGACTCTGTAGTCCAGGGCAGAGTCCATGGGCTCGTTGTCCCTCCATGTCTCTCACTAACTCCCTTTCTCTCTCAGGAGTGATTGCAGCCCCTCCCGCTCTCACTTTGCTGGCTTTATAGAAGTCCAGTTTGCCCCAGGCTAGTTGGGCTTCATTCTCTGTTGGATTTTATCAGTCTCCAGCTCTCCTCCAGGTACATCCCACAAGGATAATTTGTCCTTTTTATCTTTTTCAGGTCTTCGGGGGCATGGGCCCCCCCATCTCACCATGTCACCACTCTCTTTGCATCCCCCCACTGGCTCTCCTCCTGACCCAAGTGCCTTGTCTTCACTTTCGAGGGCCTTCCACTATCTCAGCTCTTCCAGTCCTCTCTCTCATTCAGTGTCAAAGACATCAACTCCCACCTTCAAACAGTCTAGGAGCCCCACTTCCATTACCCACTGGTTACATTTTCACATAAGCACTTTTGTCCTTTCTCCCATGCTTCAGAAGAGCTCCTTGTAAACATCCTGAAAGCTACCTTATTATTGTCCTTTGATGACCTCTCAAAACTCTGCTTTGCCATGATGCCTCCAAAAAATTGACATCAGTTAGGCAGCTGGTGCACTGAGATCTCTGCTGATGAAGATGACCAATCTTTTCTCATTCTTTCCTTGTATTCCTCTGTCGATCCATTTGTACCCAACTGATGTCTCTCATGTTGTATTTAGGTTGTAAACTCTTGGTGGGGGAGAGGTTGTCTCTTTATTCTATGTCTGTACAGCACCTAGCATTACCAAGCTTGGGTTCATGACCAGGACTTATAGGTGCTACAGTAATCAAAATATGGCTCTTTAACACTCTGAACAGCTACTCCAGGTGAGTCCTTGACTTGGCTACAGCTGAAGCAAAACAATTCTTTGTCAAGACTAAGCCACCAGATCCCCCCAGAGCAATGTGAACATGTCAGAGTACACCTGCCACATACTGATGACAGAAAAATCCTTGCTCCTCCAAAATAACTTGGCTCATCATATATCAGAAAAAAAGGCCACTGTTTTCTATTCTTTCAACAGCTGCTGAGGTTTCCCCCTAAAGATCTTTATAGGTTATTTTCCAAGGAATAGAATGTTTCTAAAACAGTATTAACAAACAACAATAGCTTGCACTTACCATATAACATCTTGAACTGAAGTATCCTGGGCTAGATAAAGTCACAGACTTGAGAAGACCCTCAGTAATATATTATTGTATCCATTTACAGACGAACAAACAGAGAAACACTGAGCTTAAGGACAGATTTGGATACCTAAAGTGGGTGACTAGACAAAGATATTTAAAGGTATTGTTGTGGGCACATCACTCACTGCTTGAGATGCCTCCTGTTTCCATATGAGATTAATAAAACTGGGACTTCTCAGCATGGAAAAGAGATGACTAAAGGGGGATACTATAGACATCTATAAAATCATGACCGGTGTGAAGAAAGTTAATAAGGAAGTGTTATTTGCTCCTTTTCATAACACAAAAACTGGGGAACACCCAGTGAAATTAATAGGCAGCAGGCTTAAAATAAACAAAAGAATGTATTTCTTCACACAATGCACAGTCAATATGTAGAATTCCTTGCCAGGTGATGTTGTAAAAGCCAGGACTATAACAGCATTCAAAACAGAGCTAGATAGGTCCATCAATGTCTACTAACCAGATGCATAGGGATTGCTGCTTGTCAGTCCCTGGGAATGGATGATGGGATGGATCCTTGATCATTACCTGTTCTATTCATTCACTCTGAATCATCTGGCATTGTCCACTACTAGACAACAGGATACTGGGGTATATACAGAGAAAATCAAATCAGTATCTTCAGCAATGTCTACACTGCCAAATTAGTCCAGACTAAGCAGGCTTAGTCCGGACTAACTTGGCCCATGGCCACACTAGCCTTTGGCTAGTCTGAACTAAGAAATTTCTTATTCAGACTAACCAAAGCTTAGCCTGGACTAGTAAAACCCCTTGCTTAGTCCAGACTAGCTGGCTTAGTTCAAACTAAGCACATGCAAGACTCGGAATAATGGCTATTTTGAAGTAAAAAATGTTTGAACTCACCCATTAGTTCGAACTAGCCACACATTCTGGTTTGAACTAAAAAGTTCAGACTAACCTCGGATGTATTTAGTTTGGACTTGCATGTCTAAACTAAATTTTTAAATGTAGACATAGCCTTCGATGTCTGTATTCTAATGTGAAAAGTATGGGGAATAAGAAGGAAGAACTTGAAATGATAGTTAGTAAACATAACTATGGCTCAGCTGGCATCACAGAGACTTGGCAAGATAATATGCATGATTGGAATATTGGCATGGAAAGGTACAACTTGCTCAAGAAGGACAGACAGTGAGTAAAGGTAGATGATGTTGCCTTATATATTAAAAATATCCACACTTGGACCAAAGTTGAGATGAAAATAGGAGACAGACCTGTTGAAAGTCTCTGGATAAGGATAAACGGGGTAAAAAATACAAAGGATGATGTCATGTTAGAGTTCCATTTCAGGCCACTTAAAATAGAAGAATTGGTGGATAAGGCTTTTTTTTTTTTTTTTTAAACAGCTAACAAAATCATCCAATGCTCAGGACTTGATGGTGATGGGGGACTTCAACTACCTAGAAATCTGTTAGAAATATAACACAGCAGGGGGTAGATTATCTAACAAGTTCTTGGAACCTATTGGAGAGCCTTATTTATTATTTCAGAAGGTGAAGAACTCAACTAGGGAAGATGCTGTTCTAGACTTGATTTTGACAAATAGGGAGGAACTGGTTGAAAATTTGAAGGTGGAAGGCTGCTTGGTTGAAAGTGGTCATAAAAGGGTAGAGTTCAAGATTCTAAGGAATGGGAGAAGGGAAAACAGCACAATAAAGACAATGGATTTCAAGAAGGCAGTCTTTAGTGGAACTCACGGTGATAGGTAAGATCCCATGCGAAGAAAGTCTAAAGGGAAAAACAGTGCAAGAGATTTGGCAGTTTTTCACAGAGATGTTATTAAGGGCACAAAAGCAAATTAGCCTGCTGAGTAGTAAACATTGGAAGTATGGTAAGAGGCCATCCTAGCCCTAACCAGGATATATCCAGTTATCTGTATCTAAGAAAAGAAAAGAAAAAAAGAATCCTACAAAAAGTGGAAACTAGGTCAAATTACAAAGTATGACTATAAACAAACAACACAAGTATGTAGGGACAAAATTAGAAAGGCCAAGATACAAAACAGGATTAAATTAGCTAGAGATACAATCTCTCAGGTTCAAGGATGATCTCTTTCACAAATTTTATTTTATTTGGGTCCTTTGGTGACTGAGGAGTCCAGTCCCTGAGCCGGAGACTCATTGGTAGATGTTGTTGCAAGTGACGTTGTAAGTCAGGTTTAGGTCACCATTGCTGTATGACAGTTCCTTGCCCTTTCTTTTGTGGTGTTTTTCTGCAACCAGGGCAAGGTGATTTTCCTCAAAAGTTCCTGTCCCTTCTCTGACAAGGCTCTGGCAGTCCACACACACCAAACTTGTTGATAAACAACTCAACTCAACAATGTGCATCATGCAAGAACTCTCTGATAGACTCACCATGCATGGCCTTCAGTTCTGAGCTACATTACTCCCCACTACATAGGAGGGAGATTACAGTTAGCAAGCTGCTTGAGAAGGTATGCGCCAAACTAAGCTTGGCCTTCTTCAGTGACATTTTTAGCTCACCAGTTCTATGTCTTTCATCTTGACACCCCTTGTAGTCAAGGCTGCCATGCCAGGATGAAACAGCAGAGTCCCTGTAGTGGGAAGATTGGTGCTAGACATCAACCACAAATCATTTCCTCATTGCAGTCCCTTCTGCTCACCTGCCCAGCTTTAAACTGCGACACAGTCAAGATTCTGGACTGGGCAAGGCCTCTGTACAGTCACTTTTGGGGTCTTTGAGACAATACAAGCTACAGCTGTGGCACAGGTTAAGCAATGATCATGCTGTCGAGGAGTGCCCACTAACCAAATTCCATGGTGGGCTCTGAGAGCTCCACTCATCCACTAAGACCCACTACTGATTAGCTCAGCAAATTTGCAAAATGTTAAATAAAAAAATAAATAAAAAAGATGTGCTCTAGACATTATTTGGAGGAAGTCTTGTGGCCTGTGTTATATAGGTCAGACTAGATGATCATAATGGTCTCTTCTGGCCTTAGACTCTATGAATTTATGAAAAATACCCAGTACAAAGGTACCCAGAGCAGTTTCTCTTTCTTTTAGTACTCCTCTCTGTCACCATTTCAGTCCATGCATGAGTGGGTGGGTGGGTGCGTAGGTAGGTAGGTAGATATTTTTAAAGAGTGACTATGGAAAGAGAAATTCCTCATCAAGCTCAGACCTCCCATGCTCTGAGAGCATGCCTAGAGCCATGGAAGGACCTTCAGAAAAGTTAAGAAGAAACCAAAGGCATATGACAATTGGTTTTTCCACTGTAGTGCCACTTTCAAAGACAAAGCCTCCTGCCCACCTGATTTTTCTTATTACTACCCAATGGCAACTACAGACTCCCTACAAAGCTGAGCTCTGCAGTTCCAGAATTTCAAGATGAGCAGACGGAGGAAGTGTGCAGGGTAGTAAAGTGTTTGCAGAAGATAAAACTGCATTCTCTTAAGAAAAAAAAAAAAAAACCCTCACCCAGCAGATTTCACAAGCCTATTGCCAGAAGCCTTACAGTGATGCCTTGTCTTCATACCGATTGCAAATAGCCAACCTTTCTTCAGGACAAGAATGACAGTATCTGGCTTACCTTGCATTTCACTGGTATGTAGGTTATGGAGGGAAAAAAAAAAAAAAGAAAACCAACATGAACAATATGTAGGCTGAAATGAAAGTGGAAGAATTGTGGGAGCTGGGCTGGTAGCAGTGTTGATACTGAAGTATTCCCTGTGATTGCTAGCTGGCAAACAAAGTAGACACCCAGATTTCTGAAACAATGCCAGCTAGTTTGGCACAACTCTTACTGGCATAAACAGTCTTGGGTACAGGCTCCTGCTACAGCTGGCACTCATACAGCTGTCTTTCTTCATCTTGCTCTTCCCACTGTAGCAGCCACTCAACAGGTGTTTCCATAGACAGTGTGTTTGGCAGCTGACAAGCCTGTAATATTATTGCTTGAGTACTTTGTCCCCTGCCAACAGCATGATTTCGGTTCTCTTTTGCTCAAAGGCAAAGTAAGGCAAACATGGCAACCAGGACATCTGACCAACTGGAATTGCAAGGGAGTGGTTTTGATGTCTGGGGAATCACTCATGCTGCTTTGAAAGAAAGGTGGTTGGTAATAGCGACAGGACAACATCAAAGGTTAGTACTTTCCTTGAAAGTTGAAATATTCCTGCTAGAAGTTTAGCTCAAATTTTCCTCTCTTCTTTAGCACAACCAGAACTTTCCTTTCCTTCCGCTACCTGGATCTCTTTCCTTCACCTAAATAAGTTGTGGTTTTCAACACATTGCCCCTGACTTTCAAGAAGTTCCATCACAACCAAACCCTTGATTATATTCCACCAGGGTGGATGTTTCCTGTCTTGAAGGTTCTTTACCCTATTCTGGCTGACAGCAATCTCCAGATATCACAAATATGGATGATTTGCTAATCCAGGTCCTGAGGCAACAACAGACACTAGAAGATTTCAAGATAGCAAATGGCCAAGCAGAAGTTGCTCCATCTGGTGTGACCCAGAAATGGGGCACTGTTGAGAAGATTATTTAAACTTCAAAATTGACATTTGTGGTTTGGCTGAGGCCCAGGCCAATTCTCATTTTCTTTCTTAATGTCTCGCTTACCCCTAGGTAGCATTTAGGACACTTTTTTGCCTTGACCAGGTATTCTTATTTTGGTGCTGTTGTCATTGCCTGGGGGGTGTTCTCAGCACTTTGGGGAGTGAATTAAGGGACCCAAGGCTTGCTAGTGTTGGTAAGTAGTCTTGATTTAATTTTGTTGCAAATGGTGGATTCCTGGCATACAGTGCATAGCAGAAAAAACATGCTGAAGATATTTTTCACTGACAAATATATAAGGTACAACAAAGGACTTTTTTCCTAAATCAATTGCTCTTATCAGCATACCGGTGTCCACACCCACCCACCTATAAAATCCAGATAGGATAATTAAAGGACATGTCTGATGGTATCTCTGTAACAGAACAAAATAACATAGAAATTCTTAGTCAAGAACACCATAAGCAGTTGCTATATGATTAGGACCTTCTCCAAGGCTGTTAAAGCCATCTTTCCACTCTCTCCAACGCTGCCATTAATATGTAAAAGCTTAAGCTTGCTAAAGGGATTATTGCACATCCTATCTGATTGTAAACTGGCATTTCAATGATTACATGTATCTTTTTGTCATTTTCTCGTAAAACATCTTACTCTTGAACAGCATAATTGGCCTCTTACTAATGTTTAATGAATGATTAAATCAGCATAAACGCAACATACTGCTTTACATGGAAAGCATGTTGGCAACCTCCAGGGCCACAGAGGTGTTTTTACATTATTGTTTTGAAACCTTTATAATTTACTAATTATATGCTTTTTTGCAATATGTTGCATTAAGTCTATGGGAACAGGGATGTGAGTTTTCCTATATGTGCACAGTAACAATAAATTTATCAATCACATGGCATATGGGATTTTACTAAGAGGTCAGCAGGCCCAGTGGGTAGCCATAGAGTGACCAGGTGTCCCAATTTTATAGGGATGGTTCTGATATTTGGAACTTTTTCTTAGATAGGTGCCTATTAGCCCCTAACCCTTGTTCTGATTTTTCAGATGTGCTACCTGTTCACCCTAGCATGGCTTATCAATACCATGGTGCCCCAGAGCTCTCCCAAATGAAAATGATGGGAAGGGGGAGTTAAAGTAGGAAGACCCAGGCCCTCCCTCTCCACCAACTCACAGCCCAGGGCCAAGAGAGAGAGGCAATGAATGTCTTGGTTTCCTCTTACTGTCCGCCTTCCCTGAGCTAGCTCCCATCTGCCTGTTCTCTCTGGGGTATGGTGACAGTTCCCTTGGCCCCCTTGTCAGAGGTCCCAATCAATCCTTGCAGCTCGGTCAGTCAACCCAGCATTCTCAGCTCTCTTCCTAGTGTCTGGTTATTCTCCCTCAGCCAGGAGTAAAGGAGGAAGAAGAGGAAGCATCAACCCTCCCAGTGAGGTTTTACCCTCATTCCAGACCCTCTTCTGTGGATCACTTTGTCTCCAGAATCTGTAAAATAGCTTCCTCCCTACAGAGAGCCTTTCCTTCCCTCTCTCTCCCTGCTTGACAGTTAAAATTCCCTTTTGAGCACAGGCTGCTTTGGAGCATGCTCCACAGCTGTTGAGGCCAGGGCAAGGGCCTCTTGATCCACTACTGCTCCATCACTCTCTTATTCTCTTTGTGGGATCCATAAGTCTAATCATACGTTCTCCCTCTCAGGACCACTATTGCAGGGTCCATGTGTGTTGACAAGTTTCTTCCATCTCATGAGAAGAAGTCTGCATCCTTGTGATCTTTTTCCACTCAGCACAACACCTCAATCTGAGCTGGCTGCCAACAGAGCATAATCTGGGCATTATGATCTTTCATGACATGTAACCATGGGAGGGGTGCCTGGCCAAACCTCTGAGCAAAGCACCACAACATGGGGTCAGATAATGAACCAGGTACATGGTAATTCTCCACTGCTCCCTATAATGAGCAAGCAGAATGCTTGAGAAAGCAGTAACAGCTAAACATTAAGCTCTCCAGCAGCATTCAGATGATCCATGTCCATCAGCCTCTTCCACTCAAAGTAAATTCAGTTAGCATCAAATTACAGCCTGGTTTATACAAAAAATCAGGTTCACTTAAAGGCTAAGTTCATCAAAGGAACTGTCAAGGCTGACATCTTGTTTGGTTATAACATTGCGGTAAGGTTACCCTTGCAAACATGATCGGCTGGCTAACTTTCTGTTCCCGTTCTGAATTAACACCTGTTCTCAAGTTATTGAACAAGAGCCAACATGTGCCAACAAAGCTTAGCACATACTTAGTCAGTCAAAATAGAATCCAGCAAGTTCAAAGAAAATAGCTACAGGCAATTAGTTTAAAAACATTAATATTTACCCAGAGCAATTCAGGTACAGGAGAAGCTGCCTAAAGCATTTTGGTGGGTTGGTTAGGGATGCGTGTAGCACATGGCAGGCCAGCGAACAACTGGAGGATTTTCTGGGACTAGTACAGAGGTGACATTCCCATTGAGTATGGACAGAGGGTAAAGAGTGCTTTTGTTTCTTGGAAACACTCTTAATGAATGGATAGCAGCCCTAGAATTGGCTAGCTGACTGGATTTCTTTTTGCAGGATGGGCCCTTATTGTTATTTATATGAGCATTTTTGAAGGGTGGCCAAAGGGCTCTAGGGTTTTTTCACCTTCCTCTGTAACATGGGGCATAGCTCACCTGTTGCTGGATTCTCTGTACTTTAATGTCTTTAAATCAGGGGTCTCAAACACCCGGCCCATGGGCCACATGCGGCCAATGAAGCTATTTCCTCCGGCCCGCAATGACATGATTGTTACCAATATTTGCAATATCATTGTTTGGAAGGGTTTCAGTGGTGCGGCCCTTGGCCTACCGTACTAATCCTCATGCGGCCTATAGTAACCCTTGGGGAGGAAGGGGCTAACACTGTGGTCAGTGAGTCCCAGGACAGCCAATAGGAATGAAGCACAGCTTTTTGAATTGGAACAGCAGCCTGGCCTGGGCCTGTTTGGATGTAGCAGAGCTCATGGAAGGATCAGGAGGAGGTCAGAGGGGCCTGAGGAAGAATCCAGCAACATCCTTGCCAAAGATAAGTTAAGTTTGTTACTGACCAGGCATGGGTAGAACAGGGAACGTTTATTTAGACGCGGTCAGGGTATTTTCTTTGCTTTTGGCTTGTTTTTGGATTTCTCTGTGCTGAGCACATGTACCCCCACCCCACCCTGTAACTACCTAAGTTAATTCCCAGAGAAGCAACTCTGTGTTTTTTATCTGTTCTTTTTTATTAAAGATTTTACCTTTTAAGTAAGTTCTGGTTCTGTGTCCTGGAAGGGCAAGAGGTTTGTGTGCACGTGCCTCAGACTCCACGGGCAGCTACTAAAGGGGACTCTGTCTCAGTTCCAGCTCATACCCCAGCTGGGGGTCAGTCACTCTCCTGAGAAAGGAATAAGAGTGATTTAGGATACCTCACAGGAAGGAATTCCCAAGTGCACCTTCCTGGGTTTCAAGAGGTTTTTTGCATTTGGGTGGTGGCAGTGATACCACTCCAAGGCCAGAACTGGAGTCCTTGGAGAGTTTTAAGAGCAGGCTTTAAGACCAGTGGCTTTTCAGGCCTGTTGCGGGCCCCCATCTTCTGCACTCAGAGTGCCAGAGTGGGGAAACAGCCTTGACACGGCCCTTGTGGTGGTTTGAGTTTGAGACCCGTGCTTTAAATCATGATTTGAGGATTTTAATAACTCAGCCATAGATTAGAGGTTTATTGCAGAAAAAGGCGGGTGAGGTTTTGTGGCCTGCATGGTGCAGGAGGTCAGAAGATGATCATATTAGTCCCTTCTGACCTCAGAGTCTATGAACCTGAGACACATTATTAACACATGTAAGAATATGGCTGAAAAGTAAAAGGATAGCGTTCTTTGGCTGGGTACAGAAAAAGAAAAGAATAAATATATAAATAAATAAATTTAGACAGCACCTTTCATTCGCCAATTAGCCCCCACAACACTTCTATGAGGAGCATGTGCGCATATGTTTTCACCCACTACTGAAAGACAACCACAGTAGCTGGGAGAAATTTTGAACCAAAAACCTTTTTAAAAAAAGAATGAAAAAGTTTCTAAATTGAAAACATTCACAAAAAGCTTTATGACTATTAGAACAAACATACTGTATCCCATGGGTCCATCTAGCCCAGTATCCTGTCTTCCAAAAGTGGCCAATGTCAGGTGATTGAGATGGAACAAACAGAACAGTCGACTTAAGGCACATCTATGCCATGGCGGGATTTCAGCAGCAGTTGAGGGGAGATACACAAAGCACTTGAAACTTGCTTCTCTCCCTTCGACTGCCTACCGCATACTTACTGTGTTGTCTTCAGTGCTCTGAGTCAAAGGGAAATGCCTTCCCTTCGACTCAGCGCTACTCCAGTTGTGAGGGTGGTCTTCAGTTATCAGCTTCATGATCAACTGAGCAGGTCATCGTAGACCCAATCAGTTGATTGGGAAGATTGATCTGACAGTGGTGAATTTGACACTGTCAGTAAAGAATAGCCCTTAGGGTGTGATCCATCCCGTCATCCAGTCTCAGCTTCTGGCAGTCAGAAACTTAGACCACCACAGTGCATGGAGTTGCATCCCTGACCACCTTTCCTTTCATTTTTGGAAGATTTTCAGGTTCTCACTGAACCAAAGTTTTTAAAATTAGGGTGGATTTTTTTTTTTTTTTTGCTGCCTCCATCCCTCCCTTTTCTCACTTGATGCAATAAAATAAATGTCTCTGGGGGCTGGGCGAAAGGTTGTCAGCATTTGCTACTTCCATTTTGTAATTTTTCAAATTGTCAATTTTGGGAATATTAGAGAGTGGCAAAAGAAAAAAGGTAGCTTTATAACTTGTCTGCTCTATGACTTCCCCAAAATTGGAGATGTATTGTAAAGTTACAAAGCAGGCAAAGGGAAAATGAGAAAGAGAAGGAAAATAAAACCTAAACAAGGCCAAATATCTTTCATTTTAATGCACTCATTGGGGAGGAGGGGAAGACGAGGGAAGGAAAATGGAAGAGGAATAACAAATTTTAACATTCAAAAGCTTAATATTTAAAAAAAAATGTGAAAAATGTCAAAATGCAATGATTGTTCCATTTTTGAACCATGCAAAATTTTCACTTTTTTTGGTGATTCTTCCTTTCAATTTTTGACCATTTCTAGCAGCCCTTCTCAGCAGGATCCTAGCCCCCATTTAACAGCACACTATAACAGTATATAAATTTTATATGAAAACTAGAAGAATATTCCATCCAACTGAAATTCCAGATGGACGTTTAGGTACGTAGCCAACCTGAGACTGACCTTAGAAGTACATCTGGCATTTAAAAAAAAAAGAGAAAGTCTGTTCTTACAAAATAATCACAGCATCTTAAATGGCCAAAAGTAGCATAATCTTTAGATTTACATCTTGGTTTCACACAATAATACAGCCCGCCTATCTGTGGAAGATCTGAGTCATCCTCAGTGCCACTGTCTATCATGATGACCAGTGTTGTCTGAGTGTTTCCTTTCTCATCCCTCATCAGTTTGTTTGTATCTATCAATTGTCTTTTGTCCTATACTTGTACTGTAAGCTCTTTAAAACAGGGAGCAGCTTTTCGTGGTGTTTGTACCATGCCTGACACAGCGGGGTTCTCATCCATTATTATGGTTCATAAGTGCTGTAGTAAAACAAATTATACAGTCTAATTTTTAATAAGACTCCAACACACAGATTAAACTTGAGGCAAAGCCCAATGATTCCCCCATCACATTTTTATTGATTCCTCATTACAGGTGGTTTTTTGTCTGAATTAAGTAATGGTAAGAGAGTGGTAAATTCTGCAAAATCTCCAAGCAGTGCTAACGTGTCTGAGAATACCGAGTGGGGAAGAGACGATAGCCTTCGCAAAACACTGAATGGATAATTAGGTGGAAATGAATGAATGATTGTTTTCAGCTAATGAGAAGGTGAAAGACATGCCTTTCACACACTCATCCAAAGGGCTGCTCTTATATTTTTAGAAAAATAATAATAAAAAGGGAAAAATAATCAGGCAGCTTCAAATCCTTCAGGCACCCACTGAAGTGTCACTAAGGAAATCCTCATCAGCTGGGTTTGAGGGTTTCACATGAACCATAACAATATCCAGTAAGCTGCTGTATTTGCGCTCTCTGCCACAGTACAGTAGCTTCAGTCAACATGGATACCTGGTGATGACAGACTTCAAACATTGTTTATTAAGCAAACACCTGCCTTACTGCTGAAAAGACAGACAAGGGAAGACAAGAGAAAAAGATGGTTGAGTATCAGCGTGTGACAGAGCAACGAGACAAACTGGACAAGGGTGTGGAATCGTCAATGGCAAAGAGTTTACTGCAAATGTTATTTCACTGGAAGTGGCTGGTAGAAGATGGGCAAGAGAAATGCCTCATCTGCTAAGATGCTCTAAGTCAAGGGCACAGTTGAAATGTAGCTGACAGTGACATGGGGACACGCTTTCTTTTAGTCCGAGCTCCCACCTTGAGAATTACTGGGGCTTCTCCTTGGCCCATGAGCCATAGCCCTGTGCAATTCCAACCGCACAGTCCACAAACCACTATGTAATGATGCCAAATACAGATGCATCACAGCGTAACGGAGAAGGGTGAACTGGTGTGGTTGGAAAAAAAGCAAGCTGACCCGTGCCTTAGCCCTTCCCCCCAGACTGACTGATGTGACAGAGATTGCTTATCCCCTCCTTGTTTATAATCCTGTCTTCTCAGCCCCAAACTTGTCCCATTACACAACCCCCTCTCCATCCTTACTCTAGTCTTCCCTCAGTCCTCACAGCATGTCCCCCTCTATCTTTGCCCCATATCCAGTCATGGCTGCCCCATTCCTCACAGCATATCCTTCCCTATCCTCACTGCAGTCCCAAATACAGCTTCTCACTATCATAGCACCCCTCCCATTTCCTGCCCTCCTAAACCCAAACATGGCACCTGATTCCCCACAGCATCTCCCTCCAAACTCCACGGGGCTGGAAAACTATTTATTTAGGAACTTATATGACTCCCACTATTGTGCTATCTAAACAACACATAACAATTTGTGTATTTTTTTCACAATAACCCTGTGAAGTAAGAAAGTGGTGTTATCCCCATTTTATAGATGGAAACTGAGGTCCTAAGATACTAAGTGACTTTCTGGAAGTCATGCAGGAAACCTGTGGTGGAGCAAGGAATTGAACTCATGTTTCCTAAGTGCCAGGTTAATGCCCATCCTGCCTCTCTGAGAAGCTCAAGTCCCTCTGTTCTGGCTATTCCCTATGAACAACAGATTCCAATAGATATACGCACCGAAAATAGCAGAGGCACATTGGGAAGCTGGAAAACATGCTGAGGTTATAGCACCAGAACCTACCAGCAAAGAAGGATGAGTTTGCCTGAGCAAGAGAAGAAACAGAGATTTGGATGGACAGCAGAGATGGAAGAAAGCAAGGTGAAACCACTGAAATTCAGATAAATTTAGAAAAGCACTCAGCCTTTTCAGGGATTCCTCAAACCAGCATGCTAATCTTGTCCATCTCTGCAGCACATTGCACCATAGAAACAAGGGAAATGCAAGGGAAAGACCAGAAGTGATAGTAAAAGGTCACGAATGAGCAGAAAAGCAAATTGCTTCTTCGCTGATCTGCCAGGTAGAGAAAAGCTGGACAAGATACTACTGTCTATGTCTACACTGAGGGAAGGTGTGGCTAAATTGTTGGTGTTTCAGTTAAAACACATTGGTCACTGTTAATGAGTGAGCATTAGCAGTTTGTGTGGGAGTGCGGGTCATACATATAATTAATGTTTCCCAATTGTGCTGCAGACTTCTTTTCTAAAGACCAAAATCACACAACCCACCTGCCAGTGTAGAAACAGACCATTTAGATCTATTGCAGATGGATGAGCAAAACCATAGCTGGGGTTTCGGCTTCCACACAGACAATTAAATAACTTGCCAGCTGCCACATTTTGGGAAGATTCCCCCTAAATATTCACAGAAGAACAGAGTGCTGCTCATGGCCACTAAACATTGAGAAGGACTAACACCAGGAAGAGAAAATTCTCATAACCCAACCTGAACTCAACTCTTAGTTATCATCAGCTTCTGCAACGTTCAAAACGTGTCTGGAGGACTGTATTTAATGGGATTAGATGAACACAATTGCTGGCACTTGTCTGAGTTCTTCTTCTTTTGTTTTTCTCTGCATTCTCAAGATTTCAGCATTTCTAAGTGTTTTAATTTGAAAAGAGGATTTCCCTTAAAACAACAAAAATGGCTGCCTCTCAAGACAAAGTCTTTGCCGGCCCCGGTGAATGCGGAAATGAGGCTATTCAAACAAAGGGAAGTAGGGATCAATCCTTCCCACATCACTACAGCACATAGAGAAAGACTGAGGAAAACGTATGAGCAAGAGTATGAAATATACAGACATATTCAGGCCCTTTGTCAAAAAACCCCGTGCTGCAGCATTTCAATTAACAAAGTAGGATGGTTTACCTGATAAAATGCTCCCTGTGTGACTGTAATTACATATTTATGCCCCACAGAGATTTTTTAATTTCTGTTCAGTTTGTTTGCCTTGAAAGCATTTGTCACTGGAAACGTTCTTCAAGTGTGATTTTAAGGCAGCATTGGCCAAATGTGTGGCTTGTTTTCATTTTAGATTTATTTCAGTGAGGAAGGGTTTGAAGATGATGCCTCTTTGCAGAACAACAAAGGAAAAAAAAGATTTCAAGAGGAAAGATGATATTTCAACAATCAGAAAAAAAAGTATGACAAGGACACTGTCAAGTACTCGTTTTACAGTTTTCAGTGTTGGCTTTTTATCCTTTGTTGTTCATACTACACTCAAAAGCTTGAAATAACTTACTACCTTTCCAGTTTTATTCTTTTCTAGTTGGGAAACAGTGATTCTTCCACTGTTTCAACAAGTGAAATTTACAGACCTGTTTTTATTATTATTTTGTTGTTTATCTATCGTCATTATAAGTGATGCCTAAATGATTATATGAATGTTTTTTCCCACCTTTCCTTGAGGGTCTTATTGCCTGATAGGTGTCTCTTCAATACTAAAGCCCCATCTCCAGTTAATCACTTATACATTTGTATAACTTTCATATGTAAGCAATTTTCACATTGATTTCATTGGGGTGGTTCACATGCTTAAATAGTTTGCTGGAGGAATACCTCTTTTCTCTTGTGATTCTGTCCCATGGAAAACATCGAGCCTTCACTAATGGCTTCCGTCTTTACTGTTCTCCTGTTGCAGTCTTAGTTTCTTCATGTTATTTTGACGATTTTCAGTTCTGCTTCTATTGTGCATTTCCACATTATCCTTGATCTATCTCATCTTGTCTTGCTTGGCTGTTCCAGTCAGGGCTGGATTAAGACACGCTGAGGCCCTCTCCCATGTCAAGATTCAGAAGCTCCATACCATAAAAAATAAAGAGAAAAAAGTGTATTAAATTATAACAGACAGGGTAATGAAAAGTAAATGATAAACCATTATATTTGCACATATACATAGGCAAAGGTGCAACAAAAAAAACTAAATTAAACGTACAACTTGCAAAAAGCCTTATTTGCATTATAAATTTCAATTATGATAAATCTTCTGAGATATCTTCAACATATTTAGAGGCCCCTCACAATCCAAGGCCCTAAGCCATGGCTTACTTGGCTTGTGCCTAAATCTGGCACTGGTTCCAGTCCAACACCTGTCTTATATTACTTGGGTCTTCCCTCCACATATAGCCTAGCCATCTCAATTTTCGTTCTGTAACTTCCTGTTATCTAAGCTTCTGTTTTGTTCCCTTCCAGAGCTCTTCACTGGTGATTTTTTTTCTGACCATCTATTAAAATTTTTTCTAAGTCAGATGTTTATGCAAAATTGGAGTTTAGATAGCAAACTTTTATGAAGACTCCAAAGTATTGGAGCAAGACTGACTTTTCAATGGTGTTAAATATATGAAGTTTATTTTGCAGGATAAGATTACCATTTCTCAAGGTTGCTTTCAGCACTACGAATATGTGTCCAGCTTTCACCATTCTGATTTTAATATTTGTATCTGTTCCACCTGTTGAACCATTGCCAAAAAATATGTAATACCGTACCTTTTTTATGTCTGTCCCACACAGTATATTAGCGTTTCTTGCTGTGTGTTGATTCTCAGTTTTCTTCATGTTGATTTTCAACCCTACTAATTAGAGACAGGCCTGGAGATCATTTGTTTAAGTTTGCATGTTCCTGTGGGTACAGAATGGCAATCTGATGTCATTTGCGAAGTCCTCCTCTAACTTCTATGTTAAAATCCCTTGTAACCTCTTGGTTGTTCTATGGTCTCTTGTCAGCCAATCCACTATCAGTGAAAAGATCAATGATGACAGACTATCTTATCTAATGCCCTGGCAACCTCAAATGCCTTAGTGAGCTCCCTCATCTGTATTTATTGCCATGACATATTTTCACAGAAGCTCTGAATGAAAATAACAGATTTCGGAGGGATTCCATAGGTGTGTAGTGATGTAATAACCTCCATAAAACTTTTCTATTCACTGTATCAAGGACTTTTTGGAAATATATAAAATTTGTATAGAGGGATGACTGCCATGTGATCAACATTTCTACAATGACACACAGGGCTATTTTTTGCTCTACCCATATTTGCTCTGGTCTGAGCCCTGCCTGTTCTTATTGTAACCTAGAATCTACCGCTTCCTTTATTCTGTCCTGAGTGACATGTTTAAATATCTCTCTTGGAATAGACAGCAATTGAAAGCCCCGTAAGTTTTTAAACTGACTGAGGTCTTGTTTCTTTGATAGCTTAACTATATAACTCATTTTATATTTCTTCTTTTTATGGATCAGAGCCTAGTAGAGCAAAAATACTGTGGCGTCATAAAATTGTGGGGGTCTTTATATTAATTTCCAAGCAGCAGAAAAGTGAGAATAAAATATTTGACAACTACGGTATCATTCTATCCAGCAACCTGCAATTGCCCATGATGGGCCAGATTTACAGAAGTATTTATGCACCAAAAGACAGAGAGAGTCTTTTATAAACCTCACAAAGCGTAAATTCCCCTATCTTCAAAGCATTTGACAAAGTGGGATTTTCTCCCATGAAAGCTCATGCAATAAATAAATTTGTTAGTCTTTAAGTGCCAGAGGACTCCTTGTTTGCCTTACTGAACTAGGCTAACACGGCTGCCTCCTTGGAGCAAGCATCTAAGCGGGTTGAGCTCCTAACTCACATGGGCAGTAAGGGGAGTTAGGTGCCTGATTCACTTAGATGCTCTTGAAAATCCCACTAGGCATCTATCTGTATCTTTAGAAGCTTAAATACCGCAGTACTTATGGCCCATAGTAATTATTTATAGAGCAACAATATTCACTCTCTTTCTTATTTCTGTGAAGTGTTTCCAAAGAGACAAAAGCGATAAATGAACAAATAAAGACATTGACACTTATGACTAGAGGAAAGTGCTAACAAGCACCTGGGGCCACTGCAAGCCAAAAAAGTTGGGATTATATAAATCATTTTAGCTGCCTACACAAGCACTGGCAGGGCCCAGCCATCGTACCGTGTAAGGCGTAATCCCAACCCCCACCATTTATTAAGCATTTGTGGCAAACTGCTGGTTCTCCCCTGGTGGTCTCACAGTTTGTGGGTGGGCACCCCTCTCCCCAAATTCCCCCCTCTAAGTGGGGGCCCTCCAATAATGTTCCATGGGGAGAGGGAAGGGACCCAGGCCTGCTCACTACTTTAGGTCCCAGCCCAGGGGCCCTGCGAGTAGCAGTTGTGTGCTGCTGACAATGTCCACCGCTGCAACTTTTCCCTTGGGTTATTTCCCCTCTGTTCCTTGAGTTCTTCAATTTCTACCCCCTCTTCAATGGGCAGGACTTCTTCTCTCAGACCTTGGTGCCTGGGAAGAGTCTTCACTCTGGCTGGTGGGTTTTCCGCTTCGAGGGCCTTGTACCTTCCTCTGAACTCCTCTTTCTTCCTCTATGCAATACAGCAGTCTCCCTGTCTTCCTCCAGCTAGTGACCTGTCTGCCTGGAGCAGCTGGGAAGGGAAGGGATTATTAGGCACCTGGCTGGTCCTTGATTGGCTTCAGATGCTCGTAACTGCCCTGTATTACCTTCTGCTCCACCTGCAAAGACAGAAGGACCATCTGAGGCTGACGATGATGATGATGACATTGACCTATTTGGCAGTGACAATGAAGAGGAAGACGAGGAGGCTGCCAAAGTTCAGGAAGAGCGAATCCGCTAGCATGCAGAGAAGAAGTCTAAAAAACCTGGCCTCATTGCCAAATCTTCCATCCTTCTAGATGTCAAGCCTTGGGACAATGAGACTTACATGGCAAAGATGGAGTAGCGCGTCCGCTCCATTCAGATGGATGGCCTGGTGTGGGGAGCCTCCAAGCTGGTTCCAGTAGGCTACGGCATCAAGAAGCTCCAGATTCAGTGCGTGGTAGAGGATAACAAGGTTGGAACAGATGTACTAGAGGAGGAGATCACCAAGTTTGAAGACTTCATGCAGAGTGTAGACATAGCTGCTTTCAACAAGATCTAAGAGCAAATGTTTATCCTTTCTGAAGCTGCAACTAATAAAAGGTTGAGATCCTGAGTGAAAAAAAAAAAAAATTACCTTCAGCTGAACAGAGCCCAGCACATTTTGCAGCTTGCATACCTTCCTCTATCGTATAACTTTCCTACTGCCCTCAGCCCTTGATAGATCACGAAGTATACATAGAGTTGTTATCCATCACCACCAGTCACAGAAACGGTTTTGCCATGCAGAAATCTGTATATCAACCCACCAGTCCATACACTTCTCCAACCAAAATGAAGCATTACCACATGAAAATGACCTTTGGAACACTACAGTTTAGGCCACAGTTGGACAAGTGACCTAGAAGTAAAAGGCTCCTGCTGTAATTGCCATCTCCAGTGAAGACGTATTCTGTTTTCTTTCACCCTCACCTTTGCTGCCTTTCCTCTCCCTTTTTTGACCCTCACTGCCCCTTCAACAAACAGCTGAAGCCACTCTATCTATGGCTAGAGAATGATCTGTTATTGTGGGGTGTTTCAGTGCATTTCAGCCTCATGAAGGATTCTGGTTTCCATTAGACGGACACACACAACTTCACATATCATCTTGGAACTATCTGATTTTTTCAGCTATATGGTAATGTGTACTGTGCACAAGAGATTAGAACATGGCCCTAAGGTGGCTGTACACTTCTCTCCTTTACTGCTGACAATGGGGAGAATATTTTTACTAGCTTTGTGCTTTTTAAAATACTAGCTCCTTTGTCTATTGATGTTTTCAGCCAAATCTCCAAAGCTGGCCTTTAATTCTGATCCTGCAGTTACCATTTGGACACAGAGGCTCAACAGATGACTGTATGTCTTGTGCACACCTAAGAAAGTTGAGATTTTTGAATCCATTTGGAGATTTAGACACTCTTGTGTGGCTAAATCCCCTCATTGGCTTTGAAAATCTCAGCAAAAGTACTTACAAGTACAAACCCTGGGTAAGGGTAATATGACACACGTACAATTAAAGGCCATATTTTGGCAATGTGAACAGAGTTGCTGTGTTTCTGGGGCCTATGGCTGTTTCTCTGCCAATGTTTCTCCTATGTTTTTGTTCTACCACCCAAAGTCTTCCTCCATTTAGGCCTGATCCAGTGGTCACTGAAGTCAGTGAGAGACTTTCTGTTGTTAGTATTGGATCAGACACTTTGTCTCTAGCTCACGTTCTTCCTCTCTTACATTTTTACTACTCAAGGGTTTAAGATCCATTTCTTTTCCTTCTCTAGGCAAGGACCTCAAAGGAAAAGAAAATTCACACACCTAATGAAAAGAATGAGGGTAAGAAATCCTATTTTTCCAGATTTGTGAAACATTGGTGGTTTCACCTTGAGTTATTTGCTTTGCCTAAAAACATGAAATAAAGTTTCCTTCTGGTTAAAAAAGTATTGCCTTTAAACTGCACCACTTATATTTTTCACCCATGCAAAATATTATTTTCACTAGTGAAGAAGATTTATTATGAAAACATGACCAACCACAGTGATATTCTAAAAAGACAGGAGAAAAATTTGCAAAAATGTGTATCAATGTCACCAAATTCATGTGATTTCAATAGCAATAGTGAGATTCTGTGGAGAGATGTAAGAAGGCTTGTAAAGGAAACAAGCTGCCATTTCCTATGTATTTGTACAGTGCCTAGCACAACAGAGGGTCAGTTTTGTTTGTACTGTAGGCTATTGCAGTATACATAACAATGTATTAAATACTGCCTGTGGACTGTGTGATTATTTCTATTTTGGCAGTAGGAATTTTCTAAATGAAAACTGGACTTTTGGAAGCACTCTACCCATGGGAATCATTTACTTATAGACCAAATCCTAAGGTCTTTATTCTGTTGTTATTCATGTTTTTATTCAGACAAATCTGCTTCAGTGGGAGTTTCGCCTGAATAAAGGCTCACCAAAACCTTACCAGGAATTGGCTAATAATATTGATTCACTTCCAGTGCAGAAAAACCTCTTGAAGGCTATCAGTGGTGGGAACCTCTTATGGACACACCTGTTAAGTATGCATCATTGGGTGAATAGCGCTTTGAAAAGAAGGGAAATCTTGCAGTTAAGACAGTGGACTAGGACTCAAAAACTACAGCATCTACTCCTATCATTGACACAGATTTTCTAGCAGACTGTGGGCATTATTCCAGCTGTTTTCAGTAAGACTCTTAAGCATGTGTTGAAGTTAGAGAGAGAGAGAGACAGACATAAGCATATGCTCCACTGCTTTCCTGACTCAGGGCCCTCCGTTCTTTATCTGTAAAATGGGGATAATGCATCCTTTCCCTTCCCGTTTGTTCGTCTTGCCTAGTTAGAACGTAAAGCATGGACTGGCTTTTTACTATGGATATAACCAAGACCAAAGCGCAGTGGGTATCTGAATTAGTTGAGGTTTCTAGGTGCTGCTGTAGGACAAACTCATAATGTTCAGTACAATCCAACACCACTGGTTTTGTGGCAAATATCTAAGAGGGGTTTGATTAGGACCACCACCATTTCATTCAGGCCTCACTCCCAGTCCGGGAAGCAAGAATCGTCTCCAGAAGCAAGAATTTACAAACACAATTTATGCTCAGTCTACACTGCCCGCAAAATTTGACGGCAGGCGACAGGAATTATGCAAGCTATACAGAGTAGCTTGTATAACTCCCATTGACTTTGTACCTTTCCTTTTATGCTCTGTCTTCACTGTGCTACACCAGTCAGAAATGTGTTCCTGTCAACACAGTTCGACGCCACCCAAGGAGGGGATTTTACTAGATTGACTTCAAATCTATTGAGCGGGTCTTTATTGCTGCTCAATTGAACTGGATAAATTGATCTGATGGCAGTGAATTTGCCATTGGGCATATAGATACCATCTTAGTTTGTATTTGAACGGTGTTCTGAATATGTGAAACACTAAACTGTATGTGATGAAGAAAAATGTGTCATTTCATCCTGTATGCAGGGCACACAAGATTTCTGCTCTCCACTGCCATTTTTGGAAGGAAGTTTACTGCCAGACCAATAAAGAAAATGCAAATGGACAGACTTATTGTTAAGACTACAGGAGATTAAGTATGGGCAATTGTTACCATGAGTGTTTCTTTTTAAAATGAGAAATCTTTGTCTGGAAGTGTATTTATTTAGCGAAATAAAGTTTGCACAGCTTCTTGGGAAGAGGAATTAAATTTTGGCCTTACCACAATATCATTTCTACACTTTCCAGTTCTCCCTGCCAGCTCAATTTCCTACCCACTGTGGCTCAGTCCATTTGCAAGGCCCACATAATGTCAGAGAATAGCCATCATGCGCTCATCATTCAGAGCGATAAGTATTGAACGTGCTCTCCACATGACAATAGATTATTTGTTGTACACAGAACCACTCCACCCACAAATCGCCCACTGACATGAGTAGAAAAGAAGATGGTTTTGAAACACCCTTGTGGAGGTTTATACTTAACAATGAAGACTATTGCCGTGGGGCTGGCACAAGACAGACGATTGTAATCACAATCTGCTACAGCTCCCCACCACTTACGAAACTGCCACCAGCTGCTCTGAATAACTACAGTGCAAGCCATGGTCCAGGCAGGTGAAAACAGGTGTTGGAAACTGTGAGACTGAAGATGTATCAGCCAAACCAAAAGGGAGCTAGGCACAAAGTCCACTCAAGTGGAAATAGAGAGTTCTTTGGACATAAGAAGCTTAGAATAATAGAAGATAGCAATGGACGTGGGTCTGCTGATTCATGGGATTGTCAGACTCGCTCAAAGGCCACTGGTACTACATATTTGTCTAAACAGGTATTTTCATCTTGAAATTTACTGACATTTTTCTGATTTGATGAAAATGTTGGCAAAGTTTCAAAAATTATTATTTACATTGTGGTAGCACCCAGCAACTAAAAAAAAGGCCTCGCTGCGCTAGGCACTGTACAAACATTGTGGCTATGTCTACACTGCCAAAGATATTTTGAAATAGTTATTTTGAAATAACTATTTTGAAATAATTATTTCAAAATAGCATTCTTTCAAATGTATTAATACAAAATAGGAGTCTAGTGAAGGATCTCTATTTCAAAATAAGGTAGGAATTATTATTTCAACAGAGAATCTTCATTAGACTCTATTTTGAAATAGGGGAAGGCAGGGAAACACATAAGGCCATTATTTCAAAAAAAGCCAATTCTGCAGCTTGGAGTGGCTTTTTTTGACATAACTATTTCAAAAGAAATGCTCTTTCAAAATAAAAGCAGGTTTAGTTATTTCAAAGTAGCGCTTTGTTTTTTCAAAATAATGAAGCACTTATTTCAAAATCACAAAATGCCTGCATGGACAGGTAAAAAGTTTTTTCAGAATAAGCCTCCTTATTTTGAAAAAACTTTTCAGTGTAGACATACCCTTTGAGAGTTAGCTCCTACCCAAAAGAGCTTAAAATCTACATAGATGAGACAGAGGAACAGTGGGAGGCATAGAACATAAGCAACTTTCCAAAGGTCAAAAACCAGAGTCATGGCAGAGTCAGGATTAGAACCCATATAGCTTGATGGCCTGCCACAGGCCTAGCCACTAGCCCATGCTGTCTCTGACTCAGGAGAATTCATTATTTCTTCCTGCCTTTTGTGGTTAGGTTCAAAATTCAGAACAATCCTTTGGAGGAAAAAAAAAATCTATAAAATGCTTAAAACCAAAAAGTTAATCTAAATGGGAACCTCTTCTCCCAAATCTACCAGGTTCAGCTGTATTGATACTTGTTTTATTAGCTTCAGTCTGATGGGCGTGTATAGATTTTGCATTGTATATATACAGTCAATAAAATTCAACCAAAATATAGTGCAATAGTGTAATCTCCTCTCCAGTGTCATTTTATTACAAATCTAAATATACGGTACAATCATAGACTCACCGAGTTAGAAGGAACCGCAGGAGTCGTCTAGTCTAACCCCTGCTAAAATGCAAAGGTGCCTGTAAAACAGATCATCATCCAGCCTCCTTTAGAAAACCTCCAGCGAAGCAGCTTTCACAACCTCCCGAGGCCGTCTGTTTCATTGTCCTATTGTTCTTAATGTTAGGAAGTTTTTTCTAAGATTGAATCTAAATTTGCTGTGCTGTAGTTTGAACCCGTTGCCTCTTGTCCTGCCTTCCATGCAGAAGAGAACAACTTTGCTCCATCTTTTGTATAGCAGTTATTCAAGTATCTGAAGACTGCTATTGTATCAATCCTTAATCTCCTCTTTTCCAAACTAAACACACCCAGTTCCTTTGCTCTTTATTCATATCGTTTGTCTTCCATCCCTTTGATCATCTTTGTAGCTTGCCTCTTGAATCCTTTCAATTCTCTTTACATCCTTTCCATGCGTTGGTGACCACCAAAATTGGACAAAGTCCTCCAACTGAGGCCTCACCAGTGCTGAGCAGAAGGATCACTTCCCATGACTTGCATGCAATGCCTCTGTTAACAGAACCCAAAATTGCATTTTTTTTTTTGGCAAGGGCATCGCATTGCTGACTTATTTCGAGGTTGTGACCCACCACAGTTCCCATAACCTTCTCCTCAGTGCTGCTGCCAAGCTACTTTTCTCATGTGCTGTATTTGTGCATTTGTTTTGCTTAGAATCATAGATTACATTTAGAAGGAACCTCCGAGGGTCATCACTGCTGTGATCCTCTACGCTGACCGCCAGCATGACACAAGTCATAGAAGTTCCCCATAACAGGAGGAATAGGTAACGAGCAAAATCCACTAATTATAATAGAAAAGATGGGCCTGGCAGCTGTAGAACATTAGACTTTCCCAATAATTGCCACAAAATCATCATCATCATCTTGCATCTCATAGACTAAGGTCAGAAGAAAACAACATGATCATCTAGTCTGACCTCCTGCACCATGCAGGCCACAAAACCCACCTCCTGCAACAAACCTCTAACTTATGATTAAGTTATTAACACCTACAGATCATGAGTTAAAAGACTAAGATACAGAGAATCCACCAGCAAGTGAGCCATGCCCCATGCTACAGAGGAACATGAAAAACCTCCAGAGCCCTTCTTGTCTGCAAGTGCACTGTTAATTCACTTTGTTATATTTCTGACAATAGATTGCCTTTCTTTTACAACGTTTTAGGAGCAATATGAACAGAGTATTTACAGTCGAAGTAACATAACGTGCCACAACACTTTTGGAGCAGTTGTGTTGCTTTGGAGTGGCTTTGAGAGAGATTATACTCATAGAGCCTCACAGGAATTATTGGATAGGCTACAGATTTTAAAATGGTTTTGATATCTTGGTTTGCAGGAGTGAATATCTATTTTCCCATCTAATTAATACTATAGACCACATGCAAACCATTGCCCATCTATAGACTTTCTACCTCCAGTTCAGTGAGCGATAACCCCAGAAATGCTAAACAGAACAAGCATGGATTTACCCTAAAGTAATCAGTAGGTGCCACATCAACCAATCTTGCCTTCAGACAAACAGACATACATCAAAGATAATGTGCAATATTCAGCAAGCCACCTTTCTGTTCCATTTCATTGCTGTCTCAACAGAAATAAACCCATAAAAGGGGGTGGGGGTAGAAGGAGACAAAAATAGGAAAGTGTAGCGTAATACTAACTAAAGTCAAGTTCATTGATGAACAATGTAATAGGGAGTAAATCCAAATATTTGGTGAAATTCTGCCCCAACACAGCTTGATTTTAAAACATTATAATCTTCCCCCCTTTCTTATGCCCTAAAAACCAGAAACAGTGAGAATGAGTAAAGGTACCTGTAAGAAACCCCAGAAACTCTTGGATATCTTAAAAATGGTCAGCTCATCACATAGCCACCGCCTGGGGCTGATGAGAAATGCAAACATCATCCTGAGAAAAATAAATTATAAAGCAGATATTTAGTCCTCTAAGAGTCCATGTATTATGGACAGCCATTTGGCTGCCTGAGCTATATTTAATGAGATTGCAGCACAAAATTGTATGCTCGTTTCAGCGATACGTTTCACAATGGCACTGAAAACAATTGGGTGTTGTGGGATAAGGACCTTTTACAGTATATCAAGGTCAAACCTTTTACTTGATGTACTTAACTAACCATGTAAAATATTACATCAGCAAGCCTATGAGGCACTTAGAGATATATTCATATTTGCATAATGTCCTCTGTAAGTTAGTCTGCAGTCCTTAAGGGTGTTTAGAATAACTGCATGCAAGAATATACTTAATCCAATCTCATTTTAGCTTTTTGCTCTTTTAAGATTTCAAAATTAATAAATCCTCCTGATACTCCAAATTACCATGAGCTTTTATAAGCATAACTTTGTAACTTTAACCCATTTATGAACATACCCTACAGGCATATGTACTAATGAATAAGAAATAACATTAGAAGTTTAAAGATGGTCTCTTTATGAAGTAATATAAGAAAATCCTGTTAGCTGGATCAAGTACAAAAGTGCGATTTCTTAAAAATAGAAAATCCTTCACAAAATTGCTTGTAATTACAATAACCAAAGGATAAAAGTAAGCATAGTTTAAGTATTGTGCCTTATTTAACTTGCTACATGAAATATTTTTATGTATATGTATGAAGCATGAAAATAGAAATCTGATCTAAACTGTGCTTCCATAGCTACAGGATTTTATTTATTTATTATAGTACATGGTCCTTGCCAAGAATACAGATAGAATGAAGGATTTCAAGAGACTGAAAATACTACAGGGTCCATGAAGGCTCTTCAGAGTGAATGGGGCTCTTTTCCCTCAAGTCTCTACCATCTGTAACATGGTGAGGAGAGCAAGGGAACATTTCTGGGTCAAAGATTCTCCAAAATTTCTCCAGGTTTTCCAGCATTCATACATTAAATATATCCACTAGAGAATTTAAAAGGAGGAGATATACGAGGATGACAATAACAACAATCCATTGTAAATCTGTTGATCAAGGATCCACTACTGATTTAAGGCAGTGGTTGGACTTGATGACCTCTTGAGGTCCCTCGCAACCCTAGTCTTCTATGATTCCCAAGCTTTTGGTGAATCCTGTGCCTGGTAGCCTGAAAAATGAAACCTCCTTGTAACTGAGCAATAGGAGAGAAGGGGATGAAGAGGTGTGTTTGCCCATGAGACTGACAGTGATCCATAGAATTGAAAACCTGGACAACTAATGGCTTAAGGGATGGGAAGGTCATATAGAGACTACGTGGGTGTGAGGAACAAGGGCCATCGTATCCACCTACCCATTCAAATACCACATCCTTGGAACTGGTCACTTTCTGCTTCAGGTTAGAAGTTGAATGTCCAGCTTACTAGTCCCTTTCTCCACCAAACTATCATTTATTGTACCTACTGCATTCTTCTCCAAGATCAACCTGAATTCCCATTCTTCCAGGACAATAGAATAAAGGGCTAAACAATATTAATAATACTTAGCTCTTATACAACGCATTTCATCGAGCAATCTTAGAGCACTTATCAAAAGATGGAAGTAGGCGATTGTATTAGCTGTGGAACAGATCCTCCGATGGCATCAACATGCACGGTTCTTTTAAATCATCAGAACTCTCTAAATTTATGACATTGGAGCCTCTGGCCCTTAGAAAGTTTTATATTCCTACCGGATCAACACTGCTTGTTCCCTAAGTAGAGGATTTATGAGGGCAAGTCCCAGACCTAAAACAATTCACTCTTTTATTCCACAATAGCCATATAGGGCCAAAAAAGCTAAAGATTTCCACTCAACAGCTACTGACTTTTACAAGCATCAGCCCCTATCACATGGAAGTGACCCCTCTGTGGAGTCAAATCAGATCATTAGTAATACAAGTCAGTGATTCTGTCAGCTCGGCACACTGTGGAGACCCATCCCTGTTCTTCAGAGAACGTTCTCCCACAGCTCAGTACCTTGACGCAGAGCCAAATCTGGTCCCCACGCAGGCTCTGAGCTTTGCCTTGCGGAGTTCTGCAGGAGGTGATGGGGCAAGTAGTTAAGTGGCTGCACGGTTGCTAATGCAGTCCTGAGCCGCAGGGCCTCTCGTGGTACTGAGTTCTCCCTCCAGGGCTGAGGGGTTGGCCCTGAATGCAGTACATAAAGCACAAATCCACCTATCCTCCTGCACCCGCCTCTCCCTCACCCTTCACTGTATACTAAAGCAGAGAATCAGCCTGGAGCACAGCTTTGCTATGCACTCACTAGGTTGCTGGTATTTCCTAACAGAGCCTGCGGAAACATTTTCAATGAGTTTTAGCTGTATGGGAAATTATTCCATATCTGGGATTATTAAGAGAGAAAGAAGAGTTAGCTCATTTCTTAAAAGGGCCATTTTTAATTTGAAACCCCAAACTAATTAGCAACCTTGCTTGCAAACACTCAGAAAAATCAGTCTGTCCTTACAAAATCAATGCAGTAACCCAGGGAAAGATGGGTTTTTCATACATAACAGACTAGTTTGAGTCCTTGCTTCGAGACTCAGCTCAGTTTCAGCTGTGGCGATACTACTGGTGGCACCATCCTAAATTAAGGCAGAGAGATTTGCAAAGCACCTAGTTCAGTGGCACCCAGCCTGTGGTCCATGGACCACTGGTGGTCTGTGAGGGTACTGCAGGTATCGCAGGGGTGGAGGGAGGCAGAAAACAATTACTACAGGTAAATATACTGTGATGAAGGTAATATGTTTGTGAGCAAGCACAATAAAATTAGTTGAACCACTATGTTTTCAATACCCCTTTGACTCCCATCTGCCATAGGCTATGTTAAAAACGTTTAAAACGGCTTGCTTACATGGTGATCTGCAAAAGCTTTTGATGATGATACAGTGGTCTGCTAAAGGAAAAGGTTGGGAACTGCTGACCTAGGGGATTTAGTTGCACAACTCCCATTAATCTCAGTGGAAATTAGGCATCTAATTCTTCTAAGCACCTTTGAAACAAATCACAGGCTAAATTCCTCCTCCGCCATATTTCCAAAAGTTTGTTAAACAATAAAGTACTGGAAAATAAAACCAAAGAGTAGAAAGATCATTTTACCAGAACTACGAATGTTAGCAAGATAAGGTGAAGAAGATGGGCAAATCTAGTAACCAAATGTGAAATAAACCGTTCCTAAAATTGTCAGCACACACATCCTGTGTATGCAGCAGTAACCCATCAGGTCAATTATGTAACACAGTAAAGCTGTGTTTAGAAAGAAAAAAGTTTAAATATGCACCGTGGTTGGCCAGAGATGATAGTACCTCAACAAGGTGGAGGGTTATTGACTATAGCCCAAGAAAGACACATTGATGAAGAAAGGAAAGAAATTTATCCCAGTTCAATTGACTGGAAAGCTGAGTGGAAATATTTACTCCAAAATACCAGCTACCAATGTCAAGCCTGATTGCCCTATAGGAGATGTCAAACTGGATCTAATTTAGCCAAAAATGCTCAGTTGACACTTATTCTGCTTGTGATAACGAACCATGGGTCCTTGGAATGTGCAAAAGCACACACGCATGGTGCAAGGAATCACACCTTCTCGCAGAAGGAGCGCAGTCCTTTTGCAAGGAGAGCTAATGAAAATGCAAGCTCAGTTCAGTCACAAAACCTGTTTTAACTCAATTACAGATTTGCAAACAAAGCTTTACTCCTGTCTGGGGAAACAGAGCCCAAACACTGTCAAGTCTGATAATGAAATGTAGAACAAAAAATGCCTGCCCTTCTCCTAGCCCAGGTGATTCAGGAAAACGGTCACAATCTTACATGGAGATACAAGCAGCGCCAACCTCCCAGGAGGAGTGGGCAGCGTTAAAGTCTGGAATGTGTTCTGCTCTACGCCCATCACAGCAAGGCATTAAAATATTGGATTTAGCGGTGTGCTTCCATAGATATAAAATTAGGCCGACAGAAGTCTGGATTCAGGCCCTTGTTCCATACTGGTAACTTGTAGACAACCCGTAGCCAAAAGCATTTGGAACAGTAGTTTCTCTCCAGATGCTGCCATTCATTTCTGTGGGAACAGGACCACTTACATCTAATTATAGTTGCTGCTCAAACTGACAGGACAGAAATGACAGCAAAAAAAGAGGGGGTGCTTTTCTGGACTAAGTGGGAGACCTTGAGCCGGACAGCTTATGAAGTAGCTGACATTCAGACACACCAGCTTTTACATAATTTAATGCTCCCATCATTCAGTTGCACAAGTTGAGTCATCAGCACTGAAAAACAATAGTGGAAGGGAATATGCGGGAGGAGGGCAATGTTGGGAAAGATCTCTTGTGCGCATGAAAAGACTTGTGAAATCTCTATACAGTCAGTTGTTGCAAATATACTCTAGTTATAAAAATCTGGCCATAAATCAGTCTTCATTGTTAAATAGGTGAAAATGAAGTAGCTTATATGCATATAATATATACTATACATACAAACAACTCTATTTCATATTATATGTGGATGAGTGTGTGTGGTCTCACGGACTCGTACATGTACATACTATGGGCCTGATTCTCATCACTTATAGCAGTGGAAAGCTGGAAAAATGCCACTAAGGGGCAATATTGGTCAGATTGGTGTGCAACAGATTTAAGAAGAGAAACAGAATATGCACAGGTTCCCAAGGGGTAGCCATGTTAGTTTAGTTCAGCAAAACAAACAAGGAGTCCTGTGGCACTTTTAAAGACTAACACATTTATTTATTGCATGAGCTTTCATGGGAGAAAAATCCCACTCCACAAGCATCTGATGAAGTGGGATTTTCCCCCATGAAAGCTCATGTGATAAATAAATTTATTACTCTTTAAAAGTGCCACAGGACTCCTTGAGGAGAGAATACACACACACACACACACACACACACACACACACACACACACACACACACACACACACACACAATGGATTTACCATCCCAGATCAATCTAGTGATTCCTGTAGGTCAATACCTTTCTGCGTGACAATGGCCAGCACCAGAGAAAGGAACAATGGTGCACAATAATGGTTAACTGAGCAATAATCAACTAATGGGGAATGTTTCTGCCTAACTCCAGGCATCAACTAGCGGACTTCATGCTTTAGGGCACAGAGCTGATGTTTTCCCTCCTTAGTGTAAAAGTAGGTGTTCTTAGTTACATCAATAGCCATTAAAAAAAAAAAAACACCTCCTGAATTTATTCTTCAATAATAGTTTGTTGAATTAAATTTCATAGATTAGTTATGGGATGTATAGAGATTATTTCATTTACTGGGTGTCTCTTTTTTTTTTTTTTTTTTTTTAAAGAAAGGGTTAAGAACAAGGGTGAAATCTTGACCCCCCCCCAGGAAATTAATGGGAATGTTGCCTCCATCTTCAGTGGGATCAGGATATCACCTGACTCTCCCTAAACTTCTAGTACATCTTATTTTACTCATCTCCAGACAAAGAAGTTATAATCTTACTAATAGCACTTTCTATAGAAATCTTCCCCACTACTAATTTCATTGCTCTTCTTGAGACCACTGATATTTCTTGTGTAACCCTTTGATATGTGGTGACCAGAAATGGACATACTACTTCAAATGAGGGTGTATCATTGATTTATGATATTTATATGTTTGGTTCTGTTCACTATACCCTTCTCAATATAAACATAACATCTTGGTCTTTGTGGTGGTTGTAAATCATCACCACACAGTTGTTTTCATTGAGTTCTCTCACAGATATTTTTCTGGAGTGGTTGCGGTTACTCTAGAACTCAGCAATGTGTAACATTTCTTCCAATGTGCACTTTCTGACATCTATTTTCATTTACTGCATTGCACAATCAATCGATCAATCAGGCTAGGTTGTTCTGAAGTTCCTCACAATCATTGTGTGCGCATGGGTTCACAAGAACATCTTTGGATACTGCTCTTCATGAAACTTTTACTCCCACCGCTAATTCTTGGACACAGTGTTTATTAATCTTACTGGAAGCTCTGTGTCTCAGGTGAGAGGACTGTCTTATGGTAAAGGCACTCGATTGGAAGTCAAGTGATTCAGGATTGATTTTCACCTCTGTTACAGACTTCTTGTGTAATTATGCACAATTCACTTAACACCTCTGTCTCTCTGTTCCCCATCTGTAAAATGTGGACAACAAATATTCCTCCCCTACACCCCCTGCTTTTTTTGTTTTATCCATTTAAACAGTAAGCTCTTTGTGGCAAGGACTTTCTCTTACATTTATATCTTGTCTTACACCTTGGGCCAGCAAATATGTTTGGGGCAGCAAGGAACTATTGTAATATACATAGAGATAACTATAATATGTCAGAAAAAATAGATGATACTTCCACATATGGAAAGAGTTACTTTCTTCTTCTATTTTTTTTTACGTGATCTTTTAGTAACACCTGATTCTCCAGCTTGCTATCAAAAGTGATATCTGAGTAAGTCAAAGACAGAAACATTGCAGAGGTAGCCTGTGTTTTGTTTTGTTTTGTGTTTTTAACAAAACATTTTTTCAGGGGAAAGTTTTATCTGGTTATCTATCGTTCACAGACATGACACCGACAAGATCAACTCAAGCTGGAGTCTTTCAGAATCCATTTAATCCATATCACTTTCTTTAATTGGAAATGAAAACTATTTGTGAATATTTTGGTGAACTCTCAACAGACTTTTGCTACTCTTGTGTCCCCATTCCTTTTCATTTGTGTCCTGTGAATCTTTGTGCCAGTGAAATTTTGTTTGCAGAACTGTGGGCCTCTAAATCCAGAGTCCTTTAATCTGGAAACCCTGAAATCATTTTGCTCGTAACCAAATTAAAGTTTCAGGCAGAAGCAGAAAGTTGCTTATAAAGTTGTTTACACCATCCTGCTGGGGAACAGAAAAAATAACATGTGACTTTGGTGCCCAATCACCCGGTTTGATCATTTAACTGCCAAAGGAATACCCACAGCTAACATGAACAATTTATTGGCTGAAACTGTTTCCTCAAAATACTCAGGGATGGGATATGTCAGTAAGTGCTAAACTTCACGTATGGTGGAGCAGGCCTGTCCCAAAGCAGCTTTGGGCATGCCTGAGCCTCATGAAGCACAGCACAGTAGGAGGTGCATTTTTTGCTGCTCCATCAGAATGGTGCAGATCAGTGCCCCACCACACCCTCTGTTGTATACTGGCCCCGCTCCATAGGCTGGTATGGGGAGGTACATGGCACTGCTTTCCCAGCATACCCTTTGGGAAATTTGTTTCCAGGAAGGAGCAAGTGCAGAGCGGTCCCTTGTGTTCCAATACTTTAGAAAGGGCAAAAGGGATGATATGGGCAAAACGAGACCCAACAGCTAGAAGTTGAAGTCAAAGAGCAAGTTAGAAACAAGCCACAACATTTTTAACTATGAGAGCAATTAACAATTGGACCAAATCACCAAGGAAGGGGATCTATTCTCCATCACCTGAGTCTTTAAATCAAGACTGGGGATCTTTTTAAAGAGTACACTCTAGTTCAGCCAGAATTGAGTGGGCTGGATGTAGGCAGCGGGTGAAGTTCTGCAGCCTGTTTTATGCAGGTGGTCCGACTAAATGACCTCAGTGGTCCATTCTGGCCTGGAAACTTATTGTGACGGACCCTTGTATAGCCAGGCATCTGCTCACCACCTCACTCTTTAGTCCCGCTCTGGAACTGAAAAGGCGCATATATATTATATATATTATTTATACCATATATATTATTTATAATATATAGCATTAGTTTAAAAAATAGGATCAAATGGTCTCACTAGCACTCCGCCTACCCTGAAAACACTCTTATGAAACAACGATAACATTCAAATCATAAGCTGAGTGTTGGAAGAACAGCAATTCAACAGGCAAACCAAAAACAAAGCAAAAATTAAAGAGAACCAACTTTCAGGAACCTTGAAGCGAAGCTCTGAGAAACTGTCCGTCTCAGTGGAAAATCCTAAGGCTGGTGAATTTGGCTGTTTTCAGTGCGTAGTTCTGCAAGCAATGCCTCTTTCATTGGACACTTAAAGCTCTAGAGTCACATCTGTTTGTGCCAGCATGAGATTGGCACACTCCACTCGACTGATGAAAGCTAAAGTGACGATGCCAAGCTGCAGGGTAAAAGCATAGCTTTCAGGATTTTCCTTTCTTTCCTTTTACTGAGAGTATTCTAATGCAGTGCCAAGCCAGAGAAGGTGAGAGCACACACAAGTTTCCTTGGCAGGGGGAGAAGGGTCGGAGGATAGAGGGGCCACACATGAAAGCTGAATTTATTGTAAAAATTGTTTTCTATAAAATGATATTAGAGCAGATAAAAATCATGGAACCATTTCCATTGAAGTCAATGAGGGTATTATCATTCACTGAAATGGTGGCAGATTCAGTCCGCAGACATTTATCAGTGGAATTTAAGCAGCGGATCAGGCCTACGTTTTCAAGAGCAGATTGTAGCCGCAGTCTTTGGGGCCCAACTTGAGATACCTTCAAGGTGCCTGATTTTCAGTTTTGAGTGCCCACACTTTGAAAACTAGTTCCCATTAACATGTGACAGGTTTGGCACCCACACATCCATACATTTAGGCCCTATTTACCCACATACATGCTGTTCTGAAGAAAGTGAGACAAAACAGTTTGTTTAGAGCAGCTGTTCTCAGACACTTTGTTAGGGTACATCACTGTGTCACCATACAGCAGTACATGTGTTGAGGAGAGCCAGGGTGAGGGCTGGGATTCAGCCAGAGGATGATGGGTGGGCTAGTGTGTCCTGTAGGGTTGCACACACCACCAAGCAAATCACGACACACAAAAGGTTGAGAAACACTGGTTTAGAGAGATCACAAATGTATTACCTGGGAATGAACTATTAGTGTATTTATAGAGAATTCCCAAAATATCCAGAGCGTTTGATCATCTACAATAAAATATCCTTTGCATGCATTTAGGAGTACGCAACATGGACTTACCTTCATACCCGCAAGGGGATTGTTCAAACTTGGGGAATGAGAATTTGATAACGAAGGGCTCTTCCATGCAGCAGACAAAGGTATAACACAATCCAGTGGCTGGAAGACAAACACCTATCACGGATGATTTAAGATGGCACTTGGTCCTGCCATGACTGCAGGGGACTGGACTTAACGACCTCTCATGGTCCTTTCCAGTTTCTATGATTCTATGAAGCTGAAGCTAGACAAATTCAGACTAGAAATAAGATGAAAGGTTTTTTTTACTGTAAGAGTAATTAACTATTGGAATGACTTATTGTGGTCGATCCTCCACAACAGGTAGTTTTTAAACCAAAATTGGATTTTTTTCCCCAAAAGATGACCTTGTCCAAATTGGAATTAATTTAGACAAGTTCTGCGGCCTATAATATACAGGAGATCATACTCGATCATAGGGTTCCCTCTGGTCTATAATCTGTGGACCTAAAGCTATATATAAGTGTTTGTAAGCTTACAGTCTTAACCCTGGACAGTTAGTATTATGTTCTCATATACCTTTTCTGTAGAAATCACATTAGTAATAACACTCATACTCTAATAACTGGGCCTATCCCATCCATTGCTGTTCCTGGATTTCACCATCATTAGCTGGCCTAGAAATAGAGACCTTCCCTCTGTGATGAAAACCTCACTACAATTACGGCATGGTTCCACCACATGGATTAATCCACAACAAGATGAATTCAGGGCTACAAATCAAAAGCACTTGGAAGCTTCATCTAGTGCTGAAAAGTGGTGATATTGGAACAAAGAAGGAGTTAAGATGATGTGAGTCAATAATGCTGATGGTCTTCCTCCTTTGCAATGGCTCCTAATCAGCTTGAGGTTCAACCTAACGATCTAACTATGCAACTAGGCAAAGGAAGCAACTGTAGGGGCCACCACTTGGAGATTTCAAGTGGATGGATTCAGACTTTGAAGTGAACTTGAGGTGACTGTTTTGTCTCCAGCAGTAAACTGAAACAGCATGGTTCGATCCTTATTTCATGAGACATATTTAGTCAGGTACTGGATGATACCTGTATTTGAGGTAATGGTATTTTATTTAGAAAGGGGGCTAAACTGCAAAATTTGTTCCAAATTGTGAACCCTCTAGATCTGGAGTTTTGCTTCAGACCATTGCAGAGAATGATGAGAAATCCAGAACCAGATCTGGTTTCAGATTTTAACTCTCTCCCCATGTGCCCTCAAACACATCTGAGAATGTTTAGATCTGGGATGGTTTTTTCTTCCTCTTTAGTCTCCCAAGTCCAGTTCATTTTCATTATCTTTATTTGTATCCTTTTCTCATTTTATTCCATCTCTCATATCTTTGCTTTTCTCATTTATCTCGCCTTTTTAAACCTCACCTTAAAAATCTCTTTTCCTTCCCTTAATGATCATTGTTTTAATGTTTTGATGCTCTACTGGCAATTTCTTTTCTCTCTTTCTAAATAAAAGATACCATACAAAATATGGGTGTCAGCTATAACTTTAATTTGCTGAAAGAATCCTTTAAAAGTGGGAAAATGCAGAATTAAAAACAAAAACTCACCCTTATCTTGCTACCACTTCTTATGCCTTAATGAGAGCTCTCTATACAATTATTTGCCACTTAATACAATCTGGAATTTCTTATACAGCCATGCACCCATTATGTTGTAGTAGACTATATATACACCGGTAGTTACAGATGTGGCTTGATTTTTAAGTCTCACCGAGAGCCACAGAACAAACTAACCATCTATTCAAACCACTCTTTTAAAAAGAAAAAAATCCTACAAAGAAAAGAAAAGGCTGTTCCTTCTACATGTCTCCCTGTTATTTGACACTTTCCCCCCTTTTATTTGACACTTAAATCATGAGCTGTGGGGGGTCAATGGAAGATTTACTTTAGACTTTACTGGAACCTGTGTCAGGCTTTTAACTGGGATCAGTGGGCAGGTCTACACCATGGTGGGATTTTGGCAGCAGATGAAGGGAGATACACAAAGTACTTACAAGCAAGGAGTCCTGTGGCACTTAACGACTAACTAATTTATTTATTGTATGAGCTTTCATAGGAGAAAATCCCACTTCTTCAAATGCTTTGAAGAACTTACAGAATGAAAGGAAAATATTTATTTATATATTATTTAAAATATTTATTTTCCTTCCATTCTGTGTGTTCCCCCATCTTCAAAGCATCTGACAAAGTGGGATTTTGTCCCACGAACGCTCATGCGATAAATAAATTTGTTAGTCTTTAAGTGCCACAGGACTCCTTGCTTGTTTTCCTGAACTAGAAACAACACGATTGTCCTTTTGGAACTTGACAAAATACTTAAAACATCTTGCACATCTCCTTTTGACTGCCTATTGCCTGCTTATCCCTTTGTCCTCAGTGCTCTGAGTCAATACAAAATGCCCTCCCTTTGATTCAGTACTACTACAGTTGCCAGGGTGGTCTTCAGCTATCGACTTCCTGATCAATTGAACGGGACTTCACAGACATGATCAGTTGATTGATCTTCCCAATCTTATGGCAGAAAATCTGCTGCTGTCAGTGAAGACTAGCTCACATAGAGACAGTGACATCCAGATTAGTTAAGCTTCAAAAACCTAACACCATGGCTCTGGTGATCTCTCTAGAAATTTCATTTCCCTTTCCAGTATTTTAAAGATTCCTACCAATAAATTTCTGCTACAGAAATTAAATAATCAGGGGCTACACTCTTTGCGTATGTAACCTTTTTGCTAGGGCAAGATGGCAGAGCAAGGGCTGGGTTCTATATGTAGCGGTTTCCAAATAATGTTACAACACCAACCGGCTCAAGCCCCCACCCAGTCTCCTGGGAAATCATGCACTAATCCTTGAGCACCCTAGAGAGGTAATGCTTCCCCACTCGCAAGTCCGAGTCCGAGTGAAGTACATAGGACTTTTAATGGTAGCATAAAAGAATGCATAGAAGTTATGTCGAGAATCAATGCAGGACAAGATTCCCACGAAACCCAACAGAGCACTCACTCCACCCCAATGCATATAGAAAATGTCCCTCATGCCCACTGTCTGCTGATCACTCACGTTCCCCGTCCCTCTGCTGGCTGCCCGCACCGTCCACTGTCCGCCAGCACCACCCGCTGGTTACTCACGTTCTCTGGCCCTCCTCTGGAAGCTCACACCATCTGCCGGCTCTCCCTGCTGTCCGCCAGCATCGCCTCTCCGGCCGTAGCTGAACTAGAACTCATATTAAGATTCAATTATGTGAAAGCAGGTTTAAACCATGACTATGGATTCTTTTCCCATTACAAGTGATTTGACTTCACCTTCCTCTGTGTGCTGTTCCCCAGTGTTTGAATCCTAACAACTGCTTTGATTTGCTGTTACAGGGTGACCTCATCCCATGACTTCCTCTCCCCTGCATTTATTTTCCTCCCATTCTCTTAGTTCCCCCTGCTTCCAAGCTTCTGAAAAAGTGGCATTTTCTCCCACGAAAGCTCATGCAATAAATAAATCTGTTAGTCTTTAAGTGCCACAGGACTCTCTGCTTCTTTTGATGAACTAAACTAACATGGCTGCCCCTTTGGAACTTGAAGTGTGGAAGTTTCAAATCCACTTTGACAATAGGTACTGGAATAAAGCCCAGGCCCACCTTAGCTCCAGCCCTGTCCTTCAGGAAGGAGCCCCTGTGCCATTCACAATAAACGCTAGAATGAATTAAAGAGCCCCTTTCCAGGCTGGTAGCTCAGTTCCAAACAGAGGTAGGCAAAATGAGTTTAATTTGCAAACTTTACACAATATTTTTGCACTCTATTTAGGCTAGCATAGGACTGAACCCCAAACACCATCCTCTACTGATGATCTCCAGCACAGTCTAAACTCAGGAACAAATTTTGTAGCACAGGACACACACTTCTATCGCATTTGCAGTTTCAAAATATGACAAGGTACAGAAAAATGGCTTACATTGTAGTGTGGCCTAAATCCCTGTGAGCCAGGATAGCCCCATCCAAATCTATCAAGATCCACTCCTTTCGACAAGCTAGGAATCTGGGTCTGCAGTTAGGCACTGCAAAATAAACAGTTTCATCCGCTCTCTGACACAGTTCAATGCATCTAGGATGTTCTTGCCACAGAAAGGCTTATGTAACTGGGGCATGGGGCTCCATGGGTATCCTCCAGTGACTTGAGGAGCCCGTATGCATAGCAAAAGCATGCCCCGCTGAGGCAGTTCACTCATGTACAAACATTTTATTTCTCCCATGCACTAAAGTAAAAGGCCAGGAGAGAATTTGTCAGCTCAGCCCCTGTGTTAATCTAGTCACAACTATAATGTGATTTCCCTCCACCCCAGTAGTAGGTATCACAACACCTTACATATGGATCATTTTAATCTAATATAATCTGGCTGGCTATAAAGGGGGTTTCCCTGCACTGCACCTGTTTGTGATTAATGCTCAAATATAGATGCCAGCTCTCCATCTACAGAAGCATACAGCTTAGAAATCATGTGTTTGGTAAATCAACAGTAAAGCTTATCCAATGTGCTATCCTTTTAACAGACATGCATGCAAATCTTTGTGGTAAATTGGAGCAGTTTGTGTGGTTTTCTTTTTAACCATGGGCTGTCCCCCCCCCATTACTTTGAAATGACTCGTGACCTGTTATTTTGAAGCAAAACAGATTTTAAAAGCTGCTGGTGACAGAACATAAGCAAGCATCACCTAGGCTTTAAAAAAAATGTTTTGAAATAAAATCATTTACATGTTTGTCATCTTCACGTTGCATTTGTATGCTCTAAACTCCTGCAGGATGAGTAAGGCATTTTTGTGGAAACCACTATCAAGTACATTATAGTTTCTTTTTTTTCCTTTCGTTTTTTTTTTCTTTTTAAGTAAAGACATTTATCATCATCAATTTAGGATTAATATAATCTTGTATATTGCTTACCTCAGAGTGATTTAGTGATTAAAAACACTTTTTAATTGTAAATTTGCCCTCCCCACACACGCACAAAAGAAAACAACCATGGATACTGTGTATCCACTAATCTGTAAATAGACTCCCCTTCCAGGACTCATCTCTGAAATGTAGCATCACTTGCACAGTCTCCTATTTAGTTTTAGTTGAATAAAGCCATACTAGACACGCAAATAACATCAAACTTGCTGGATTAGAAAGGGGCACCTCGCACTCTACATCATGATTGTCAATCATCACCCAGGATTAAGGGATATAGTTTAAAAACCTAAAAGCAAGCACTTCCTTTTAACTTCTGTCTACTGTGCATTTTGGATTATCGCCCAGAAACAGTATTGCTTGAAACAAGAGTGCCTCCCTTCTACCATCTGAGGAAAGTGCATTGTTATCATCTGCAGCCTTGTATCTGGGATAAGAAACAGCAAGGCGTACAATTGAGATCCGAGACCTATTGCTGATCGGGAGGGACTATATTTATTATTTGCTTTTCCCAAAAAAAGTGGGGTTTATTTTTGACTTAATAAGCATTTTCCAAACACAGTAGCCATTCTTAAGGTAGTCAAAAAACAAAGCAGCCACCCTATTTCCCACCCAAAACTGACAACCATCCTGACACACTATAGATTTCATTGAGGGTTTTGAGATAACTGCTTGCCATTTATTTCGTTGCATTTCTGAAACCTGAACAGCAGCATCACACCAATAATGCTGTCCATTCTGATACATGCAACACATGGATGCCCCTCTTCGAGTTCCCCCATAACTGTTCTTAAATGCTTAGTGGCTGGAGTGGCTGTTTTCCAATAGAAAGTCCACTTACTTGTGTTGCACAGGAAATCTCTTCTACTTTACTCCAAAAGTAAGGGGCTATTGATAATTATCAGATGCTAACATTAAATAGCAGGTATTTTTTTCAATGGTCCTCTGATCCAGTGATCCGAGATGGGGATTAGGAGCCAGAAATTGTTGAGATATAATCCTGGCTACTCTGTGTGGCCCATAACAACTCAACACTTATGGCTGGATTTTTCAGGGCAAATCAGGTTTACAGTTGTACAGCTCTCACCTCTGGGTGGGCAAAGTCTGACAACTGCATGTGCACATGGCTGATTCTGGTTAAATACTTGATTCAGACAATCTGGCAGGCCTGCACGTGCAAGTTAGGTGCACAGTTGTGAGCAAGCTTGAGCCTCAGCTGTGTGATCAGTTTGGCACAGACAAGTTACACTTGCAGCCAATGGGATCCATCAGTGGTAAAACGGGGCACCTTGCAGTGCAACTGCGTGCCAAAAACTTGTTTGAAAACCCTGGCCCTCTGTCTCTGTGCACCAATTCCCCTATCTACACCATGGAAATACGGTAATAATACTTTACACACACACACACACACACACACACACACACACACACACACACAGACTTTCCCTCTCTCTCTCTCCTTCTAAACACACGCACACATACACCGGTTTTAATACAGTTAATATACAAACTGAGGTACAATAGATCAAGCAAGGAAAGTATTCATTATCTGTACTCTAGAAACACAGGTTGTCAAAAATTACCTTTTTGTAACAGCTTCAATTAAATAGATCCTTTCCAAGTTCCAAAGGGGCAGCTGTGTTAGTCTAGTTCAGCAAAACAAACAAGGAGTCCTTTGGCAGTTAAAAACTAACAAAATTTATTTATTGCATGAGCTTTCATGGGAGAAAACCCCACTTCATCAGACACATTAAAGATGGGGGAACTTGCTTCAATCTTCCTGACCACTCCATTGATGATTTACTAATTGCAGTGCTCAGACAGATGAATTGAAGCTGAGATCGAATTTATTTGCAAATTTGGTTGGATTGCTTCAGGACTTAATAGGGACATTGGATTTTTCTATCATTACAACAGGCGATTTGACCTCATCTTCCTCTGTATGCTGTTCCCCAGTGTTTGGGACAGCAAATCGAAACAGTTGTAGAAGGTTCAGTGTGACCTGTTCCCATGATTTACACTTGCCTGCATTCATTTTCACCCATTCTCTAAGTTCCCCCATCTTCAAAGCATCTGACGAACTGGGATTTTCTCCGAAGAAAGCTCATGCAATAAATAAATTTGTTAGACTTTAAGAGCCACAGGACTCCATGCTTGAGATCCTGTCCAGAAATTGTTGCCAAGTTCCAAAGGTGTAGCCATGTTAGTCTACGTCAGCAAAATAAGCAAGGAGTCTTGTGGCACTTAAAGACTAAATAAATTTGTTATTCTTTAAGTGCCACAGAACTCCTTATTTATTGCCCAGAAACTGAGGACTAGCATCCGAGTCTCAGCTAGCATAAATTGTCTTTGACTTCTCCTGAGCCACCATGATTTACACAAGTTGATGCTCTGGCCCTTATAGTTTATGGCTGCAAAGAGATTTAAGAAAATATACACAGGTTCTTTAAGCGGGGGGAGGGAGGGAACAGCTACGGCTAATCTTATCAACATAGAACCTTTTAATCAGATTATTGAAACAACACGTTAATTTATGAAAAGTTCAGCATTCTATTAAATTGCAAACAACATAGTGAATTGCAACCCAACAGGTTGCTTCATTGAATTCACACAGCCACTCCTGGCAAAGGCATTCCAAATTTGAACTTAATTAATATTCCTACTCCTGGTTTCCATAGTTTCTTTTTAAACATGAGTACCAGCAGAACCTGGCAGTAACTTTACCCATATTCTCAATAATAACCCCCCTCTGGCTGTCAATATGTATAAAAGGGAACATTTTTTGCATACCCAGAACAGTCTGTCATTTTCCTGTCTTTTGTTAAAAATATGTTGGCAACTTTTTTTTTTCTTTTTGCTTACACAGCTTAAGACGCTTAACTATTTCTCTCCCTTTCATTGACTCCAAGGCTAGAAGGGTCCACTATGTCCGCTATGATCATTTAGTCTCACATCCTGCATAACGCAGGCTTTAGAACTTCACCAGAATAATTCCTCTTTGAACTACAATATGTCCTTTAGAAAAGCATGGAAGATTCAAACAATACTACGCCTTCGGGTATGTGAAATATAGAGGTTTCACTCTGTGCTTACATACGAAGTGGGATTCCCTCCCCCCCAACAAAAGTTCATGAGATAAATAAAAGTGCCACAGGACTCCCTGATTGTTTTGCTGAACTAGACTAACACAGCTACCTCTTTGGAACCATGGACTACGGTTCCCAGCCTTTTCAGTAAACAGCACACTTCGATGAGACAAAAATTCCCTGGCACACCCACTTTTTTCAGCTGAATTGGTTTTACTAGAGAGGTTTGCAACACAGTGCATACAATAAGCTAAAGAAGAATCAAATGCATTCATGTTTCAAATCCACTGGGGGAAAAAATCTCAATTTTGCCCTTTGGCTACCTGCATTTAGAACTTTATGGTTTAGAATCAAAAAGCAATACTGCACTTTTAATCTGATGATTAATTTTCACGAACTTTACGAGTTGAAATTTTGATTGGCTAGAATACTCTTTAAGATGAAACCATGTTTGATTTACATTGATTTTCATTACCCGTGTACAAAATTTCACAGCACACTTGGACAGTTCTCACCACGCACAAGTGTGCCATGGCAACACTGGTTGAAAATCACTGCTATAGACAGCCAAGTTGCATCAGCTAACTCGCTCAAACTTCAATTCTGCAGTGAGCTCCATACCACTGAAAGAGTTTGGTCACTCAGAGGTCTTTGCAGAATCAGGTTCTCAGGGGCAAAAATGCTTGCTTTTTTTCTGCATTGCCTTCCTTCAACTCTAGTTACTGGATAAAACTGCAAAAAATTGACACAGTCTCCATATGAGTCCAAGAGAACAAGCTTTTAATGTCATTTTCTACATGCAGCTTTAAGTCTCTGTTTAACCAGATGCAGACAAAATGGCCCCTAATCTTATGCAATGTTTGACCGAAGCTGGGACGCTGGATCAGAGCTGACTCTTGGAACCTCATTCCAAGCAATACTGAGGTGATGCGACTTGGCTGATGTTAGCAGCTGGCAAGGGTAACATCTGTACCATTGACTGATGGTGTGCACCCAGCATTTGTTGATTAGGTCAACAATCTAAAAGGTCACTTGGACTCCCAGCTTCTGCAAGCAGATCAGAGAATAGCAACTATCACGTCAGTTGTTTAGCATTTACATATAATACGGTGGCTCTTCTTTTTGGCTGCTGACTTTACAATTGCTATCCATGTCTCCATCACCTCTGCACTAGTTACTGCAAAGATATTTGACACTGGGCAACATCTCAAACTCATGCAGAATTGGAAGCTGCTATGCCACACCATAGCAGTCTTGGTGAGCGGAGTGCGTCACGAGTATAACCATGATCTGCACTGTCTCTTCATTTTGCAGTGAAATTTAAGGGATTCATCTCAACTGTTGAAGTCCAATGTGATTTAGGACTTCGCTGCCTGAGAGATCACCTTCCTCTCTGTGCAACAAGAGAGGTGGTCCAGATACAGCCCACGCAGTACGAGAAGAGGCCATTGGCAGACCATTCTGCGTGTGTCTTCTGAGGCTCTGAATGTGCGTCCAAATGAGCCTGACTAGAAAGGTCTTCACAGCGTAAGACTGTTTTCCACAGGCATTTGGTAACAGGGAGAACTGCTCTGAATGGCGTTAGGTACGGGGCCCTTAAAATGTCAGCAGCTGCCATAAGCCTTGTCTATATCTGAGCTCCCACCACGTCACCTCCCCAGTGACTGCAAGAGTGGGTATATTTCAGAGGAACCCTAAGGGGAATCTCTCCTTTCTTGCTGTATGGGTATGCACACACCTAACATATTTTTATACTCATATACACCAACATACACTACTGTTGATTACCTAATGAAAACACCCATCAAAATAACATTTTTTGCAAATGCATTTCTGTCATTTACAGAGCTAACAGCATTTTATTTGCAAATAATTTTTAATAGATAAATTGAGGTGAAAATATGAGATCAAACTGCTTAGAATTATTCAAACCAGTTCCAGTGTGCACAGACAGAGGGAGAATTGATCTGAACATATTTCTTAGTCTTGTATCCCCAAGCTCCTCTCCAACAGAATATTCAAATAGTAACTGAAATCAGTTTACCCAGAAATTACTGTCATGCATACAAGGATTTCCCCTCCCACTGAATTAACAGAGACTTAGGGTTAGCAGTGCTGAATGATTACTCCTTTGCACCCCAGGGCTTTAACTACTTATGAGTGGGCTTTGAAGAGAGATGCAGAGAGCAGCTAGCCTAGGACTCCAGATGCTAAGATAGAGGCAGTCAAGGCAAGGACTGCTGCACTTGGAGGGTGTGGGAGAAATAGGACTCAGGGGGCCATCCCTTCCCTCTGCCCCAGCTTGAACCATGAACTCTCCCTACTCCCAGAAGCACTAAGACAGGACTGGCGCCTTCCTCCTCCTCCTTTCTAGCTGACTTGAGAGAAATAGTAGAATGTCTTGCAAAGAGGAGCCAGAGACTCCCGTGGACAGGGGCAGAGGCAGGCAAAGCAGGGACTTCTGGGGTGCAACTACACAGCAATTAAACACCTACGTATTGCTACAGACTGGGGACCGAGTGGTTAAGTAGCAGCTCTGTAGAAAAGGACCAGGGGGCTATGGTGGACAGGAAGCTGGATACAAGTCAACAGTGTGCCCTTGTGGCCAGAATGGCCAATGGTATATTGGGCTGTATCAGGAGAAGTGTTGCCAGTAGATTGAGGGATGTGATTATTCCTCTCTGTTCGGCAATGGTGAGGTCACATCAGGAATATTGTGTCCAGTTTTGGACTACCCAGTACAGAAAGGATTTGGACAAATTAGGAGGAGTCCAGTGGAGGGCAATGAAAATGATTAGGGGGTTGAGGCACATGACTTATTAGGAGAGACTGAAGAAACTAGGCTTAGTCTTCAGAAGAGAAGACTAAAGTGGGATTTGATAGCAACCTTCAAATACTTGAAGGACTGTGCCAAAGAGGAGGGAGCTAGGTTATTCTCGGTGGTGACAGAGGACAGAACAAGGACCAATGGTTTCAAGCTGCAGCTGGGGAGGTCTAGGTTGGATATTAGCAGCTCCTGATCCATGTCTAGGGCCCCAAGTTGCCACAGTAATAAAAATAATAGATAGTCTTACTGAACGCGAGGTGAGATTTACTAAACATCTCATCTTTGGTGGAAGCGGGTTGGATCACACTAGGTACTCACCCTGCTCTGGAAGGGACCTCATGAGGTCATCTAGTCCAACTCCCCACTAAAAGCAGGACCACTCACTAAATCATCCCAGCCAGGGTTTTGTCTAACTTAAAAGTTTCCAAAGATGGAGATTCCACCACCTCTCTAGGTAACCCATTCCAATGCTCCACCACTGTCCTAGTAAGAAAGTTTTGCTAATATCCAACCTAGACCTCCCGGTCATGCATAAGCCTCTAACATCCTGCAGGTTAGGAAACATGTAAATGGAGCAGGGGAGCCAGCAACACACACCCACAATAGTTCTCTCACTGAGTTATACTCATGCAAGCCAGCTGACAGCATCTGGATTCACCCAAGTTGCACACTGCTCAGGGTCTAGAAGTACTGGGGCATCATTGAGAGAGGGACTCAAAGGAAGAGGGGAAATGTTGAAGGCGCTATTGTCCAACAGCAGTGACATTAATATGAAACTTACAATTAACAAATCATTTTCTTGTACAAATCACTAAGCCACCAGTGGCTAGTTAGAACAGACTGGTTGAAAAATTGCCAGAAAGAAAAATACTTTTTGAAATGATATAAATGTCTTTGACTGAAGTGTTCCTATAGTTCAAAGTTTTCCAGAGTTTGATTAATCAACATTTTCATTTTGAAGCCAATTGAATGAAGTTGAAAGGGAAGTTTTTGCCATTTTTGTCTCACTCCTCTACCTTCCTTTCATTCCCATTTTTATCAGCCCTTATCAAAATTATCACTGAGTTATTGCTCCAAAACCAGAACCACTTATCCCCATGGCACTGGGTCAGCACTACCATGAGCACATTGAGTTGACCTGCCTGTATCACTCTCTGCCTGCACTGAGCCACCGCTAGGCTCATTGTTCCCATTAACAATAAACGCAGACACCAGGCTTTACCCATACAAGCGTGCTTGCAGTCCTGATAAAAGATGCCATTGAACACCCGTAGGAAAGAGTTCTCCACACTCCAAGCTTCTATTTTTGACACAGGACTTTCTAAGGAAATTACATCAGTTATAGACTCTTCCATTACAATGGAAAAATGAAACCCAAATGGCTCCCTGGGAGCCAGGCAATTTTAAGGTGTTAAAGCAATGGGGATGAGATGACTAATTTAAAGTGACTTTCAATGTTTGAAGAATGACCAGTTCCTCACTGAGAACCTCGATTTACCTAACACCAAATCTACCTGGAAGTCCTATGGAAAAAGGCTACCATTTAAGGAGGAGTCTTGTGGCACTTAAAGACTAACAAATGTATTTATTGCATGAGCTTGTTAGTCTTTAACTGGTACAGGACTCTGTTGTACTGAACTAGACTAACAGGGCTGCCCCTTTGGCACTTACCATTTAAGAGACTTCTAGGGGATGCTTTTCGTGTCTCTGTGACTGCTCTACAAGATTTGAGCCATCATAAGGCAGGTATTGGCACTCTTGATTCTCTGACAACCAAAGAGAGATGTCCATGCTTCCCAGACTCCAGCCTGCTCTAAAGAAAGGAGGTGAACTTCCATAAAAGGTGTGGAAAACTTCATAATTTCCATGTCAAAGAAAAATTGGTCACCAGAGAAAATTCCTAGCCAGTTAAACTCTCTAGGTAACCATAAAAGGCAGATTTAGTATCATATTTTGACATTAGCATGACACTGTCCCCATGTTGTCACATAATCATACAGAAAGCAATACACCCAGAGGCTAGAATCAGTAACGTTTTGACTGAGCTTTTCGGAGTATGGAAGACATGGTAGACTGAATTTCCTTCATTCCTCCATTGCCTTCTTAGGCATCACCCTTGAAGGACATGTTTTCTCTGATTGGGATCTAACCAAACCTTCTAGCCTGGCTGGAGTTATTTAAATACCCTCCATATAAATTCAGTACCTTTCAGCAGGTGTCTCTCTTCTCAGAGACAGCCCTGGAGCAGTGACCCTCCTGAGAGTAAGGACCACTACAACAGCAAAGGTGTCATCTTTCAGAGGAGATTTAAGAGACTGATGGTGAACAGCAGGTTGGTTGTGTTTTTTTTTTTTTTTTTTGGGGGGAAAGTGCAGGGGTGTTAGCCATCGTCTGTCTCCTGTCCATGAATATGGGTAACCAATATTCTCCCTCTTCCTTCCATGGTTCCATTTTCATCACACATAGCTATAGAGAAATTAGCTGCATGTTTTGCAATCCATTTCCACCCTGAACTGGCTGTGTTCCATTTCCTTCCTAGAATTCATAGAGCTCTATGCACAAAGATAAAGTAAGACTAAAAATCCCTGTTATTCTCCGTTCAGTACATCTAGTCTTTTTTAGGTCTATTTTTACAGGCGATAAGCTTTCAGAGAAGGGACTATATTCATTTTTGTCTTGTGTAGCACAAAGTAGATTGTTGGCACTTAAAATACACAAACAGTACTAAATGCTTCAAATTAAAAGCACAATACACATGCAAAATAGTGCATCTGATGTCACATGGTGTAACTAATACACATTTACTAGCTTTGCTTGACAGTCCAACACCCCCAGTCAGTCTCTTAAGAATTCCCAAGGAAAAACACTTTATAAGCCTTAATAATCTAGTTCAAAGCCCCAAAAACCTGGAAATAAGGAGTCATGAACTACATCTCCTTGCTGGTGCTGTTGTTCATTTCTGCCTTCACAACATGAGGTCACAGCTGAGTATTAAAGCTTCCACTTAGGGTTTTTCTTTCCCCTTCTCCTTTTAAGCTAGGCCCCTAATGTTTCTAAAATGTACCATTTTTGTATGAAACAAAACACGAAGCTGCCCACCTCAGCGTACTCTACCCCATGCAGCGGGTCTGAATTGGAAACAGCAACATGGATTGCATATTCGCTGCAAAAAGAATTCCTCGGGTTTTCTCACCACTTGTGGTGTCTTAAAAGAGTAATGGATAAATTTTGGATCATCTCACTAATGTAAAAGGCATCCTCCCCTTGGTGGCATAACCTTGAGCGTACACTTTGCTTTGGAATGATTTCCTAGAGAGAGTCAGTCACACTGTTCAATTTGTCCTATGCACCCTGTGTTTTTATGCATCCCAGATTTCCTCTGTATATTTTTGGAACAATTTTTTTTTTTTTAGGCAAAAAAAATGTTTTAACTTCACGAAACCTTACATCCTCACAACATGAATTATAATCTATCGTACTTCATGCTACAGAGGTTTGAAATCCCCCCATGTCCCTCCCAAAGTAACTTTGAGCTGCTTTTTAATTTCCAGAAAAGGCTAATTTCTAACTTTTAGCTAAAATACCATCCTAATATCCAGGACACCAAAAGGGAGAGCTGTATCTGATATCCCTGCCCTAAGGTTAACCATAAATTTATGTATTAGATTACAATTTGAGCAGAAGCAGTTAAGTAGAAACTGTAATGCCTACATAATACTTTGATTAATTGAAATCCTCAGATACTGAATTTATTTAGTGATAATGCAGGGGGGTGTTAAGTAGAAAAATTTGAAAATAAATGTTCTCCTCCTAAATTAGAGTTCAGTCAAGCAGTTTACCTGTTTTATCTCAAATGTGTAGGAATTGTTACAAGGCAGCAGCCTCACTGATTTCAAAGTCAGGCTGGACTTCTGTGCTAAAGAAAACCTAGAAGCTGAAAGGATGTGTTTAAAGTGTATGAATATGATAAAATAATTACATATCTTCATTGCCATCACTGGAGTGGTGCCTGTTATGCTACCAGTGAATTTAGAAGAACATGCCTTATTTTGACTAAAGAATAATTAGATCGTTCTGGTAGTTCCACCAGAAGAGATACAGTTAACCACACCTCTAAATTATTCTGCTACAGGGAAAAAGCAGTTTTAAAAGATAAGACAATTCACAATAGCTATGGAGATCTTTATTCTTCCATCTCAACAGAATGCTCATTCGACACCAAAGCTAATGAAAGGCGTAGTAAGATCTCGAATCAGGCTGCCATTACATTGTACAGAAGCCTTTCAGATACAACATGTTAGTTTAAGATAAACAAGCTGCATAGAACAGAGAAAGAATTGAGTCATGTCCACGCTGTCTGTCTTTCTACAACAGATGACTATACCTTCCTATTAATATATTTAAGGGACAGATTTGCCAAAGCAGGTGTGCTGTGGCCAGTGTATGACTAGAGAGAGAGAGAAGGGGGAAAAGTGGATATGGTAGTCTTTAAACAGATTAGCACAGTTTACAAGAGACTATGTAGTTTTGACTAGAAATGCCAGCCTAGCCCAGAGAAACCTTTCCCATTTCATCAAACAAGTGTCTACATGTACTGCTACAGGCTGGGGAGTGATCAGCTAAATAGCAGCACTGGAGAAAAGGACCTGGGAGTCATGGTGGATGGGAAGCTGGATATGAGTCAGCAGTGTGCGCTTGCTGCCAGAAAGGCCAATGGCATACTGGGCTGCATCAGAAGAAGTGTTACCAGCAGATCGAGGGATGTGATCATTCCCCTCTATTCTGCACTAGTGAGGCCACATCTGGAATACTGTGTCCAGTTTTGGGCTCCCCACTACAAAAAGGACAGGGACATCCTAGAGAGAGTCCAGCGGAGGGCGACAAAAATGATCAAAGGGCTGGAGCACAAGCCCTATGAAGAAAGACTGAAGGAACTAGGCTCATTTAGCCTGCAGAAGAGAAGACTGAGGGGGCATTTGATAGCAACCTTCAACTACTTGAAGGGTTGCTCAAAGGAGGATGGAGCTCAACTGTTCTCGGTAGTAACAGAGGGCAGAACGAGAAGCAATGGTTTCAAGTTACAGCTGGGGTGGTCCAGGCTGGATATTAGGAGAAACTTCCTTACTAGGCGAGTGGTGAAGCATTGGAATAAGCTGCCTAAGGAGGTGGTGGAATCTCCATCTCTGGAGGTGTTCAAGGCCCAGCTGGACAAAACACTGACTGGGATGATCTAATGGGAGTGGTCCTGCTTTTTTTGGCAGGGGGTTGGACTAGATGACCTTGTGGGGTCCCTTCCAACCCTATGATTCTATGATTCTATAAACTCTCGGTTTTGACGAGTTAGTATTTTCTGATGGAAAACAAATATGGAAAAAATGTGTGACCAGTTCTAACACTGGGTGCCCAACCTGAGGTACTTGAAACAGGCTGATTTACAGAGTGTGGGTGCTCAACAGTTTCTAAAGATTCCATTAATTCTCTTTGGAAGTGAAGACAAACCAAACTGAAGTCAGGCCTGTTTAATTCTGATTAAGGGTGTCCACACAGAGATTTAATGAAGTTTAACTAATCTGCTTTAAAATTCATACTTTTAGTTTGGTTTAGTTTCCATGAATGTCCCCATGCAGATGAGCTTCATATCTGTAGTAAATATTCCTGTGTGCTCATAATTCTATACTTTATCTAAAGATATATTAATAAGTTGCTTGTCTTCATTTCTTCACACCTACCCCCCACCTTTCTTTTTAATATCCTCTCATTCAGACTGTGGATATTACATATATTCTGCTAATTACCAATTTTACTGACATTTAAAAAGAAATAGGCAGGTTTCTTTGTTTTGTTTTTTAAAAGAGAGAGTTAATTCTGGGCTTTAACGTGAAATTCAGCCCAGGTTAACAAATTTTACCAATTCGTTCTGCTGTCTGCAGAGCACAGCAATATAAATATTGGTATCACTGTTAAAATGAATTATTGACCATTTTAATACATGTTGCACAGTACATATTAATACAAAAATACATGTTATCAGCACTGTAATATTGGCGATGTACTAATCCATTCCACCTGCTCAAATATTAGTGCAAATAATTATATATTTGCAATGCATCATTGCTGTCTAGTTTGAATCTATGCCTCCAGAATAAATGTCTCTCCTCTGAAGTTGTTTGCCATTATGAGTAAAATGTTATTCATACTCAAATTGATTTTAGATGGATAGGTAAGTAGAATAAGCAATGTTCAAAAATTCACTTGTCTAAGACTTAGCAAGTTATTTTAATGAATTGTTTACAATGGAATGAATGTTATAAAAATGTTTCAGATAAAAGTTCATGTTTACTGGTTTTTCTATAGCAGCAAAATACTGAAGTTCAAAATTACTAGTTTAACCAAAACTCATTAGATACCAGCCATGCCTTCTCTACACTAGGCATGCCTAACTCATTTTGATTTAGATAAGAGTTCGATCTAGCCACACTTTACATTGCTTGAATACACCTGCATTCATCAGTTTTCTCTACCCACTTTTAGATTTTGCTCCATTCCAGTAGAGACTAGTAGAAAACTTATTTCTACACCAATGCAGTTCTTCTAGATCTCACTAAAATGTGACATTGGGAAACAAAAGCCTCCAAAAGACAAAAAGTAAGTCAAAATGTGAAATCTACTTCTGTCATTTAAAGAACAAGAAATGCATAATACGTAATAGCACATTTGCAAGATTTGGTGATACTGCTGTGGAGTGGATTTCACTTCCCAATTCCTCTTTACTCCAAAATCCAGGCTCTCATGCAAATGTCCTGTTATTTCTTACTGTTAAGGCAATGCCAACCAAGAACGAGGCACCATCCGTGGACTACGAGACACTAGCCCGTGTCCCAAAGAACTACGGACCTAAATAGGCAAAGTGTGGGGGGGAGAAGGAGAGGAAAAGGATAAGCAGATTAATCAGTGATGGTCTGCTAGTGTTAGTCCCGTGATATATTATTCTTCATCAAGAGGGGAGGAGTTAAACAAAGAATACGGACCAGAACAAGGCCAGGGAGAAGAGGGAGGAAAAGGAGCAGTGAACCTGATGATAGAGAGGTAAGGCTGAAGTAAAAGGGCTGCGAGGGAGGAGTTGGAGCAAACAGCTAACCAGCAAAAGGAAAAGAACATCCAGTATGAAAAAATCAAGGAAAAACAGCCTAATGATATCACCACCATCCACCAGCCCCTCCTGCAGTTGATCTTGCCAGGTTTTACTGCCACAGAGGATTAACATGAAAGGGTTGGAAATCAACACCTGTATCCTCCACCCTCCAAGAAAGCAAGGAAGGAAATGAGACAGTGTTTGCTCACCAAAATATGCAGTACGTTGGGTGTGGGATGAAGAGCAGAAACCAGGTACGCTAGCACCAGTGTCAGTGCCAGAAACATGGCTCCCCTATCTCCTAAGAAAGCATGCTGAACGAATCAACCACTTCCCTTTTGAGCACTGCAGTTCCACTCTCTGCCTGCAGTGCTCAGTAGGGAACCTGCAAAGTGCAGAGATGCAGCCGTACCCATAGGCAGCAGGGGTGTGATACAGATGTGGGAGCAGCCTGTGACACAATCTGGCCTGGTATGCTGTCGTGACCACCCGGATTCCACTCCTGAACCCTGACCTAGCCAGCTTTGCTACATGACTACTCACTCCTGAGTCAGTCCACAACAGCCTCCTGCGTGTTATCAGGCCCAGGCAGCGGGTATGTGCCCTCAGGCCTCACAGGTGATGGTCCTCCAGAGCACACCCCCCAGTCCCAGATACCACTCTCCTAGAGACTGGGAGCCATCCTCAAGCAACTCATGCCCAGCCATTTAACACTGAAATGGATCGTGCCCAGCCTCCCTCACTCACACCCTCTAAAGTCCACACAGCTTTAGATAAAACTAGTTTATTGATTAGGATATGACTTTAAGTGAGTATACAGCAAATCAATGCACAATCACTTAATGAAGCAGTCACAAGTCAAGTAAGAGGTATAAGACATGCTAAACAATTAATTCTATCCTGAGACTACTCTTTAGACTATTCTCATTATCCTTAACCATAAGACTGGCTTCCCGTGGTGTTTAGCCAGCTTAGGGCCTCCTGGCCACACGGGTAGACCCCAAAATCTTTTTGCTGCTCCCAAGATGGTGTTTCCCTGGCAAAAAAAGCCAGCAGCTTCTCACTTCTTTAAGGGTTAATACCTGTTTCAGTCTCCTCTCAGCATCCTCCTCTCTCTAGGTGGAGGTGAGTCTGGGATCTCAATTTACATTGTCTTTGCTCTCTCCTTCAGATACTTGCTTGTAGTTTTGGATCTTTACATGCTGCTGGAAGAGAGTTTTGCCTGCCTCCCTCCCCCTGAGCCATGTAACCTGTTTCACATGTGCACACACATGATGCTATGGGAAACATACCATAACCATATGGCAAAGTGTTCAAAAGGGAACCTTGCAGGGCATAACTGGCACCATATCACATAATTATACTGCAAAAGTGAACAGAAAAGTTACACCAATCACACCCACTTCCCACCTGCCATGCTCAGTAGGGAACCAGCAAGATGCAGAGATGCAGCCTTTCCTTAGGCAGCAGGGGTTCAATACAGATGGCCAAAGCACTTGCCACAATGATCGAAAGTTCTCTCACCTTTCCTTCAGCGATCCTTCAACGCAGGTAAGATCATCCTGCGTATCAGGTTTACTGCACCCACAGACTTGAGAAAGCTGAGGACAAAGCCAGGCCAAAGGCTAAGGCACGCTGCCAGACCAGGTCAGTAAGATGATGTAGGACTGCCTCTGAGGCACCTCAAGATATTAAGTTATGGGCAGCATTTATATAACGCAATAATAGGTGCCTTGTGCAGACTTAGAGCAAATGTTTTTGAATCCAATTAAACTGCACATTGCTGGTGTATCTCCCAGCTGTCGCAAAAAGCAGCAAAGTCCCATTCAGACAAATAACTACTCTTCAAAGCAGACTTAACACACTGAATTTGGAAGCCTTTTCTTGTTGCAACAAGAATGATTTCTAAATCCATGACTGCTACCATGTGGCATTTTAGCAATTTCCTTTCTCTAGTGGCTCATCCAACATACGGATATGATCTTAGGGAAAATTCTCATCACAGTACTGTTCTCTCATATCAATGATATGAGACACTATTAATCATATTTTGGGACTCTGTCCTTCTCTTTTCAGATGGTGGGCTTCTTGTTCTCCAGATCCTTTTAGCTTATGTCATCTTCCCAGTTTTTACAACCTTCTGTTTGTAGAGCACCTAAAGCTTCCTCTTTATGCTCGTCCTTGCCCACTTCCACTTCCTGATTTTTATTTTTCTTTTGTGTTGAATTATACTGTTTTGAAGTGCCTGCTTTTCTCTGCCCTCTGTACTTATAATACAACACCAAGTCATGTTAATAAATATAGGACTTGTAAAACATCTTATTTTCCAATCTATAAGTTACTGCAAAACCACCAACTGCAGACACCATAATCACACACACATATCCTCACATCCCTCCTCTCAAATATTCACATGGCTGCTAGTCTGTTAAATTCTGAAGTTCACTCTTGAAGCACTGGCAAGGTAGAACTTTTACCTCATCATTTACAAACAAAAAGGCATCTTTGTATTTTAGATAGTACTTCTATTATATTCAGAAACGACTAGAAATAATTTTCCTAAATTACATACTATAAATGCTATAAACTTAGAAATGTATAACAACTCCCCCATCCCATCCCAAATGTTATTTTTAAAGTCAACTTCATATGAATTAACAGTCTCTTGTATAAAAGGTTTGCATTACGGTTTTATTTTATTGTTTAAAAGTGGGACGGGCAGGCCCACATTAATAGTTTCAATCAGTAAAATTACTTTTATTTATTTATTTTAACATAAGGGATTTATACAATTGCATATAAAGACAAAAATATGGCAATGGAATGGAATGAAAAAGGCATATGGAGGGAATTTTTTTTTTTTATTGAGTGTTTACATGTCTCAGAATTCACCTAGTTACCTCATCATTGTTTTAATAGATATAATGGAGAATATTGCACTGAACTTATGCATGGAAAATACCACATCTAACAAAGTAAACAATATGGTAAGTACATTTTATACATTTTTTTAAAATAGAATTCAAAACAAGAAATTTACAGCATAAGAAATTGTGAAGCACTTCTGTAATTTGCAGTCTTAAAATGATGCCTAGTGGTTTTGTTTACTGTTCTGAAATGTTTACAAATTGACACTTCTTGTAGAAAGATTTTATATTGGTTAGTAAAACACTGCCCTAAAATTGTTGGCTTTAAGTTACAGAGGTAACAGAGAGGTATAATTTGAATTCACATCAGAGCTTTCTGAAAATGGCAACAGTACAAGCATATATCTCCTCCAGTATCCAGAACTCTTTGTGGTTCTGCCATGGCCAAGGAATAGAGCTATATATCTGAACAAAGCTGCCACAGTTTCCCAGAATGCTTTGGAGGAAACCCTGGCATGCTTTATTTCTCTTGTTCACCAATACAACACTCTGCTCAATATGAACTAAAGGGAAAAAAAATAATCAATATTGACTAAGCTTGGCAGAGTATAGCTGCAACTGAGAGACAAGAGAGACGCTAGGAAAACCTGCTCTGAAGAAGGGAGAGAAAGTTCTGCAGAAAATATGCCAGGTCTACTAAGCAGAATTAAGACAGAGTACAACAGATGATCTGTGTAGGGATGATGAGTTTACCAAGAACACTGAAACAACACAGTTCATACCTGGTTTCCACACGAATTCTCTTGCTGTAAAATCTCTCCACTTCTTAGAGAATTTTCAACTGCTGGGAAACAGTATCCCAAATATTTCACCATCCCCATTACTTCACTTCAGCTACTGTACCCAACATGGATCCATCTCAGAGGCACCTTGAGTAGGTTCCTATAGTTTAAATGAACATACAATAGTAGCTGTCCTCAGCATAAGAACAGCAGCAGGGTGGAAGAGAAGCTTCTGCACCTTCAACTTCATGTTGCTCAGTCATTAAATATAATTTAACTTTAGGACAGAAGTTTCAGCTTTGGATGCTGCCTAGATTCAGTCCAAATGCTTCCTACGTATAGAGGAATATCTGGGCTTCACGCCATCCTTTCACTTCTGTTACAATCTCAATTTGTTTACATACAGAATAAAAAATGGAAACAAGTTCCTATTATGTTAAACTGACAATGGGCATCTTTACCTCACCATAATGGTACCTGAAACAAGGCAGTTGCAATTATTTAGGAGCATGTTCAAAACTAAAAGTGCCATTATCCAACAAACAAACAGTGCCATGAGTTCATGTGAAGTGGATACATTCCAGTGGGCTTCTGAGAGGTTAAAAAAATCCCAAACCCTCACCAATTTAAAGTTTTATACAATGAATAAATTACATCTTTTCTGGGATAGTGTTTCTGTTACTTCTACATCTCAAAAAATTCCAAGCTAATTAATTAAAGCTAGAAATTGCACTGAGTGGAATAAAAATTTTCAAATGACTTAGAAACACCAATCAACAAAGATAATTTAATTGTGATTGGCTGTGCTGAAGTCATTAAAATTGATGATGAATGTTTCTACACAGTTCTATTCTATGTCATCTATTACCTATGCTATGCTCTGCAGTTTAAGTCTAACAAACCATATCAGATAATTCAAGGTTGAATAATAAAATTCTTTGTATTCATTACTTGCCTTTTCCCACTAACATGTTTCTCCAATGCAAAATTAGTGGCAAGTAGTTTTGCAGAAATTCATTTCTGAGGGAACTGTATCTTAAGGAATATGAACTGAGAACTATATCTGCTCATATTATTTAAATAAAATCTGATTTAAATATGGCTGCTGTTTTTTCCCCAAACAGTCACTGGCCCACAAAAATTACAACTGCTGTTTAATAAGAAATCACTCCCTGTGCTTTAACACCCACAGCCCAGCAATGGTATGCGTTTCATCTGTACTCTCAGCTGAAGTGGCGAGCAAGGCGAGCAGATCTATAATCAGCTCGGAGCTGAACAAAGGAGTGAAGGATGTTCTTGTCCAGATTAGCAAGTTGTTCTCCTGAGCAGACCTGCTTTAAGTTATCTGGTGCTACGACCAAAAGGTTGCAGAGTGCATGCAGGGTATCAAAAAGCTGTAATACCAGTGGAATCTGTATTGAGAGATGGAGAAAAAATAGGAAAAATGCTCAAACTAATTTGTAAATCTTACCATAAAATAGTTGTTGCTAAGTTCAACTAGAACATCAATGCTATTTTACACACAGACGACTCATTTGTATCTTCTGTAAAAAGTAGAATAAAGCAATTTACAAAAGCCAGATTTAATTTTTAAAGTGTATATGAATTTGAGTACTTTTCTTTTAGAAAAAACGTGAGATGTGACCATTGAGAGAATGTGTGAAAATTCCTTAACCAAAATAAGCCATCACCACCACTGCCTACTTTTAGTTACACTTTTTATGATTATGATTTCTGTGCTCTAAAAATGACATGGTCTTGATTTATTAAAGCTTCAGACTTGCCATAGACTTGACTTGTGTCAGCTTCATAATGCATTCTAAGCATCTAAAATGAATGATTTGGAATAGGCTGGGAGCTTCTGTTCTGTCTCATAATACAAGAATTGGTAGGTAATTGGTTAAATCAAAGAGGGAAAATTCAGATTTCTGGTAGGAAATAATTGCATGCTGTATGATATCGTGCAGTCCCATATACACGTGAAAACAGTGTGATTTTCAATTACACATTCAAACAATACACATTGGGGGACACCAAGCATTTGCTACTCCTTGCCAGAATCCCTGCCACATTGACCCACCACACTTTAAGGTGTCTCTGTGGGGGCTGGGGAGAAGAACATCAGTGGTCAACCTGCAACAACCTAGAAGGGCTGGGAGCAGGCAGAAGCCAATCAGGGACAAGCAGGCAAGATGAAATAGGCTGGTGGTTTCCTCTAAGGGCCAGTTTTGGTTTAAGCTGAGACAGTGGAAGGAGTTTCTATGTTTTAACCCAAATAACCAGGCCTGATCAGGTAGCTACCTCTGAGTGTGCCATTCGGAAAGGACTTATATTTTGTAATTTTAAAGCCCAAGTGGCTATTAGGATTCATAGATCAAGGCAGGCTTGCTTTGTGAGATGCTCAACTGGTCAGGCGAGTTTGTGACACAATGCAAGTCAATTTAGGAGACAGCTGAGAGGGCTAGTCAGAAAAGAAGGTTTTGTTGACATTTATTAAATGATTAAAGCTGCTCCCATGGTACTAGAGCAAGCTGACATCTAAAATGCATGGTAGGTTTTGAATAGAAGGCAAAAGTTGTGAAACACAGCTATATGAAAAATGATATTTTTCAGTAAAACAACTGCTTCACTATGCATGCATTTTATGTATGCCTCCACAGCACAATAAATATTAAGTATTCACACACTAACCTTGAAGTCTTTGGCACACTTCCTGTATTCAGCCACATCACAAATTGCTAACATGCCTCCCATGCAACTGTAGGAATATTGCTGTAGATGTTCATAAATAAGTCGATGAAAACGAACTCCCAGCTCCATCAGAACCGTGTCCACATTCTTACCGTCCATAGACTTTCTAATCTTTTCCACTTGCTTTCTGACATAGCCACATACTTTGACACAGGCCTAAGACAAGATGCGTTGTAAGTTAATTGATTAGAGAGAAGTTTCACTGCTTAAAAGGCATCAGGAAACAATATCTCAGATTAATTAAGAGCAAAGTAAAGACCTCACACATAATGGTCTGTGGATCACCAGCTGACCACTTGCAGCTGGCACTGCTCATTTTCAGCTGGAAGACTGAATTCAAAGCCACCTAAAAATATATTAAGTATTTCCCTAATGATACTTTTCTGGGTAAGCAATTGTTACCATTGCTGCACGGAAGACCCACATATTGTAAGGCAGATCCATGACAATTCTCTCTTGTTATGTCCCATGCTCATCTAGACTTTTTTGGGGGAGTGGGGCTTCCTGTTTGTTACACCACCTAGTCCAGTCTGACTGGGGCGGTTGGATACGACTATGATACAACAAAACTGATAATACTCCCAACCAAGTTTCAAATCCACATACTGAAGGAGTTTGAGAATTCTTGGTAGAGTGAAACAAGCCTGAATGTTAATCAGATGTACATGTAACTGGACATATATGATCAAAATACCAACCCTACACAAATGACCTTCAAAACACTACTGAGTATTACTGATGAATCTATGCTTAGCTTACTCACATTAGTATACTGAATCAAAACACTGTTTTCATCTTCTGGTTTAAAATCCGTCTTCTTTTGTTCTGCTGCCAAGATGTGTTTCATCTGTCCAATCATACAATTCAGTGTCCTTTCAAGTTAAAACATAGGATGTGTGTTTTAAAGTACAGGTTTTCATTTATCTGGTTTTAACATTTATACATTGTTCAGGTGAGCCTACAAAATCTAAAAGTGACTAGCACAGAGTGAAACAGAAAACCCCCATTATCCATCACTTCTACAATCCATAAACATTAACTGTGTTTCACAATTTAATATAACAAAGTCTTTGATGCTAAAATGAACCACAAAGACCAAAAATGTTCTCACAAAACTGCAGTGCAATACAATGTATTGCACAAGACAAATCTAATTATCTGAATATGATAGGTACATGAAGGCTCTGTCTGACTTTGAGAAGTCTCTGCTCTAATGTTCTCTTTATTTTAGAGTACTGTACAGTTTGTGGCAGCCAGCTGATTGTAAAGAGGACACATTAATTGAAACATAAGCCATTCAAAGTCAACTCTTCAGAATGGCCATGTGGCACTCTTCTTTGCTGGGGAAACCAGATGGACTTGGAAGGGAACTTTCCAGACCTAGTTCAGTAACATGAACTTGAACTGTGTTATTCTTTAGGATTCCAGAACACTTGCAACATGATGCTCTCTTTCCATTCATCAGTGCTGGTTGTTTGTCTTGCTTTGAAAGATACAGTGTAATTTTATTTGGAGCGCATTTTTCCTTTCCCCCTAGCAGTTACCCTTCCTGTGCTACCTCAAGTCAGAAATTGTTCATTTTATAGTCATAGTCAATCTCAAAGCTGATCCAGGGAGTGCTTGAAGAGCAAAGAAACTGCAGTAGTGAGAGCTCATTTTCCCAAGTGACTCTCCATGGAACACTTTTTTACAGAACAGATTCACTCAATATTTTCTAGGGACCAGAATCAGCAAAAATGAAGCTAAAATATAGCTTGGACCACGGAGGCTCTTTCTACAGGATCTGAGGGAGGGAAAAATACACTTAAACCCAAAACAGAGAATCATATTAATTATTTTCCATGCCTGTAGAGTTCAGACTCCCATCTTGGATATACTTCATTTTACAACCTTGTCTCACCAGATAACAGAAGTAAGTTACATTCTCCTGCTCTTCCAACTCCCATTTTTAACATGCATGCATGGAATGCAATCTATATCGATACACAAAACAGCAATGCTCATTCATTGTGATGGTCCTACAAACTAAAATCAGGTCAGCTAATCATTACAGGGCAGAAACCACCACCGTAAATACCCTTCAAGGTATTCTATGCTATCAGATATTGTCGGTTTCTGGACTATATTGAAACCAACAGCACCTGGTAACCTACTTTTATTTATTCTCAGACAATGTTTGAGGAGACAGTGATCTATTCTTAGGATTCTTTTTGGTATTTTAGAGATCACATGGACAAAATGGTGTCCATGTAACTACATATTTATACAATAACTGATTTGTTTCAAAATGGACCTCTTTTACAGTACCACCACAAACATGTAGTCATGTACAATGCTTGTGAAAATCCCACCCCAGGTGACCTGAGAACCCAATACTATTGACTTCCAATTGGACTTGTGTTCTTCTACCACTTGGGCATTTTCAAAAATTCCACTGAGACAAAGAAGGAATTTTTCATGGTTCTTTGGAGGAGAATCATGTGTGCCCCAGTTTCTCCTGTATGCTTCATGTTTAACCAAATTATGAGGAAAGGGTGTTTACTCCTGGCAGAGATCCAGGTGTGACTGACATCTAGCTGCCTGGGCCCTGCATCCATGGAGGTCCCAGGAAACACTGACTTGGACATCTGGTTATGTAGCAACTACCGACCACAGACTGCCAACTCCCTCTGCAGTAAGCCAGTCAGTTTAGACCAGCTGAAGAACAAAGAACTAAGGTGGATGGACAGGTGACAATATTTGCCTGGAAAGAACAAAGAATTGGGGAGAAGTAGGTTTGGTTAGTTAAGTGTGGTCGGCTTAAAGCAGGGACATTTCTTGACTGGGGGCCACAAGAGGGCTCTGGGCTCATGTTAGACCCAGTTGTACTTAGCTGCACTTGACCATTTTCTGTGGTAAACCAAAGACTTTGTATCTGTGCTCCAGACAGTTAACAAATCCTTCTGTCTTACAATGCTGGTCAAGAGTCACTCCAGACTAATCTGAGATGCACTGCTACCTTTGGGGGTATAAATCTCATCCCAGGGGTCCAATTCAGGTGGACTTGTTGCATGGAGTTCACACAGTGACAGGGGTGCTAAAAGCTTTGAGTTTCAGTCCCAGGACATGATGAAGCAAAGAGTCTTACATCAGAAAGAGTTCAACCCATAAGGAGGATTTACACATTGAATGGGGTCACCCCAGGGGCTATTCCAGAGCTGTGTGAGAGTACTGGGCCTGTAAAGCCGTGACACCCATCCTCAGTCTTCAGAGGTACACAGAACTTAATTCATCTGTTCAGACAATGAGGGGTCAGAAAACCCTCTCTAGATTTGACTCAGTGGCTCCAGAGAGTCTAAGTATTTCAGACTTATATTTAAGCCACTAAGGCACTTCCAGCAGCAGAGGCTAAAACCTCGACTGTTATCTGTATACCTTCACATATTTCTCCTTTCCTTCCATCATCATAGCACATGGTTTAACCAAACAATCCTTCAATACCTTCACAATTCATATACTTTGAGACTCTTCCATGCCCTGCAGAAGGTAAGAGTAAGATACAACAAGAAATGCTTGTTTTTTCTTGTACAGTGCTATTCTTTCCTCCTTTGAGATGCAATGGGCACTTAATAATTAATGGTTATATGCCAGTTTTCAAGGCATTGCAGACAATTTTCAATTCCCATGAGGAAGCAGTATTCCCTCTTATAATGGAGAAACTGAAGCATGAAGATTAAGTGACTGCTTCAAGGTCAAACAGCAAATCATTTAGAGATGCAGGAAAAACACAAACCTCCTTGGCACGAGTAAATACTTTGCATTTATATTGCTTTTCCATCCACAGAAATCACCCCATTTTATGTGGGAAGTAACTGAGGGACACAGATTAAGTGAAACCCTCAGTCTCAGACAAAGTCAATGTCAAACCCAGAAGGCAAGTCACTTAATCCCTTTCAGTCTGTCACACATACTGCTCTTTAAAGATTTGAAATTTTAAAGTTTAAACATTCTGCATGTGAGCTTTTCTTCTATAGCCCAAAACAGGAAGTGTTTTTTTGGACTTTTGTTTTTTTTAGTTTTTCAGAGACAGTAAAATTGTGAATTATCTCATTCCTTCAACATAAAAGTGGATGAAGAATTTTGTTCACTCCTTTCAAAAATATTAGTTTCAGATTAAAAGGAAGAGGAAGAGAAAGAGAGAAAAAAAGCATGAAGAATTTCAGCCTCCCAAAATTAGTTTGTTCTTAACAAAACTGATCTCAGATTTTCTGTCTGGAAGCCACAGGAAATAAATTCAGTAATTCTGAGTGATTACGCCCCAGAAGGAAAAATAAGCTAATGCAAAATCCCTTCTTTGTGTTAAAAATGATCAGTACAGAGCAGTGATTGATGGGAAATTTAAAACTTCACTTGCCTATCAATGCCCATGTCCAGTTTCATCTCCATCTGTTCTATTATGTCTTTTTTCTTCTGAAGGCACTCAGATAATTTAGGAGAAGAGCTATAAAATAAGGGAAAAATCATAACAATCAAACATAATGCAGATTAAATCCATTTGCTTTGGTTGTTAGTGAGAACAGGAGTACTTCGGGATTCCCCACCCATCCTCTCCCAGAAAGTACAAAACCAGATGCTACTATCTGTCCTTGTAGCCAAGGACTGATGGATGGAGTTGCTTCAAAAGTCAAAATACAAGTAGCCTTGTGGCACTTTTAAAATCATTTATCACACAGGCATAGGACTCTGTTCTTTTTTTCAAAAGCCAGTGACCAATAACTCAAATTATTCTTATTTTAATAAAGGCATTGAGTTGTATTAACAGCAACATAAATGAAATGTGTAACTTCTGCTAATGATAACCATACATATTCACAGGAGAAATGTGAAACAAAAACAGGTTACATACCTGATTAATGGCATCAAATGGTCATTAAACTGCTTGTCAAACAAATGGAAAATAGTATTGGCCTGATGTACAACATCCAGGAAATAAAGGTTTGCACTCTTAGAATCAGGAGAAGGAATACCTAAGGTAGAAACATTTATTTAGGATCATTAAAAAAAAAATAGTGCATCTAATCTGTATCACCACCCTTTCTAAGGATGAGGGTAAAATTTTCAGAAGTACTTAATATAGATAATGAGAAAAGACTATATGACAAAGTCCAAAGGGGTAGCCATATTAGTCTAGTTCAGCAAAACAAAGAGTCCTGTGGCACTTTTAAAAACTAACATGAGCCTTCGTGGGAGAAAATCCCTCTTCATCAGAGCTTTGAAGTGGGCTTTTCTACTACAAAATCTCATGCGATAAATAAATTTGTTAAGTCTTTAAAAGTGCCACAGGACTCCTTGTTTGTTTCATATGAGAAGCGTTTCTCTAGAACAGACAACAGATCCATGTACATGTAGCTGCTCTAAATAACCACACTACATAAATACCTTCTTCTCCTTTTATGGAGCAGTTGAAAGTGGTGGGAAGGGAATGATCATGGTGTTGGAAATGAAGACCACAGATAGTTCTGAATAATTAAATGCTGTCTTTCAATCTGAAGTGATTTCCCATATGTTAGGTGAGCTTTAGAAGCTTATTACACTTTGACTGCCCAATAAATGAAACAAATTAATTCCTTCAGTGGCCATACTTTGCACAACACTAAATTGTGTGTATCTCAAAGCCAATCACGGAAGAGTATAAAGTGTTCCCTAAGCACTACCTGAACACACTGGTCAATGAGATTGAGAACATTCTTTATGACAGGCCTCAAATAACATGGGAGCCTAATACTACACATGTGGCACTGAAGGGCAGTGGAGTGATGACAAAAGGCCACCACCAAAAAAGCCACTGCTTTCAGTGCTGGGGTGGGGAGAGGGAAAAGAGAGACAGGCAGCCACACAAACTGTCAGTGTCACAGGCTCTTTTTTTTTTTTTTTTTTTTTTTTTAGGCACCAGCTGGTGTTCACCTCCCTGGCTACCTCACTGCAGCTAGGTACGGGAGCAAAATCTTGGGTACCACGGCAACCTGGCACCTAGGGTTTGTCGAGCTCTGGTTTGTGAAAACATGGCACACATTTAAGAAAACAGAGATGGAATTATGCTTACCAGCAAGTCCAGTTTCCAAGGCATAATCAATATGTTCAATACACAAGAACTCTACAAGCATAGAAAAAATTCTGAATGCATTCTTCGGTAAATCAGAAGGATCAGAGAGCTGTAAAAAGAAAAACATATTTTGTTAGTCAGTATTAGGACCTGTTGTCTACACTTCAAAGTTTATTTAAATTAGGGCAGCATGTGAATTTAAAGTGCACAAGTGATTCCAGAATAATTCCATTATGTGGACATGCTTATTCCAGAACCATGACCACACACAATGCCATTCCTGAAAAACTTCATGTGCACACAATCCTTTGCACACACTTTTCAAAATATATAATTAAACAGAAGTTATTTCACTTTGATTGATCCCAGAAATTTTAAAATTACAGAGCACTTTCAAAATAAAAAGACAGATCCTCAATCGTTGTAATCTATCATAGTTTCACTGAAGTCAGTAAACTGAGACAGTTTATGTCATCTGAGGATCTGCCCTTATAATACTGATACATAATACAGGAACACAGACATCCATCACATGTTGAAAATTTCACATATACCTTTGTGTGGTTGCGCTCAAATTTTTAAAGTTACATAGCTGAATAATTAATACATACTTACTATGACTCTAGGCAGTGTCAGGGTAACAGCACACAGCTAACATCTTTTGTGTGGTCATTTAGCATGAGAACAAACATCTCCAGTAACTGCATGATATGAGTAAATTTTTATGCACACACTTCTAAAATCTGATCCTACAAAGTTATATTGCAAAATCTGATTCTCTGTATTTTTTTAAATAAATAAAGAAGAAGAAAACTATTTGGGTTTTTTAGAACTTAAAATGCATCACCAAGTGCTCAAAGTTGTATGAACAGCAACTCTACTTTGACCCTTTGAAGTTTTGAATACCTACAAAAGTCAGTCTATATAGACCTTTGCAGAACAGAAGATGTGAACCTCTGACATTTGGAGTCAAATCCATGCTTAGTTTAGGTGCCCCCACCCCCAAGCACCCCAAAATAAGAACACCACATTCTAATTCTTTAAATGCATTCCTGTGAAGTTACTAATTTCAAAAATTCATTGTTAGAAAGTTTTTATGTTCCACTGATAAACTGTGCTTTAAAAGGTCCTAGTTTCACCTGTTTAGTTATGAAAGTGCAATATTTATTCACACATGCAGCCATACCTGAATTTATTTTACTCTAACTTTACAAACAGAAATCAATTTTGGTCTGAACAAAAATTGTACACAAATAGAAAGGAAGGTTACAATAGACGTTAGAGCTCAGCTATAACTACAGCGGTTTCAACCAACAACCTGTATAGTGCTACTGATAAAATAACTAATTGGTTTATGCATCTTACTGTCATTTTGACACACTCAGTACTGAATAGGCCATGATCTCAATATCAATCAGTATTGTATCTACTTCTGCAATAACCCTGGTCACACCTTTGTCCTCTTAATATCTAAAATATTAAAAGTTAATTAACACACTGAGATGGGGCAGTAGAACACTTGGAGTTCCGCTTTATTAAGTTTAAGGATAATTTTTACAAAGAGATGTGTGTATAGCTGAAAAAAATTGGCTCTGGCTTTTCTCTAAGTTAACATTTGTTATTAAATCTAAAGGTTTTGATTAAACCTTTCAAGCACTACACCCACACAGCAAATGAACCACATAAAAACGTGTGATTTAATCAGTAGTAAAATTCAATTTTACACTTGGCACAAGCATTTTAAAACAGCAAAGGACTGAAAGAAGGTAAACAATGAAACGGGAGAGTACTCCTTCAGCCTCTCAATAACAGTATTTTTAATAACAGACACTGACATGAAGAATGTTTGTAAGGAAGTTACCTATTTTATCTAAATTAATCGTATTTTTGCTATGGTGTAAAACAAGTTATTTTGTACAACACATCATAAAATTGGTACACTTAATTCTAATAAACTCTAAGGACTAGTTTAGAAACAAAAATAATGTAAAAAGCTATTTTTATTCCCAGTGGTTATAAACACTGTTTTAAAACAAATGATCATAAGTTTCCTGTGAGTCACCTATGTTCAGAAACAAGAATTCTGTAAACTGTATCACATAAGGTTCATCATCATGACCCTGACTTTAAAAAGATAATTCATTCAGTTGAATAAGACTCCTTGTGTCCTATAGACTTCAACTAATGGTAAAACAAGGTATGTCCCTAGAATTGAGGGTGTAACAGTTGCTTGTCCTAGTTCAAATTTGTTTAGAATTATAGAAAATTAGATTTGGAAAGGACCACAGGTGTGCCATTCAAATTGTGTCTACTTATAGAAGTCACAGAAAGCAGAAACAAGAGTCCTGTGGCACCTTAAAGACTAACAAATTACTTCAGGCATAAGCTTTTGTGGGCTCCGACCCACTTTGTCAGTGGGTTGGAACCCAGGAAAGCTTATATCCAAAGAAATGTTAGTCCTTAAGGTGCCACAGGACTCTTGTTTTTTTTGTACCCAGACTAACACAGCTACCACTCTGGAAATTTTCACAGAAAGCAGACTTACTCTGTGACACCTTTCGAAAGCCTGTTTGGTTTCTTGTAAAAGGTTAACCACCACTTCTTGTGAGAGGAACGTTTCTCCATGGGTATCAATGCTTGGGCCCAATGGCAAATTCGTCCGTTGTCTTATTCTCTCTTTGAGATCTTGTATGCTAGAATACAATACAGCAGAGAAATCTTACGGGCCATAACTTTCAATGTTCAAGTTTAACAATGTATTTGGAATATTTCAGTAGTTAATCTGGTAAACAACAAAAGCCTAAAGAATAACTTAATAAATTAAGACAACCTTGCAAAGTTGTCAAGAAAGTCATCAAAGCAGGCAAAAATCTCCTGGCCTCAGCAGACACATTAGCATCCATAACTGCCTTCTCATGTCACACATGTACATTGCTCTGCCTTGCCCCTCTAAATGTTGGGATGGGGTGGAGGAAGAACATACTCCCCACTGCATGACATGCACAATTCCCAGTGAGTTCAGTGGCATGTATTTATAGCTTATGGTGGGACTTTAGCCCCCCAAGAAATACACACCTCTACTACACACAATGCAAACTGGACTCTCTTCTCATATGACTTTCTGCCTTTTACACACTCTCTGGCACCTGACAATCATACCATCGCAGCATTCGCTCACGAAAGGAGCCAGGTTTCAGTCTCACGTGCCTTGACTCGCCTCCTAACTTGGTCATCAATCCAATCATCTCAAATTGATTTATTTTCTCCCCCACAGAAGTCCCATCGCTTTCTCTCAATGTGTTATTCTTCTCTTCCTTCCCTTCCACCAAATCAGCTTTCTTCTGTGACTCATGAAATCTATTACATCTTAACAGAAGCTCTTCAAAGATGCAGCAGACTCAGCACCACTCCCCCACTTCAGTTTCAAGTGTCCTTCTGATGGCAAGTGCCTCCTCCCTCCTCTCAGCTGCCCCACTTGCAACCCACAACCTCGGTTTGATCTGACCAGTAATAGGGACATATTATTTGAGGAACAGCCTCAAAAGTGAAGTCTTCACTAGTCACCACCGGGAGGCGCTTTCTGATTTACAGCACACTTCAGACATAATCCCCCTGTCCCATGTTGAGCCCTGAAATGGGACCAGAGGTCAGGAGGAGTCACAACCTGGGCAGACAGACAGCGGCCACATGGTCACCCACGATTAACCTGGCTGCAGCTGATCAACAACTGTGCTGGGAAGTTTTCAGGGGCCTGAAATAAACTGCACAATGGGGCAATGGACATTTGGTGCTAAAGACCTTCACTGACTAAGTGTGTTGTTGTTGCTGCTGAGAAGGAGAACCAAGAGTTCAGCTTTATCCTCTTCTGGGCCCACTGCAGCTGGGTTCTTTGAAGGATTTTATGGAACTTCCTTTCTTTTTCTCCCTTTTGCAATGTTTCAGCTGGGGTCTGCCAGAGCTGAGCAAAAGAATACAGCGCAGGACAGCCAGATAGCCTCATCCCTGGCTCCAGTCAACAAGGATAAATGAGGAAACAGATTTGACCCAGAAAAGGAGGAACTAGAATTGCTTATCTTCAGTCCCATTCTCTCTAGGCATTGGCAGGCTGAAGACTCCAGCATGGCCCATGGGGCTCTCCTTCAGGCCAACAGTGGCTGTACTCACCACAGAGCTGCTGAAGTATTAGCTATATTTGATTTGCTTTTTACAGTCACGAGGGCTAACAGCTAAAGAGAAAATTGACATGATGCATTGGTCATGCTCACCGACAAAAGCTTCGTATTTGCCCCAGATGAGTGGGATTTTGCAAAACTCTTGAAACATGCACGTTAAAAAAATATGACTAATTTATAAATGAAAGGAAAGAATGTGTAACTGCTAACATACTTTCAGCTGTGCATAGAGTCTACACATCAAACATCCCACAGAGTTTACCCAACTGGATCACTTTAGGCTCAAATGTAAGGCTTCATCAATTATATGGCACCTTGCAGAAAATTTCTGAAGCACTACCTATTGCTAAATACTAAAACCTATTGCTTTTCAACTTTTAATAGTCAACTTTTGCACAGGTGATTGTGTGAGGCCAGTTTATTTCAGGGTGTGCCAAACTTTAGCCTTTTTATTACTACTATGCACTAAACCCTAGAAAGATATTAGATGAAAGCATTTTATCTGATGCAGAATGATCTGCTAGACACTAAGAGTTAAGTCCCAAATTACTTGCTCAAAACACTTAATTTGATGTAACTATATAACTGATTTATCTAACATTTCCCCATATGTAGGGCGCAAACCTTTGAGTAAAAGGATAATGTAATGTGACAACACAAGTGATACAGAAAACAAAGATGGTTTTGGAAGCCGGCTTTTATCCCGCTGATCAGAGCAAAGCTGAAGCCAAATGTTCAGTGTATTTTCCCTTAATTATATTTTCCCCTCTTTAAAAAGAAACTCACCCTCCAGTGCCAATGGATCTCTTCTGGTGGTTTTTGGAATCATAATAGCGTTGCAGAATCATAGAGCTCCTACTTCTCAAATAACCAATTTCCACCTCAATGTAATTCTCCAAGTAGGAAATGAAAATGGATTTGATAAGCTTAGACAAGAAAGTCTGCTTATCAGTACCCAAGTTAAACTCCATCAATTTGCTTGAAAGATTAGTAGTTCTTCATGCAAAGGAAACAGAGAAAAAAATGTTCTATTTGTAGGAATTACAGTATTACACACTTGCAATGCGCATAGTACAATGGGGTCCGAATCCTGACAGGAATAACTTGGCATGACCAAACTGCAGTCACAAATAACTGTAAAACTTACACATATATGCCAGGCTGTAAGAAAAAAAATCATAAGCTGTGATTTTATTGTGGAAATATCTTTTAAGACTCATTGCAACTCTTTTGTATCACCACTTAATCCAATTTGGCCCAGCCACCTCTCCATCATGACATGGTGGGAGTGATGGGGAAGGTGAACAAAGAAGAGAATGGGTCTTAGGACCTGTGTGGATCAGGGCTAAGCAATCCTGCTTGCTGCCTCACCTCTGTACTGAGTGCTACCATCTGCACTCAGCACCAGATGAAGGCTGGATCTGCAGTTCCTGGCAGCTCAGGAAGGCATCAGGGGACAGGCTTGGGGAGGACGCAGAGAGTGGAGCTAGGCAGGGGCTTGTGCCTTCCATAGGGGGCAGTGCTGGCATGGGCAGGCCCAGCAGTGCCAGCTTCTCACAGGGACTGTCAGGATCTCTGCACTAAGGCCGACTCCAGGGTGCACAGGTTTCGTTCCCCCTCCCTACCCACAGGATTGGAGGAATGGGAGGTAACCACCCTCTGTTGGAAGGTAAAGGACCCAGCTTCTAACTCAAAATCTAGTCAACCACAAAGCGAGAGTTTAGGCCCTGCACCCTCAGTTGCTCACACACGTCTGCACACCAAATCACAACTTTCAGGGCACTTCCTCTTCCACCCCCCACCCCCCCAAATAAAATCCCAACTTTCTTGCAGCCTTATACCTATGGTATCAGTTCAGTCAAGTTGTTAGCAACTGAACACTGATCACTACTCCTTTCAGATCATGAGAGTTGGTTGGCATATGTATACACACACACTTTACTAAATAATAATTTCAGTCTCTGATCCCACAGAAATCTATATACTCTTCTGAAAAGTACATCAGCAGCTGTTTTCTAAAAGGTCAGGCAATTCAAAAAGAAAAGCTGTACAGGCATATGGACATTAAAATAGTTCAATTTTTAGAGGAAATTTACATTTTGGTCCCTCCTCCCTGTCTCTTAGCAACAAATGAACCTTTCACAAGATGTTACTTCCAAAACAAAAAGACGATAATCAAATTATAGCTACCTTGCATACAGCTCATAAAGATTCTTAAGATACTGTTCAGCATCTGATTTTCTGTGTTCTTCTAACTGGTCCTTTACATGACTCTATAAAGTGGAGAGAATCTCAGTTAATGGAACAAGAAAAATCTGCATTTCATATAAACTATAATAAACCCTCAAGAATGTACCACATCTGGTATAATACACATATATTTACTTTTTAATCTCAATTTATGGATCTCACATTTAACACAGAGGTTTTAAATAAATGCAGAGTTTGATTGGTTCCCCCCCACGGAAACTAATTTAGAAATGCAAGACATCTGCGACAATCAATGTAAATGACATTAACTTGTGTCTGAAACAGCCTTGAACTGCTTATACATAAGACCCAAAATATGAAATGGTAAAGAGTCTGATTTTCAAAGTAAAGGCTGATGGTTTACATGCATCCTTAGCATACAGAGTAAGTGAACACAACAGATGAAGGAATGAATGATTTAGCTCTACCTACATGTTCAGATCACATCTTCAAGGTAAGTCAAAGAATTCAGTCTAAAGATTCTTCAGTTTTATTATTAGAGGCTATAAGAAAATTGTACTAGATGGAAAGAACTGTATCTCCTACACCTCCAGAAGAGTAGTTTTACATATGTGAGATGTTCCGCTGACTTTACTCATACGTGTAAGTATTTGCAGAATGGGAGACAGTCCCTCTCAGCTACATCAGGATTTCATATTACTAAAGCTCTTCACAGACACAAAAATGTGGAGTTAAATACAATTTATCTCAAACCCACCAATCAGATGTTTGGGGTCTGGCCCCTCCAGGTAGCTGCTGACAGCTGATCGGTAGCCTTCAGAGGGGCAGAAAAGAGGAGCACCAAACAGTTAATAGATGGCCAGACCCCATCCCCGGATCTCAAAGACAGGAAAGCAGCCTCAAATACTATGAGCTGCAGATAACTCCTTACCTGCCTCTGAGATCCACATCTGATACACCACCTGCGAAAAATGGCCTGTGAATGCTGCATCTACATCTGTGGGTAGGGACATCTGCAGATATCAAGCAGATATCCATGGATTCGCAGGGCTGTCCATATTAGTACTATATTAGATGTGGGAACCTATTCCTTGGCATAAATTATTCTGCCATATTCAATGCTAGCCTCACACTGAAAAACCTAACCCTAAGAGTTAAAGGACTAAAAGGTATTTTCTAAGCATGTCTCTTCTTCCCAGATTTTTGATGTTGGGTCTGGAATGATGGACCAATTATGTGCATGACATAACTGGAACCATTAATGAATATTCCTAGTTTGCATATATTAGTATTTTCTGTATTCTTGTGCTTACAGTAAAGACACTTATCATACCATTTTTAATTGATAGTTTGTGATTTTTAAAGAGCAGTCAAATGTGATTTTTTCCATGGTTAAAGCTACATAGAAAAAATTACACAAAATACAGATTCTTTACGATTTTATTACTAAAAATGTTTAAGAATGAGTAAGAAGATTCCTTAACAACAACCTTTAATATACAAAAATTTAATATACCTGAAGTTTCATTTCAAAGATATTTTGAATAAGTTTGGCCAATACAGTCTCTGGACTACTAAAGATATCTCCAACTTGTTTGTTCACTCGCTGACAGAGGACAGCTGCATCTTCAAATATATCATTCCTCAAGTAAGCTCCCTGTAGATTGAAGGCACATTATAATTTAAGATTTTCAAACCATAGATATCAACAATAGTAAAATCCATGCACAAATAATCAACCCCCATCCAAAAGGATATATCTGGTTTTAAAACACATTACCTCTTGGCATTGTTTTATGTATACATCAACACAGTGAGAATAGCCCTATGAGAGGTGAAAAAAATGAGAATTAAAACATTTTCTATGTTTACAGCATTGTGAAATGTTATCATTAGGCAAATACAAATAAAGCACATACCACAATTGTGAAAAATGGTCTGCTCAGTTTTAATATGTTTAACTTTCTTCAGAAGCATAGATCATTGCTGTATTCATTCAGACGAGGTATGTAATGCATGTTTTCAGTATTAAAGACCCAGTTGTTACCTTGAAGTGAAGTAAAACAGCAGCTACTTCTCTCATTCTAGAGATTTCCCCCCTTCTCTGCGCATTGGTAAATTCCTGAATCAGCTGCAACTCTAAGTCATGGTACTTGCCTGAAATGGAAAATAAATAAATTAAATAAATACAATCAATCAGGCTTTTCAATCAAAGTATAGGCCAAAAAAAAAAAAAAAAAAAAAAAAAGGACATTTGAATGTTGATGCTAAAAGCAGTTTAAAGAACCAAGTAATGCAAGTTAAGATTGAGAAAAATTGACTGAGTTTGGGAGGAAACTTACTTGCTATTTTTGATTTTACTTCAGAAAACCTGTTAAATTAAAAAAAGTACTATCAATCAAAATCCACACCATAAAAAAATTCAAACAAATATTAACATTTTAATTGAACACTTTTGTGGGGAATTGTAGTTAGGCTTTAATAATGTGTAGCAGGACAACAACTTTTCATGTTTTATCTGTAGAAAAAAAATCAGTAAGAAATTAGTATACAATTAACACAGAAATATGCAAAATCGAATTATGTTGTTTCCAGCAAAATGTATAGAGTACTTTGAAGTGTATGTTTAAAGGTGATCCTGTTCATACACACGTGTGCATCCACATGCAATCTCATCGTCTCAAAAACCATTAAAGGAATCAGCTGAGGCAAGTCACCATCAAAAACTGAAGTCACACAATAAAGTTATACTTTTTGTAAACATATAGTTCTTGTAAGTATGATTTAAAATCCTTGAATTGTATTTTACCTGTCAAAAGGCAATTCCTGTGCAATCAGATGCAATTTCTGAATAATATCAGCAGCCTCTTTAATCTGTTGGGAGAGGGGAAGTTATAGACTTACCAAAAAAAGAGACGTCATGAGTGTAAAGTTTGTTTCTTCACAAGTTCCCCACTCCTCTCAGGAACATATACTAGCCTTATGAAAAGTAACACCCACTTCAGGACTCAAAGCATTTTTTCTTTTTTAAATTATGTAGATTAATTTTATTTACCTACTAGGAATTTGTACAATTTCATGTAAACAGAGGGATCACAATAAAAACATCTTAACCTAGTGCTACTGCAACATTAGGCATGCAAGGGATCCAAATTCAACACTTGGATCTATTTTCCACTCTTGAACTAGAAGTGTCAGAGTAATGCTGTAACTTTCTGCTAGACTCCAGGGTAAAGTGGCTAGAGACCACAAGCAAGTCAGAAGCAGCACTAATAAATTCCAAGTAGACCTGAGCTCTGACTGCAAACTCCTACTTGTCCACAGGCAGAAAAACTTTTGGAAACTAAGATAATGTCTTTCATTGTCAATCATCATGATAAATGGTGGCTGAACAGAATTTAGTGACAGTTTTGAGCAGGTTGAATTAAAATTCTGAGAATGCAAATCACAGCTTTTGCAATGGTGAACATTGGAGCTTGATGTCACTGAAGGCTTTTAAAAGCTGGAATTTGTTGTCAGGCCTGAACAAAGTGCCTTCATGCTTGTTTTGGAAGTTTTATCACTGCACCTTTGGGCACTAAAGGGCACCTTGAAAAAGTTAGGAGAATACCAGCTGCTACCTTTTAAAGCCATCAACAAAACAATGGTGTTAGATTTGACAGGTTTAAGGAGCCTGAAAATCATGTGGTCCTCCCTGCTCTTCCTGCTAGTTATGTCCTCATAAGTTGAGGGAGAGCTCCTAGACATGACAATGATGCAAATATTTTTTCTTTATTTGCAATTAACTAACTTAAGAGAAGGTCCAGAATTTACCACCACCTATGTACACGAAGAGCCATGACAAATATCAATTATCCATAGTTTCTATTTAAATCTGGAGATTTCATTTTTAATTGAATCAGACTCCAGTAAACTGTATAAAACCAAAATAAATATGGGTACCACTAAAAACCAAATCAAAGACTAAAAGTACTTAAAGAATTTAGAAAAATATGGACAAAGATGAATAGAAGGAAGCTTTAATATGTAATTCGAGGTAACATTTTTACATAAGAACAGCCATCCTGGATCAGACCAATGGTACACCTAGTCCACTATCCCATCTTCTGACAGGGACCAATTCCAGATGCTTCAAAGGGAACGAACAGAACAGGTGATCAGCAAGTGATCCATCCCATCACCATTCCTAGCCTCTGGCAAACAGCAATTCTTGCCTATCCTGGCTAATAGCTATTGATGGGTCTACCCTCCATGAACTTATCTACCTCTTTTTTAAACTTTGTTATACTTCTTGGCATTCACAACATCTCCTGGCAGAGTTCCACAGGTTGAATGTGTGTTGTTTAAAGAATACTTCCTTTTGTTCGTTTTAAATCTGCTACCTATTAATTTTATTGGATAACCCCTAGTTTTTGTTATGAAAAGGAACAGATTACATTCCTTATTTACTTTTTCTACATCAGTCATGATTTAATAGATCTCAATCATATTCCCTATTAATCACCTCTTTTCCAGGCAGAGAAGTCCCAGTCTTATTAATCTCATATAGAAGCTTTTCCATACACCTCATCATTTCACTTGTCCTTTTCTGTACCTTTTCCAATTCCAGTAAATCTTTTTTGAGACAAGGTGATCAGATCTGCATACAGTATTCAAGTTGTGGCTTTACCATAGATTTATAAAGAGACAATATAACATTTTCTGTCTTATCTACCACCTTCCAAATGATTCCCAACATTGTTAGCTTTTTTGACAGCCACTGCACATTGAGCAGATGTTTTCAGAGAACTACCCACACTGACTGCAAGATCTCTTTCTTCAACGGTAACAGTTTATTTAGATGCCACCATTGTATATGTATAGTTGAAAAAATGTTTTCCAATATGCATTACTCCGCATTTATCAACAATGAATTTCATCTGTCATTTTGTTGCCCAGTCACCCAATTTTGTCAGATTCCTTTTGTAAGTCTTCACAATTGGCTTTGGATTTAACTATCTTGAGTAGTTTTGTTTCATCCACACATTTTGGCACCTCACTGCTTATCCCTTTTTTCAGATCAATTATGAATAAGTTGAACAGTCCTAGTTCCATTACAAATCCCTGGGAGACACACTATTTACCTCTCTCTATTTTGAAAGCTGACTATATATTCTTACACTCTGTTTCCTATCCATTAATCAATTACTGATCCAGGAAAGGACCTTCGCTCTTATCCCATGATAGCCTACTTTGTCAAGAGCCTTTGGTGACTGACCTTCTCAAAGTCTTTCTGAAAAATCTAAGCCCACTATATCCACTGGATCACCCTTATCCGTGTGTTTGTTGGCCCCCATGTAAAGAGTAAACCAGCAAAATGCTCCCAACAGAGCAGCAATGAAGAGAAGGACTTGAGGATGACAGCAAGCATGTTAAACATGAGCACGTAGTGCAATGATCCTGCATAAAGAACAAACACTAATCTGGGTATCACTGATAAAACTAAGGAGGTAATTATGCTATTCAGTTGCAGAAAAGTGACAACTGGAGCACTTCGCTCACTTCTCGGCTCCACGTTACAGAAAGAGGATAGGTAAACTAGTCCCTTCAAAGCAGGGCTATAGAAGTGATGAGTAACAGAAGGTATGCCTTCATGAAGAGGCTGAAGAAACTGGATATATACAGTCTGGAGAAGAGAAAGCAAAGCAGAGATGTATCACATCACAGAAATAAAAACGGGAAAGAATTATTCAGAGTATTTAAATAAGAATGAAAGAAAAACAAAAGTAGAAAAGTTGGAAAATGCCAATTAGACTTTAGGAAAGAATTTGCATGCATGAGATCAATAAGGCAATAAAATATTTTACCTAAGGAAATCATCATGGTACTATCATTAAGCATCTGAGAAAACATATTTTAACACTGATAAAAATATTAGCACAAACCCTGCATTTATGTGGGAGATAACGCAAAGGTAACTAAGGAGGTTGCCATTAGGCCAAAAGCAGTGATATGTACAGACACATTTGGGTTCTAAGATCATATCAATATTTCTTTGTCTGGGTTATATTTTACTCTTACAGCACACTCAGGATTGCACTGAAATTGTGGTAAAACACGTCTAGCCAAGTCCTTCCTTATTAGTATAAACTTTACTCTTATTAGGACCTGAATTAGGAAGTAATGCTAAAGTTACAAAGCCCAATCAATACACAAGCACCAACTTGCATGGTATCTATACAGGATTACTTAGACCTAGAAAAATCTAACTTCTAGCTCAGCTCTGCCACAGGCTTCCTTTGTGGCTTAACACAAATCACTTGGCCTCTACCTTATTTCTCTCCTTCACACCACAACTGAAAGATGCCAATACTACTTCACAGGAGCTGGATGGGTTAGAATTAATTCATCTCTGTCAGGTCCATTCTTCACCTTAAAATATATTCAAATATTTTGGGATCTTCTACAGGAAATTGCTATGGCAGTTACAAAAGGAATGAAAATACTACTTACTTAACTATGACATTTAGTGCAGCAGACTCAAAAGTAATTATCGAATATACTCGGGTATAAGCCGATCTGGGCATAAGCCAACCCCCCAATTCTGAGACCAAAAAGAAGCTAAAATTGGTGACCCGGGTATAAGCCGAGGTCCCTTTTTGGCCTTGGCCCCTAATCCCCCACCCACTGCCGCTGGCTTCCTCTGGAGTGTGACAACTTCCCTACCCCAAAATCTCTACTGCTGCTTTTCCCTTGCCCCCCTGCTGTCCATTCCTCACTCCTGCCCTCCCGCTCTGCCCTTTCCTCACTGCCATCACCCCTGCTGCCCCCCTGCTCTGCCCTTTCCTCACTTCTCACTTTCCTGCTGTTGCCCCCTGCTCCGCCTTTTCCTCACTGTTGCCCCCTCGCTCCCATCTGCTCTGCCCTTTGGTCACTTCCGTCACCCCTGCTGCCCCCTGCTCTGCCCTTTCCTCACTGCTACCCCCCTGCTCACTTCTCATTTACC
>ML681997.1:5501815-5519969 GCA_007922195.1 Podocnemis expansa
CCCCCCCCCCAAGCCCTCCTGGCCGTCCCATCACTTTCCCCAACTCCCTGAACCCCTCCCCAACCTCCGGTCCCTGCCACCGCTTCCTTGGCCTCCCTGAATCCCCCCCATCAAAGTCCAGGCCAACCTCTCCCCAGGACCCCCTTACTTGGCCACTCCAGACACCAGGGTCCCTTTCTTCCTCCAGCTCCAGCCCCAGCCCTGGCTGACTGCCCAAGATGGCCGCTCGGCAACACTCGGGCTCTGGCCTGCCACATGGTCAGGGAAAGGGCCAGCTGGGACTGTCTACCGTATTCTCCCGAGTATAAGCTGAGTGCCTGTTTTGAAGCCAATTTTCAGGCACAAAATTCTCAGCTTATATGCAATGATATATGGTACTCTGAAATTTGCATTGTACTATTTAAATCCCATATACTATCCCATCCCGTACTACATGGTATTTTATATGAAAGTCAACAATAAGCATCTTCTTTAAAAGACTATGCTAGTTTTATTTATCTCTAGCTTAGTAAGGTCCTACATTTTGACATACAACTTTTATATATAGGTCTGGAAAAAGTCTCACTGATCAGTTTATACTGATTTATGCTTTTAGTTATCTTTGTAATGAAAAAGGCCTAGAAACTTTCTTCTTTACTGTTCTTTTAAGTAGCATCTTAGCTTTCATCCTTAGCTCCCCCTAATCTTGAGGAGTGGAGGGGACACATCACCTTAGGCTTTCCATTGCCCAAAATCATATTCTACTCAGAAGTATCCATGGTCAGTAGAGAGCAAAACAAAAAGTCTCAGCAGTTGTGTTCAAAAACTTTATGCATTATTAGGTGGAACTTAGATGGCAGAGGGGCACAATGGAAAAAGACAAGAGACTTGTGTGTGCATTCTAAAATTGCCCTCTCAGCATTTTTCAAATCTCTTATAATTTCATAAAATGAAAAATGCCAACATTGCCACATTAAGCATCATTGAATACAAATGCTTTATCAGCAATCTGCAGGCTCGTGGTGGTAAGTTATATTTCAGAACAATGAAACCTTAACAAATCAGTCACTCACTGGTTTGAAGTCTGATCATGGTAAGTCATGGTAGCAGCTTGCAATTAGGGCAGCACTGCTTATTGCTTTGAACTGCTTTCATCCCGCTGACAGCTCTTACCTTTTCAGAGTTTGTAAAAACATCAGACTTCAGCTCTCCATCCAGAAACTCATTAAAGTATTTCATCAGTTTCTGAGCTTCCACAGCCCGTTGCCGTGGCGTGTTTACCCCCTCCAGTTGGTCACCAAGGTGACAGACCTTCGTTGCTACATAGCTGATGTGCTCATCTAGTTCTTGGAAATGTTGGAAGGCAACCTGGGAGAACACAGACATGCCCATAAAATACCCAGTTTTTCAATTTACTGTACTTTAAAAAAAAGTAAAAGTAAACTACTGATTCTGTCAAAATGACAAGCACAAACTGGACACCGATATATCCCTGAGCTCTCAGATCTGAAGAGAATGCCTGTGACTGGGAAAAGGATGCATGTTTCATTTACAGGCCACCCCTAACTGCCCAAAGTTCACTTTTTTTCTTTACACATTTCTGAAGAACCACATAAGGAAACACTGCAGATCACAGAATCATAGAAGTATAGAACTGAAAGGGACCACGAGACATCATCTGATCCAGTCCCCTGCACTTAAGGCTGGAATAAGTATTACAGGGGCGGCTAAACTTATGGAACTCAAGAGCCACACGAGTTGATCATTAAACCTTCGAGAGCCACACTGAGGCATATAGCTATATACTTCAACCTACTCCAAAATTACAAAGTTTAAAATTCATTGCACACTTTAATTTTATCATAAAAAGAGGACAAATATTGATGCTACTAATGTCAGATTCTAATAATTACTTAAGGTTACCATGAAAACTAGGCCTATACAGTAAAAACTTAGCTGCTGCTCGATGTAAAGGAATGCAGGCTAGTGGAGAGTTTTTTAAAATCCAGACCATGCTGCACTTCTCCCCACCGTACTGAACTCCGAGGCTGGGGCTGCTTTCCTAAATTGATTTGCTGACATTCTTCCAGGAACCACAATTTTTCCTTCAAGAGCCGCATGTGGCTCCCAAGCCGCAGACTGGCCATGCCTGAAATATAATCTAGACCAGGGGTCAGCAACCCAAAAGATAAGAGAGCCATTTTTTAAAATTCCTTCAAGAACCATGTGTTTTGACAGCTGCAGTGAGTGTAGCCTCCTGATGGGGGGAGCTGAGCCATGGTGCCTGCAGCAGGATCCCCCATTGGCAAGGAGGCCAGAGCCACAAGCGGGCAGCCAAACAGCTGCATGCAGCTCCAGAGCTCCAGGGTTGCAGACCCCTGATCTAGATCATCCCTGACAGCTGTTCGTCTCACCTGCTCTTAATAGTCTCCAGTAACAGATTCCACAACCTCCCTTAGCAATTTATCCCAGTGCTTAACTACCCTGACAATTAGTACATTTTTCCTAATGTCTAGCCTAACCTATCCTGCTCCTGCTGAAATTTAAGACTATTGCTTCTTGTCCTATCCTCCCTCCTCCTCGTAACAACCTTTTATGTACTTCAGAAAACACCACATCCCTCTCTTTTCCCAGTCTTCTCTTCTCCAGACTAAACAGACCTCTCCCTCCCTCCCAATTTTCCAACATAGGTCATGTCTTAATAATTTTGTTTCTCTTCTCTGGATTTTGTCCACTTTCCTCAGCTTTACAATAATCCAGTTCAGGTTTAGTCAGCATGGAGTAGAGCAGAAGAATTACTTCTCATAGCTTGCTTACAACGTTCCTTGCTAATAAGTCCCAGGAAGATGTTTGCTTTTCTTGCAATAGCGTTAACACTGTTGACTCAGATTTAGCTTGTGATCCACTGTGATTCCTGGATCCCTTTCCGCAGTACTCCTTCTTAGGCAGTTATTGCCCACTTTGCAAGGGTGTAACTGACTAATCTTTCTTAAATAGAGTACTTTGCATTTGTCCTTATTGAATTTCATCCTATATACTTCAGATCATTTCTCCAGTTGGTCCACATCATTTTGAATTTTAATCCTACCCTCCCAGGTACCTGTAAACCCCTCTTAGTCTGGTACCATCCAAGTTATTGGCCCAGTGCTCAGCTCTTATTAACTGATATAGCTGCACTGATTTCAGTAGATCTAAGCTGATTTACACCAACTAAGGATATGGCTCCATATCTTTCAGCACAGATCTTTATGTAACATACTCAAACCACACGTGACTATCACAGACTTGTAATGTACCATACACTTTGCCTTTCGCTGCCACTACCAGATATGCAGCCAAACCTACATACATACACATACGTATGTGGTTTACGATGAACACTTTAAGATGTGTATTACAAATGAAACACATATTTTCTAATTTTATTCTTAGATGACTGATACATCCCAGAACAGCACCCAAAATTTAAATTTATAAGAACATGAGAATGGCCATATAGGATCAGACCAATTGTCCACCTAGCCCAATATTCTATCTTCTAATGGTGGATGGTGCCAGATGACTTAGGGAATCCATCAACTTAGGCAATTTTGAGCGCTCCGTTCCTTGCTAGCCAGTCACCTTCAGAGGGCTAGGGACACCCAGAGCACATTGGGACTGCATCCCTTAACATCTTGGCTAGCGTACATCAATGGCACTTATGAACGCAGTTATACTTTTGCCTTCAGAGCCGTCCCATGGCAGTGAGTTCCACAAACCAACTGAAAGGTAACTGTAACTTTTATTCTGCATGCTCCTTAGCAACTTAATAGCAATGATCATTCTTATTCATCACTATCTTAATTCTTACATAATTACACTCCAAATACTTGAATGGCTCACTGACTGCTGGCACCTGGGCCCTGGACTACTACGCTGAGGCATCCACCAGTTCCCAGATACTCTAAAAAGCAGTGTAGGGTTTGTGACTCAATGAAGCTTCACTTCACCATAAATGGGTTTCACTCCAATACACAGCCATTACAAACTAAAGTTTAAGCATGCTTTTCAAAAGATACTATTGTCCTTCCCTCCCCCCCCAGCAGGTGGTTACCAAATTCCTAGATCTTGATTTTGGTGCTGGTGCTCCCAGCAAGGAATGGAAAGGCGTTGGTTTCGTTAAAGCTAATTCAACAACATAGGGACTTAAAGAGAATCCTAGCAGTTGCCAGTATGTCCCACAGGGGTTGAAGAACCCAGCAATTCCTAAAGTAAAAAGACCTCTTTTACAGAAAAGCCCCCTCCTCCCCTTTCTTTTTTAAAGGGAAACTGTTTACAGAGGTCTGATGGAAAACATTTATTTCATATTATGGTCCCACTGGACTGAGAATTTTTGTACAGGATGAAACATTTTTCAATAGCTTTTAAAACTGAATACTGACTATACACTTTAGTTCTCACCTGGTTGCTTTTCTGCAGCTCTTGTACTTTCTTGGCAAATTCCTTGGCTTCTTTCTGGCAATGCTGTTCTAGCTTCTCCACCTTTCTCTGAATCCTTTCATCCATTACCTGTAGTTCTTGGATATGATTTACAAATTCTTCTAATAATCTGATTTAAAAAATGATGATTTGGTAAAGCAGATTTTCGTATGAAAAGGTTTCTCTTACTACAATAAAACCGTATTAAAGACACATATCCTTTGGCACCAGGCCTAAAAATACCCCACTCATCTGCAGAAGTGGGAAGCTTTCTATACTAGTGATTGAATGTAAGCTATCAATCTCAGAAGAATTTAAACTTCTGTTTTTAATAGCAGTGAAAGCCTTCTCTATACATTTATTTTTCAAGGTGCCATTTATATTGGCAAATTATATTACAACACATATTTGCCAGGCACTTAGTAACACAAGGATCTGTTTCCATTGCAGATTTTCACACAAGTGTAGTTACACTAGTGCAAAAACTCCTAATGTGGACAAACCCTAAGCCTTCTCGCCAAGATGAAAAATACTTGTGCTCCTACATCCACTTAGTTTAATGAACAATACAATAATGCGTACTGTATTTAATAGTTACTCTGTCAACTTCCTATTTAACAGATTTTTAAAATTACAAATTTTCTGTCTCATCTTGCTTTTGTTAAAACTTCCTTCTCTTCCTACCTTTACCCCATTTACTTTGTTCTTATAAGAAAGCATTCTAAATATTTCTTGCGTTGCTTTCTGCATCTATATTTTTTAGTTTTCTTCCGCCACATTTCATTTTTTCTCTTTCACTGCAATCACTAAATCCTTCCCTAGATTTTCTTTCCATCCTTTCTTCTCCTACTCTCTCGTCAAAGTCGCTCACAGTACTGTATTTTTCTTTTTAGGTTATCCCACTCTTCTCTTTACCAATTTACATCCCAATAGTCCTAACCCCATGATCATACAAGGTATGAAAATGTTACTGCAGTGGTTCCCACCATTTTCAGTAACATCACACACTCCAATCAGACAAACAATTCCATGATGCACCTTTTTATTTCAGCTGAATTGATTGCTCATAAACATCACATTTACTATGGTTACAGTCTTATGAGAGAAATTTGCAACACAGTACACACAACAAGCTAAAGAAGGATCACATGCATTAATGTTTCAAATCCACTGGAAAAAACCACACATCTCAATTTTGCCCTTTGGCCACCTGTGTTTAGAATATTCACGTTTTAGAATCAAAAGACCGATACTTCACTTTTAATTTGAATAATTTTCATGAGTTCTATGAGTTGTCATTTTGGTTGCATAGAACACTGTTTAAGATGAAACCATGTTTGGTTTACACTGATTTTCATTACCTTTGTACAAAAATTTTTGGCACACTTGGTCAGTTCTTGCAGCACATCGGTTAAAAACCACTGTATTCAATACCTAGCGGTCACAGAATTAACCCTAATAACAAAGGACACATTACAGGTCTGGGGAGCCTGCACTTAGGGCAAAGCTGAAACAGCAGAGGTGAGGATGATGGCATTTCTTCTAAGATGTTGTTTCTGGACCCTGTTTGGGAAATCCAAGTAAGAAAATGTCAAAAAAAATCTGAAGCCCTTCCCACCTAATCCAGCTACTTAAAGGGAGAAGGAGCAAACACTGCCTGCTCCCCACTCCTGTCTCAAAAAATCTCCGGGCAAACGTGAAGGGAGAGTGCCTCTGATGTCCCACCTCTTCTGTGCCTCTTCCCAGTGAGTAGGTTCCAGAGTCTACCTTCTCTGAGGCTTATAGCTTTTCCACCAAGCAGCTGCATGACCTAATTATTGTCTCTTTCCCCAGCACTGGCAAGGTTCTGAATGTCAGTGTTTACTGCTGCTAAAACTGACCTGCTTCCACTCAGCTCCAGCTTTGCAAAGCTATAAGCAGCAATAGTTGCTTCTGCAGATCACATTACTTTACATGCTGTTCACATTTCAAAAGCCAACTTTGCAACAGTAAGGACTAAAAAAAATCTTAACTTACTAAATGTTAGATTGAACCTCTGCACATGGAACTTGCCCACAACAGCTTCCTGCTTGCCAGGGGGAATATGGTAATACTGCCACATTATTGTTCTTCAGACTTTTATGGTTACAAAAGTAACCTTTAAAATGTGATCCAATTCTTCCAAACCACTGACAAAACTACAGTTTAAAAATAACAACTCAGACATGTGCACCTCTTCCGTTCATTTCAATAGGCGACTTCAGTTCTGAAGTTTAATGTTTTTAAGTGTAAAAGGTATAAACTAATTTTAGCAGATACAGCAAGCCAACGTGCCTATCCGCTGAAGGAAAATGTAGCAACATCTTTAGGCAGGACACAGTGGGACAAGGAACCGCTCCTGAGAATTTCTGTGAAAAATCAAGAATTCAACCTCTCCTCTCAAATATAAATCCACATCCCCCATTGCCAAAAGTGGGAGGCAAAAATGAAGTCTAGCTACTCCCCCAATACAAGGGCTAGAGGAAGCAGCACTGCATAATCCTGGAGTTGCTTGTGCATAGTTTAGGTCCAATGTTCCACACAGGACATGAAATGTTGTGCATTAGACAGAAGCTGATACAGTAGAATGGCACTTATGAACATCTTGGGAACAGAAGTTGTTCACTGCTAACTCTGAACAGAATGTTATTTTTCTTTCAAAAGTTTATAAGGCTTTGAAATGTTACTATGCAAAAGAAAAATGCTGCTTTTTCCTTTCTTAAAATAGTTTATATTTAATATAGTATTGTACTGTATTTGGTTCCCCTGCCTCCCTCCATGTTGCCTGATTGCATGCTTCTGGTTCCAAATGAGGTGTGTTTGACTGGTCAGTTTGTACCTCTGAGAGTCTACTGTATAAAGATGAATTCTGGGGACTGCACCATTCTAGAAACCCTGCCCCAGCGTCTGAAGCTGTCCAGGCAGATGGGCTTCTAACTAGTAGGTTATTACTGGACCTTTATTAATAAAGGCTCTAGCTTCATCTTTCATATCTACTTTTGGTGAGCATGGGCTTGTCCACATATGGAGATATCTAACTCCATGCGCAAACATTCTTATTACAAAATAAGAGTGTCTTGCTCCTGTCATCTTGACTCACTGTAGATTAAGAGTAGGTCTATACTGATAGCGGCAAATTCACTGCCATCAGTGCGCTCTCCCAGGTCCTACTGAGTGTTCTGTGTAGACACACACAAATGATCTCTGGCTCAATGCTATACCTCCAGCCCCGTAACTGAAGTAGCGTTAAATTGACCACAGTGCATTTCCGGTCGACTTAGCACAGCATGTATGGGGAGGTAAGTGGGAGTTAGTAAAATGATAGGCAATCACAAGATATGTAAAATGCCTTGCGTTATCTCCTGTTGACCACTGCCAAGAAGTGCAGCAAGTGCAGACTAGGGCTCAGTTAAATGGGAACAAAGAGCTCTTAATCCGGAGTAAGAGCACACACACAGGGAATTATTCAGTAACAGCTATTGTGCTTTAAATGCACACCCTACCTTAATCCAAATTAGTTTAGCCTTTGTCATGCCTTGTTGAACACTCCTAAACTGTGACTAAAAAAAAGAAGAAAGGCAGATCCACTTCCAAAAACATTCATTTGAACACTCATGCTTTAGTCAGTGATGGCTCCAAAAACAGCACTGATGAGATTGACATCATAATGAACAGCATTGACAAACACTGATTCTCATCAGCATATCAGAAAATCAAAACAGCTGAAGTCAATATGGCATTTATTGCATTAATGCGTATAATGAATGAATATTTTGTGGAAAATGCTGAAATACTACACTGATGCTCCTGCCTATAAAACGTGGATATAGAGAACATTTTCACTCCCTCCCCCAACAGTACTGCTGCGCAAAGTTTTTACTTAACTCATTTTACTTGTTTTAATAACTGTAATCAATGTGAAAAAGAAGGTTGGCTGTCCTCATGGTCAGTCCTCTACCCAGTTCTGCCTCTTGACTAAACAAAATTACCACTGTCAAAGCTCAAGCCAGGTAGAAGTCACTCCCTTGTATTTAAAAAGGAATTTCCTTTCTTACTGCTATACTTTTTCCAACAAAATGGTTCTATAAGTTCAATAAAATTTGGCTTATAGTCAAATATTTTAGCAATTCTCCCAGGTGGGGAGCTTCTTGGACACTTCACATAGCTCTGTTACAGATGCAAATATATATAATTAAAAACTGTTAAAGCTAACAAATTATACATTTTCATTTACCTTTTGGGATCGAAAGCCTCTGCTCCACCTCTGGAACCTCCACCAGGAGTTCGCCATGCAAGACGTTCAATGTACTCATCTGCCACAAAAGGCTCCTACTCACAGAATAAAGACTCTTTACAATGTGACACAATGTGTGATTTATTAAGTTGTTGCTTACACAACATTATGAAAGCATTTAAAAACCTTGCTGCAGTAAAGATCATGCAAAGTGTTGACACTGACCATCACCTTTCTTGTTTAAATGTTTTATCTGTAAATTAACCATTTTAAGAATAAAATGCTGAACATCTAATTTCAAGATCATCAAACTCTGGTCTGTGGACTACTGATGGTTCACAGAATGCTTACTGATGGTCTGTCTGGAGCTAACTGTTAACAGGGTGTGGCCTCTTTTTGTTTCCAGATGAGACCAAAAAAGCAGATGGAAGGGAAAGATAAAATGAAGAGTAAAACTGACAGCGCAATTAGCTTTTTCAAAAAGGACATGCTTAGTGTACTTTAGACAGCTATAATACAAATTTACAAAAATAACTTTCCTATCAAAACAACCACTGTACCTACCAGGGACATTATTTCTCCTCTCAATCTTCTCTCTTATTCATGGTTGCATAATCTCTTGAGATTCAGTCCCCACTATATAAAACTACAACTGATATACAATTCTTTTTTTCCTGAACTATTAATCTTATAATAAGTATAGGAAAAACCCCACACAATTTAATGACACCCATGCTCCTTTAAATCAGTACTACTATTCACCATTTCTGCCCCACTGTTACATTAGAAGCCAATAGCCTCATGAACCACAAGTGTTCAACATTAACCCGTCACGGGAACAATGACAACAACAGGATCAGGATCTTCCCTCATCTAATCTGAACGCTTTTAAATGACGTACAACACTAGAATCAATGCTAACAGATAGTCATTAACAGGGACATTGCTGCCCTGAGAAAAGGATTAGGGCCTAGCCCCTCCCCGCCGGCCCAATCCAGGAGCCAGATTGGGCTGCTCCCACCAGCAGCCTGGCCTGGATCCAGTTCCTGCCAGCCAATGGCAGGCAGCCCAAGCCTGGATCTGGCCCCCTGCCACTGCAGGTCTGGAGACATCAGGGATTTGGGGGGGGGGGGGGGGCTGCAGCCCCCTCAGCCCAGCAGCAGCAACACCCTTGTCATTAAAACTGGGTCAAAATAGAAGTGGAAGGAAAGTATGATTTTAATATTTGGTACCTTGAAATAGAAATGTGTGCTTTCCAGCTATTAAATCACCAGAAACTACACATTAAAATGGTTTCTGGATGTTCAAACTAACAGTTATTTTGGCTCTAGTCCAAATCTTTAAATAGCAGCTCCCAGAACTCTGACCACAGTTAACGTTTAGACTGAGGAAATAGAAGAAGCTCTAAATACACATTTTAATGCATTGACCCAATCTTTACATGTTGAACTCTGTCATCAGACAGAACACACAAGCTCCATCCCTCCCTAATTGGTGCCATGAGTTAGCAGCCTTAGCCTTCCAATTTTGAGGCCTGGGTTATATTACAAAGTCAACCTAAACCACCTTGCTGTGACCAAGTTGTGCATGTGGTTACACTTCAATGCATCTCCTACTGATGTAAGCCTCTTCTTACGGCAATGCAGTAACACCACCTCCCCAAGCAGCACAGAGCCAAGGTCAATACACAGAGGTCAATGCAGCGTGTGCACAGATACTCTGTTGACGCTAACAGTCCTCCAGCAATGGACCCACAGAGCCTGACACTGACCACTTTCCTTACATTTGCAAACTCCACTGTTTGGGGGGGTCACGGAGACTGGATGCCTACACCAACCAGTACCCCATTAAAGCCTCACACATTTCTGAAATGCCTAGTAATGACCATCCACCTTAGAGAGCACTCCCCACTATTGTGTGCGACTGCCCAGTTGATATGCCAGCTGCAGGCTACAAATGTGCTCCAGCATGCGGTAGACAGGAGATATCAGGTCTCCGGGGCCGTGGGGAGAGGAGGCTCTGCATGCACAGCTACAGACCAGCTGTAGAAACATGGACCTTCATAACACGAAAGCACTACTGCAGGCATATCAGGAGTCAACGCTAGATCCAATGCTGAGCTGCAAACCACCACTTTTAGAGAAAGCTGCATGCTATACTTGGCAGACACCCCTCCACAGACCACCATGGACACCACCCAGGAGCCTGAGTCACAGGAACCCGAAGTGATCAGTGAAGACATGGAAGTAGTAGAGGAGGGCGGCGGAAGTGCAGCCTGCTATGTCATGAGCCAGGACCTGTTTGAGATGCCACACGCAGTCCAGTCAATCTCAGTAACTGCATAAATTGTACATCCTTCTCCATGTACACTCCTTTGTAGTATGAATATGGCTAATACGTACTGAACATAAATGTCCCTGTAAAGCATCACTGTTCAGTTTTGCTTTCTTTTTTCCTCTAAAACTGAACACTTAAATATCAACAAAAAAAAGCAGTAGTAGTACTCAATTACCTACTGATTCTTCTCTGTTGGCAAGAATTATAATAGTGTGAAAGTATTACATAAAAGCTCAAATAGCCATACAATTAAAGAGTATCTACAGCAATCTTATGGCTTAGATAGCATTTTACATTTCTCTTCCAGTTACAGTAAAGTTATTTTCCTCAAATGTCATTTCTAAGCACCCCATCTGTAAAAGTGATGTCATTAGATGCATTCTAACAGGGTTTTCCGTGCAGCTTTAAACCTCTAACCCTAAAGGAATATGTGGGACTGTATCTATATGACCAAAACAATCAAATTTAATGACAATTAGTGGTTGAATCAAGCAATGTGTTTGGTGGGGCCTGGGCAAATGGAACCAAACAAGACCAAATCACATTAAAACACAGTTCAGCCATAATCATTGTTGAATTCTGTTTTGACTCAGATGATAGACCCTTCAAGTCCCCTCTGGTGCATTAATTTCCATGAACTACGTCTCTATACACATCTACCCAAATGTGCTGGTAACATATCTTCCTCCACCCATGTTCAACTCAATAACCACCATAACACACCAGTTTTCATGCTCAAACACTGGTAGTACAGTTCTCACAAGCAGCTTATTGGCTAACAGTTCTTTGAAAAGAAGTGTAACTTTTCTTTCTTGCTTAAGTAGACAAAAAAAAAAAATCAGATGTTATACCAGGAGTGGACAAAACTGGTTCACAACTAGGTGCCAACAATTTTACCTTTGGTCATCAGAGGGCACTCCTCCATTACATTTCTGCAGTGGAGCTAGATGACAGGCTGCTAAAACTTGTCATCGTGGCAACCAGAAGTGTATTGTTTGTCAAGAACTGTGGTATACCTATATTACAGAACAATGTTTTGAACCCGATACCTAGGGTAAGGCCTCATCTACACACTACAATTTCAACATGGCCTATAACACTGCAATGTAACTATTAAATTTTGGTACGTGGTAGATATCAAATTTTGCCACCTGAAATGGAAACATTAGAATACAAAGAAAAAAGGAAGCAAAACTTAACAGCCATATTTACTTTTTTTTGCCTGTAAGGAAGCAAAAGATCACTCAAGGAGGATTCTCCACTTATAACACTCTGCCACTACATACAACTCCAAATATGCTGAACACCTCTTCAGAAGGACTTCAGAAAAAGTAAGGCACCATCTCCTGAACCTCACATACTCCAGAAGGAACCACCTCAAAGACCAGATCTGCAAACAATCCCACACTGGAAGGAGGAAAATGAAGGGGAGGGGAGTGGGAAATCAAAACAGAAAAGTTACCTGGGGATCATGCAAGAAACTCAAAACCCCTATGAAGAAAACCCTAACATGCAGCCATCCAACACAAAAATGGAATGAACCACAGTTCCACAAGCCACAGAACCCCAACTCCAGGAAAAACCAAGGCATCAGAACCTTCCATGTGGACACTATACAACACCCCATCATCATCATCATCATCATTTATCAAGGAGCCAAATTACCGTTGCTTTGCAAAGAATTAAACTTCTGTCCCACCACAGAACCTGACACCATAGTCACATGTGGACAACTAGAATACTTGTGCCAACTACTCCTCAAAGAATTATTTCACAACTACGACAACATCCACAACTACCACATCACCACAAACAACCAAAGGAAAAAAGAATAATCTGACTGCACAGCCCAGATTAGTTGAAATCACATTTTATGATTACACTGATTGCATCACGAAAAAAAATTGAGTGTGAAATCCTTAAAAGGAAAAATCCACCACAGTCTGTCTACCACTGAGAGGACGACTACACACACTCTGAAATCTAACCACTGTGATCAAACCAGCAGAAAACAGGGACCATTTCAGTTCTCAACTATGATCACTATATTAATAAGAACAATCAACAACTCTCTGACATCACCTACTATAAAGAATTTGAAGAAGACCACGCCACAATTCATATACACTTAAGAACATCACCAAATCCTTCCCCAAACAACTCCAAGAGAAACTCTAACTTCATTTCCCATGAACCTGCCTCTGGGACCCTTTACATGTTTCCCAGGATGCACAAAGGAACCCAGGAAGATCCATCTTATGTGACTATGGCACTCCCACTGACAAAGCCACAGGATTCAGAAATCATCCTCAAACCATTTGTTACACAAAGAGCCAGTTCCATCCAGACCACAACAGACTTTCTCCGAAACTCTACATCATTAACAATTTTACTCAAAACTCCATCCTTGTACTGTGAATGGCAACTCCTTACACATCAACATCCCTCGACAGCACTGCTGCCTGCTCAAATATCTACAAGACAATGAACAACACTCCAAATGCGTCACCAAACTTATTCATTACAGCCTCACCCGTAACATTTTATATTCAACAATACTTTATCCAAACTAGGGGAACAGCCAAGGATACTAGCATGGCTCTGTAACATGTCAATCTTTTCATGGGCCACCTTGAAGAAGAACTGGTGGATAAATATACCATGAAACCAATGATATGCCTGAGATACATCTAGGATACTTTCATCCTATGAACAGATAACCTCAACTCACTCATATATTTCCACCACAACTTCAACAATAGCACCCATCTGTCAAATTCTTCCTAGAACACACCTGCACCAGGATCTCCTTCCTGGCCACTCTGATCAGTTTCAGTAATGGAACTCTATAGACAGCTACATAAAAGAAACCCAGAGGTCACCCCATTTACCTTCCCAGGTCTAGTAATCACCCCAAACACATCAAGAAATCCATTATTTAGAGCCAGACACCACAGAACACGTTCCAAGAAGGAAGTCCAGGATGGACACTTTAATATACTTAAAACTACCTTCACTGAACAACGACACTCCACTAGAGAAGCAGATCACATCACGGAACGGGCCACCTAAATACGCTGAAATAACATGCTTCAATACCAAGGGGGCAGCACATTCTGACTGCACACTCCTAGCTGTCTCCTACACCCTAAATTGCAACCCACAAGGAATATCATTAAACAGTTACAATCCATACACATGGGGACTACATCTTGAATGAAACGCTCCTCATCTCCCTCTTGTGGCCTTCAAACAATCCTTCAACCTCTCAAAGTTCACCATCAGAAGCAACCTCCCCACACAGCATGGCCAACTCAAAGCAGTACCGGACCCTACCAGAACAACAAATGCAATGCCTGAAGATTCCACTGCTATGATAATCAATACCCACTCAACACACTCCTCAAGATGCCTATCGTAATGCGTGGTGTACCTCATCCACTGCACTCAACACACCACCAACTACCATATATACTCGCATATAAGCAGAGATTTTTGTGCCTGCAAATCCCCTTTAAAAGGGGACTCTACTCATACATGGGTCATAGAGCAGAAAGCAGCCCCAGCCCAGGAGTTTTAAATCTCCTGCCCAGAGCATGCTCAGAGGGGGGTGAGAGCCCCAGCATATGTCAAGCCGCTGAAGGAGCCATATTGAGTACTCAGCCCGGGCAGGGACTGAAGCAAAGGGAGTGAGCCCCAGCCTGTGCCTAGCTGCCGGAGCAGCCAGGAAAGTGGGCCCTATTGGGGTGGGTTGGCCTGGGTGAGCCAGCTGTAGGGACTGGGGTTTTCAGAGGGGATCAGGGACAGCGAAGGAAGTGGCAGCATGGCTCAGGGGTTAGGGAGGGGGGGTCAGGGAGTCCAGGGAAACTGGCAGTGCATGGGGGGGGGGGGGCAAAGTCCCAAGGCCACAGAGGGACTTCGGCTTATGAGGGTCACCCATTTTTTCCTATTTTTAGAGCTCAGAATGGAGGGGTCGGCTTATCTGCAGGTCAACTTATCTGCAGGTATATACAGCATGTGAATAAAATCAGACAATCACTATGTACTTGAATCATCTCACATGGAAACATTATAAAATATAAAAAACACCAAATCACCTATGGGTAATAACTTTTCACAAAACCATCACTCTGTAGCAGACTTCCCAGTCCTCATCCTCAAAGAAAACTTGCACAACGCCTTCAAAAGATGGATGTGAGACCTTAAATTCACAACTTTGCAAGATACTAAGGCTATGTCCATATTACAACCTGTGAAGGCAAAACTTATGTCACCTATGGGGTGTGACTACTCTACCCCCCCCCCCGAGCAAAATAAATTACACCAGCATAAACACTCTCGCGTACAGTGCTATGTTGGCAGGGGAGTATCTTTTGCCAGCATAGCTTCTGCCGCTGACAGAAGAGCTTCTCTCCTGCTGACACAGACTGTCACATCTTCACCAGTCACACTGCACAGCCATAGCTATATAAATACAGCTACACCACTGAAGTAGTGTACATGTATGCATGGTCTAAAAATCATGGACCCAATAAAGACACTGGCTTCATGGCTTATTACAATCTAACTAGCCCTGTTTGTGTCCTATGACTGTAGAGCAGGGGTTTTCGAATCATGGGTCGAGACCCAGTGGTGGGTCACAGACCCTCAGGTACTCTGTTGCAATGGCCCCTACTGCAGCCGCCAAAAGACTGGAGCACATTGGTGAAAGATGGTTTTCTTGGGTCACAGGCATAAATGAGTTTTTCAACTGGGTCCTGAGGAAAAAAGTTTGAAAACCACTGCTGTAGAGTGTGTTAACAGGCCACTTTACCCAATGATTTATCATCATATCTGTTAGCTACTTTTACTAAGCAACCTAGTGTTTAGCTGTGACACTGTGAGTTCCTTTCCTACACCTGAAAAAGAAATCTTTGGGCTGGTCAACACTGGAATTTTGTCAACAAAAGCCAGCTTTTGTCAACAAAACAGAGGAGGTGTACACACTGAAAAGCTCCTCCTACCAACGTAACTCTCCTGCTTTGTAAACATAATAAAGCTACCTCAATATGAGGTGTATTGCTTATGTTGGTGTAAATACAGCAATATCATGTCAGTATAGACACTTCTTTCCTTACATTGCTGTTGGCTGTCACTATCAATTTTGTGGCTCATGAAGCCTACTAGAAAACAGGCAGAAACAAGCTGTCTCCACTGTCCTGGAGAGCTGAGTAGATGGGAGCAGAGTAAGAAGACCCAAGCAGCTGGACTCTGCTCCCAATCAGAAGAAAAGCCCTAGCAGCCTCCTCACCTGCACCCAGCAGAGCACAATGAGGGAGAAGCCCTGGGAGGCTTCCCTTAGCTCCAAATGGGAGGACGCAGCCTGCCAGGAGCCTGGAAGACTGTGGGGCAGCCAGACTCCCTGTAGGGAGCTGCCAGCAGAGCTGAGAACTGGTTCTCATCTCCCCACACTGGCTCTCTTAGGTCAGTGGAAGTGTTCGGGGTGAGGATACACACCACCGACCCAAGGAAAGAGTGGACAGCTACCACTGCAGTAATTTTTGTGGCAGCTATAAATTGGCTGTGACATGACATAACACAATGCAATGCAATGCAGCACTACATAATATTACATTATACTACCTAAGTCAACTTATCTTTATAGTATAGAGAAGATATTAGTTGCTCAAAAGCTTGTTTGTTACACCAACAAAAACTGTCCAATGAAAGACACTTCCTCCTCTACCTTATGTCCTTAATATCCTTGGCGTAACACAACTATAACACCACTGCAAACCATGTTACTGTCATGTAACAACCAATTCTATTTTGCAGCACACAAAGACTACTGTTTTATACACATTCAAGGTATTAATACAAAACAGGGCATAGCAAATGCCCCAGCTACACTGCAAAATGCACCTACGCTGTCATCCGGGTGAGGGGCAAACGTTATTTCAATAAGGGGAGCAAATATTTGGCTCTTTAATGTAGTTATAATGTGGTGATTTACCATTCCTTTTTTCTTTTGATACCAGCCAGAAGACACTTTTATAAAGTCAATGGGTCATTATAATGATTCGCCATAGATCTGACTCAAATAGAGTCCTAGAAATGCAACTACATTTTAATAGCAGAGTAACTATTCCACGGCCCATGGAGAAAATTTAATGAAAAGGTTCCCAAATTGGTCCACAGAACATTTCCAGTCGATGCACTTAGCATGGGCTGAGTACTTGATGCTGACTCACTTCCAAGCAATGACAGATTGTTTTGAACACTATCTTTATCAGAAGAGGAGTCACACCAGGAAAAACGATGATACTAATTTGTAGCACCTGGAAGCTGTAGTCTTGGATCAGGACCCTACAAGACCAAGTGCTATACAATCAAACAGCAAAGAGACAATCCCTGTCCTGAAAGAACGTACAATCCAAGAACAAAACAAAACAACAGGAATTTCTTTAGTGGAGCCCTCATTAAGAGGAACTGGGAGCTGTGTGCACCTCTGTACCTACACCAAGACAGCTACCCCTCTTTCTCCTTTCTATCCATGTTCTCGTCCTTCGTATCCTTCCAGCACACAAACACCTTCCCATTTGTTTCTATTTCTTCCCATTCAGTCCCATTTTTACTTCCTTCCCTCCCTCACCCCCTAGTTAGAAAGCTAAACACCCTTGGCAGTGAAATGAGAGAATTTATTTTGACAGCAAAAGCAGAAGGGAATTTAGGCTTGAGCTGGAAGCATCAGACACCTGAAGCTGCCCCAGCAACTTGCTATTCAAGGAGCTAGCATGGGAAGAAGCCAGTCTCATTTTCACCTGGAGCATGTAACAAAGCAGTTCTGGCTTTCACCACCACCACTGCCCGCATTTGGACTGCACCAGCCCCCGCCCACCCCGCTGGGGCCCTACCTCCAGGTGTGGAAACAGCAGCTTTAGGAGAGGGAACCCCACCCACTCCACCACCGCTCTGCCAGACACCAGTGGTGCCTCAGCACGACCTATGCCACCATCACACCTGGCAATACAGCTTCACTTGCGGTTACCCCTGTCCACCTGGTAACCCCGAAACATCCCTGGGTGCCAGAGAACACCTCGCTTCCCTTCCCACCCCCTCTCCTGCCCCAGGGGACACCCCCTTCCCTGC
>ML681997.1:5520369-5709952 GCA_007922195.1 Podocnemis expansa
CCCCCCAACCACCCCCCCTTTGCTGCCCCGGTGACACCCCCTGCCCCGCCCCCGAGGACCCCCGCACCCCCTTCCCTACCTCGAAGAGCTCGGCGGCGGCCATGTCGGCGGCCCGGCGCTCCCCCCGCCCTCAGGCGCCGCGGCCCATGGCGCCCTGACAGGCCCGCCCCGCCCGCCGGAAGCCGCCCCGCGCGCCGGCCGGAAGTGAGGGGGCGGGGCCTCGCGGCAGCCCCGGGCGGGGTCGCGCCTGCGCGCGGCGCGCGGCGGGTGGGGGTGGGGCGATGGGGCTGCGCGCGCTGTGGCTCGTGCGCTGCGGCGCCGGGGCCCCCGGCGGGGCCGTGCTCGTCTCCAGGTAACCGGCCCCTTCACACCCTGACTGAGCTTTCCCGGCGGCCATGGGCTGGTCTGGAGGGGTCTGTCCACACTGGCCCATCATGGGTCTGAATTCAGGAGGCTTCATGGGAACGAACTTATTCCTGCGTCTACACTGGCCTGGCGGTAATTCGAATTAAGGCGGGAACGTTGGGAAAGACTCCAGGCCTGGGCCCTGCTCCTCAGCCACAATCCGGTGCCCAGGCCCAATGCAGCTGCAGGCTCCTGACACCCGGCGCTGGATCCCACGTTGGGGACGGGGATGAGGGGAGAAGCAGCGCCTGGGTCCCAGGTCCCTGGTCGAGTTGGGGACGGGAGCGTAAGGCACGACTACAGGTGCCCAGGCCCCAGATCCCGGTCAGGGTCGGGGACGGGAGAGGCAGGAGCCACCCTGGGCGCTCGGGGCATTGGCGCCGGGACTCGGGGCACGTACCCCACGTGCCCGACGACAGCGATGCCCCGAATGAAGGAATTCTGTCCTTGGAAATAGTGAAAGCGTAGTTCAAATTAGTAAGAGGGGCCGGTTAGTTTCAATTAAGCCCTTAGTTCGATCATTAGTTCGAGCAAAGGACGATGTAGACTAGGACTAACCCTTAGTTTGAGTTTAATAAATTCAAATTAAGGGCAGTTAGTTCAAATGAATGAAGTGGACTAATTCGGAGGAACGTTACTTTGAATGAGTCCACTTCGTTAGTTCGAACTAAGAAGTTTGAGTTTTAGTTCGAGCTAACCTCAAACTTATTAGTTTGAATTAACCAATTCAAACTGACTTTCTGTAGAGGAGACATAGCGTAAAAGTGCCACCGGACTCTTCGTTTGTTTTGCTGATCTAGAGTGACAGGGCTGCCCCTTTGTCAGGAGTGTGGTGGCACTGAAAAGACTAACATAGTTAGGGGTGGCATGATCTTTTGTTGGAAAAAATCCCGTTTTGTCAGAAATGGGCTTCTCTCCCACAGAAGCTCATGCTATCAGTAAATTGGTGCCTTGTTTGTTTCATTGTGTCAGGGTACCTTGATCAGGCTAGCAAATGTCTCTCATTCAGCTTGATTTCACCAGAAAATCAGGGCAAGTTAGTAAAACAGGTTAGGTTGGTACATGGCCTAGGATAGTGGTTCCCAACTGGTGGGACGCAGAAGTAGTCTAGGTGGGACGCAGGGTTTTGATAACCATTACTCAGAATTCATCCCCCCCACCACCCTGATCTGCCTTGCCCACCTGACTACTCAGTATCTTTATATATAAACCTGCTGTCATGGTGAGACCCAGATTGCTTGACAAAGTGATTGGTGGGACGGAAGATACCAAGGATTGAGAACCACTGGCCTAGCAGAAGTTTGTTAGAACTAGCACAATGTTGAATCTGGCTGTGCAGTCCACACAGGAACAAATAGCAAAGGGGTAGCCTTGTTAGTGTAGTCCAGCAAAACAAACAAGGAGTCTGGTGGCACTTTCAAAGACTAACAAATTTATTTATCACATGAGCTTTCGTGGGAGAGAATCCCACTTCAAATGCTGGCAAAGTGGGATTGTCTCCCATGAAAGCTCATGCAATAAATAAATTTGTTAATCTTTAAAAGCAGCACCGACTCCTTGGTTTTTTGTTTTTTAATAGGAACTGTTGTGATATACTGGGCAGAGTGTGGTCAGGCATGTTGGGCAAGATGTATCCTTATCAGTGTTGTTCTGTGTCCAGCCCAATATCAGTTTGGCTGGGTGTGTGCCAACTTCAGTGAAGTTGAACTTTCGCTGCCAGTCTCTTGTCTGTACCTTCATTTCAGGTCCAACGTTCAGGCCTCATGTTCTGGATTACTTTGTTAGGCCTTGAGCCAGCACATGGGTATTTCTACTAATCATTTCTATATTAAGCTTTTACTTTCTCCTACAACAGGTAGTGTTTTTTAGTGGCCTGTGTACTGGTCGCGATCCTAACGGGGTGCTTTCACTGAGTAGTAACTGTAATTTTGCCCTATTTACACTTACTGGAAAGTCCTATCTAATATTGTTTTGTTTATCACAGCTCTCAAAGTTATAACATGATATTCTGATGCAGACAAACCTATTGAAACAACAAAATCCTCCATCCTCTAGGGCAGTGGTTCTCAAACTTACTGTCGAGACCTAGTACTGGGTCGCGGCAGCTCTTGCTGCCACCACCAAGAGATTTGAATGCGTTGCTTAAAAATGTAATTGTTGGGTTGCAGTCATAAATGATTTTTTTTAACTGGGTCCCGAGGAAAAAAGTTTGAAAAACACTGCCCTAGGGCAGTGGTTCCCAACCTTTTTGGTAACGTGGAGCGCTTCAATGAGACAAACAATTGTACGGGATACCCCCTTTTTTCCACAGAACAGATAGTAAATATGATGTTTATGAGCTTACATTTACTATGGTTGCAGTCTTACTAGAATGTTCCTGTTTTAGACCGATATCTTGCTTTAATTTGATTATTAATTTTCACAAGTTTTAAGAGTTGTAATTTTGGTTGGGTAAGATTGTTTAAGGCAAAACAGTGTTTGTTTTACATTGATTTTCATCATCTTTGTACAAAATTTCATGGCATGCTTGTACAGTTCTTGTGGCACACATTGGTGGAAAACCACCGCTCTAGGGAGTAGCTAATACCTATGAGCTGCCCTGAAAAATCTATCCTCATTTAACAAAGAGAGAAATTCTGGATGGTCATTTAGCTTTTACAGGTGGATGTGTACAGCCTGGGCCCTTGTCCCTGCACAGAATTGCACTGATTTCACTAGACTAGAGCACCACACTAGTGCATGAAACCACTGCAAGGCTATAAATTATAGATTGATTGTAACAAAATGAAAGAATTCTTTAAAATCCCAAGTGCTACTGGGAAGGGACATTAGGATTTATTTTAAAAAAAAATATTTTGAAGAAAAAGCTGGCCCTTATTGCATAGGTGTATGGAAACTCACATATTGCTCAAATGATAAGAGTCCATCTTGAATAGACGAAAGGAAGCAAGTGCTAAATTGAGACTCAGTTCATCCTTAACTTGAAGCATGATAACACAGTGCACACGCATAACGTTAGACACTATTCAGTACAATAGAGTAATCACCTGAGATCCGATTTTTGTTTATGTTGGACTCTTTGCATTGTGGGAAGTCTAATATTAATGGCAGAAGAATATACAAAACATTAAACTCCTAATGTGACTGAACAAGTGTCGTAGTAAAGATTATTAATTGTGTGAGGACAGGGTTAATGAGTTAGTGGTCTATATAGAAATATAATGATGTGATTGGATACTGTTAAGTCAATACGATTTTGATATTACTAGTGAAAGGATATTTGATATTTTGGTGGTGTGATTTCTTTTTTATTGTCATAATTTTATTGTATTTGCTTTCCTTTGTTTTTGAATACTAAGCTTTACAAGAAAAAAAAACAATTTGTCTTGTAAGGACATTAATATTTTCATAGTGCTTGACTGATGATTCCTCTTCCAAAATAAACATATAAACCTGATCACCATACTGGATTCATATTCAATGCCATATGATGCCAATTAAATCCTTTTTTTACATTCATATTGTACATCAAGTTGTTGTTGCCTCTTAGGAATTTTAGGCATTCATTTTTAAAACGTTCAATTTCTGATAGAGCAGGAAAAAATCCCTTCTATTGAAATAACATTTTTAAAAAAAGTTGCATTTTTTTCTGTTTCTCTTATATTAATGAAGGTCTTTTCAGTAAGAGAAAAACCAGATACAGTATCTGATGGTGCACAGAACTCTATGAAGGCGACTTTCTGCAAAATGCCATCAAATGATCATAGCAAACAAACTGAAAATATAGAAAAACGTTTTTTATAATTTCTTCCAAATTTAGTATTCTAAGTGCTATTTGTAACTGTAGAATAGGTAAACCATTTTGAAGCAGAAGTGTGATTTTTGTCCAAGTTCATTGTAACCTTCATATAGAGAAGTTTCAGAGGGGTAGCCGTGTTAGTCTAGTTCAGCAAAACTAACACGGAGCCTGGTGGCACAAAAGCTCATGCGATAAATAAATTTCTTAGTCTTTAAAAGTGCCACCAGACTCCTTGTTTGTTTTCATATAAAGAGACAGTTCTCACTCTCAGGGGGAATTTTTCTAGGAAGGAATTTATTTATTTAGAACTTTTAATCCTTTATGAACTGAAAGCGCAGAGAACATCAGGACTTCTAACTAGATAAGCTAGTTATGTTTTCATGAGAAGTCTCCTACCTGTTTGAAGCTAATCTGAATGAGTTTAGAGAATTATTGTTCCCCAGAGAATGAGAGAAGAAAACTTGGACATACTGGGGATAGGAAAAAATCATGGGGCCTGAAAAAGGGATGAAAGTAGAGGGCTGAATCTTGCATCCAATTCAACATAATCAAGACAGAATCCAGAACAAGGCAAAAAGCAAGTAGAGTCACTTTCCAACCTCAGATGAGGACTGTTTTTTCCAGGAAATTCCTCACAATATTAGTATTAGCCAGAATTAGGTTTTGTTGTAAAAGACAGTATGAGACAATCGTGTCCTGAAGACCTCACAGTCCAAACAGACAAGCTAGGCAAATAGCAAGAGTAAACAGACAGAGTTGAAGTGACTTGTCACATAGCATTGTAAGGGCAGAGCCAGGAAATGGAAACCAGGTTTAGACTATATTGTCTTCCACATAAACACTGTAATGTTTTCAGTGAAGTGCATGGAAGGACACAAAGAGCATCTAAGACTTCTAATGATGTCCAGACAAAGATTCTGTCAGTTTACTAGGTGAACTTATAAACCCGTTCCCCATAGTTGTGTTGTTCCAACATAGTCAGTGACCTCCAGTTCAATGCAGATAATATAAAGAGTACATTTGTATCTACTCTTCTCTGTCACATAGAAATCCCTGGGTTTCAGAAAAGTCATCTCCAGACTCATGCACTCAGCTGGATGCCCACTAGATCCGATCTGATCTGATCTTCAGCTAGAGAGAAGACATTGGAGCCATCACAGACGTTCCATTCTCTTGGTCTGATCACAACCCGCATCCAGGAGAAGATCATTGCATTCACTCTGTCTTGTAATGATAGATAAGCCTGGCCCTCCCCATGCATCAAATGACATCACTGTACTTTGCTGACAAATTTTGGTAGACGAAGTGTGCTGCTGGCAGAAAACTAGGATATTAGTGAGGCAAAACATTACACCTCAAGCCATCTCCTCTCACCATATTTTACAGAAAAGATACAAAAATAAAAGGTGAAAAACACCAGGCCAGAATTTGGTCCCATCCCATTCAGTTATCTTTAACAAATTCTAATAAAAATCCATGCTATGAAATAGATCCATGCCTCTAACTCTTCAATAAGTTCCAATGGGTCAGCCATGTTAGTCTAGTTGAGCAAAAAAAACCCCAAACAAACAAACAAAAAAGGAGTCCTGTGGCACTTTTAAAGACCAACAAATTTATTTATCACATGAGCTTTCATGGGAGAAAATCTGACAAGGCTGGTATTTTTAAAATTCACACATATAAAAGCATTTCAAATATCTTTTTCTCCCTTCTTATCAAAGTAGTCTTTTAGGTGGGCCTGAGAGCAACACTGACAATATGCCAGGTGTGGCCAAACTGCAGCTGTGGAGCCACACGTGGCTCTTGAATGAAAAAGTGTGGCTCACGGAAGAACGTCAGCAAATCAATTTAGTAGGTAAAAGTATATGGCTATAGGCCTCAGTGCAGCTCTTGAAGGTTTAGTCATCAACTTGTGTGGCTCTTGAGTTCCATAAGTTTGGCCAACTCTGCAATATGCCATGTCCCAAACAGGAATCCATTTCAAGGTGATTAGAAGGAGTAAACCAGTGACAAATGACCACTTTTCCTCTTTTGTTACCTATTAAAAAAAGAAAATTTTAGTTGTTCCTAGTGCATAGAAAGTAACCTAAAAAGGAATTAGGAGGTACCTCCAGATAATTAATTAAATAATACAGGTTGAGGATAAATTAGCAAGTGTAGTACAAAATAGCTGGCTTGATTTTTCTCAGATTCTGTCACTAGAAAATCAGAGGGAAATATACAAAGAACACATGCAAAATAGCAGTTTTAAAATACATAAGATCTTTTAAGGTAATATTAAGATCATGCTTTTCTTGACTGTTTAAAATTGTAAATTAAGTGTTTGCCATAGTCGTCAATTACGCATACAGTTTAGAATCCAGTTTTGCCCACACACAAATCCATGTAATTCCTGTTGAAAAAAATTGGACTTTTTTATATTCAAAGGCCTTTATGTATTAAAGCAAAAGATTTCTAGTTACACATAATATTAAATTAATTTAAATAATCTTGCCTATGCAGTTTTGGAATTACAGAATTGTGGAAGTCCACACTGGAATAACTAACATTGATATTTTGTATTTAAGTTATTTTATAGTCTTAAATATTATTACAACAAGACTAATTAGAAGTAATTTTGTAGTGTACGCATGCAAATGTATTTTTTTATTTTTCCTGGAAATTGTCTGCAAACTAGCCCTTAGTGAATGAGACCTAGCTTCTTGGAAAGTTGCAGCTTTTCATGTTCTGCTGCCCTGGTGTAATTTATGCTTGCTTTTATTTTAAATAGTCTGATACTTTTGTGATGGAAAAGATGCTTATCTTTTATTTTAAAAAGGGTTGGATACTTTTGCTTAAATTTTCCAATAAAAATTTACTTGTTCCTAAAAATCCTAGTATATATATGTCTAATCTTTTTAGCAGTGATTTAGGCTCTAATCTGCAGGTTGCTCCATGTGGACAGATCCTTTCACCCACATTGTTCATGGAGATGCCATAGGGCTATACGAGCACAGTGTAATTTGTAGAATAAGGGCCTTCAGAAGTTCTTTATGTATTTGTGTGTCTGACTGAAACTATCCTGACTATATCCATCTTCCATATTTTTTTAAATAGTATTCCCTCTCAGAACAGCTGCAAAGTTTCTGCATTTGGATAATTAGAAAAGACAACGTATAGTTTAGTCTATAAATATCAGGAAATTTGTGTGTTTTGTATTAGGGGAAGGTGGGTAAGATTAGGGTATGGTGAACAACAAGAATGAATTTTTGCTTTTGTGTTGCAGGCGCTACCCCACTGTTGAAAAACGAGCAAAAGCCTTCAATGGAGCAAGCTATGTGAGTGTACCAGAGGACAGTGTTTTTCTTAAAGCTTTGCTTTTTGAACTCAGACTGACAGATCCAGACAAGAACTTTGTGGAATATCGAGATAGCTGTTCTCGAATCAACAAAACGTCAGTGTATGCACTTACAACAGCAGAAGGAGACCTCTGGCCTGTCCTTGCCTTTCAGAAGAGTGGTTTGATATATGTTTGCCTTCCCCTAGTTGAGCAGTCTTTGAAGCCACAGCCACCCCTCATTACCATTAGTGGAATCTCACAAGCCTTCGCTGTCTTGTCAGGATTGCTGGGCTTCATTAACTCCAGTCAGAAGAATGAAGCTGAGTTGAGTGCAAAAGTGAGCCAAATTCCGAGTTTGCTGATGGAAGCCTGTCCGCTTGGCACCCCATTAGATACAAACTTGAATGGCTTATTGGATAACATACATGTTTCTACAAATCACATGCAGAAACAACCAGTTTGGAGAGTTAGCACATACAAAGGCAAACCTCAGGTTAACGTTTGCATCACTGAAAAAGTCAAGTCCATGCAATATGACAAAAGGGATGTTGCAGACATGTGGCAAGTTTATGGAACCGTAACTTGCAAGGTGAGGCTATTTCTAACACAAATATGACCGACCTATTTAGCACATGAGCATAGTAGGAAAAGTCGAATTTCAGTTCATTTAACCTTTGTATATGAGGCAGTTGAGTTCAGTAGCTTTTATGCCTACATGTATGCTAGAGGGTATTTATTAGATTAGTGAATTAAACCTAGATAAAAAATGTTGCTTTACTGGGGTTTTTTTTTTTTTTTTTTTTTGCATACTTAACACATTTTTTTCACTATCTATGGGAAATAAAATGGACACTCCTCTTCAGCATGATCCAGATCCAAAGTATTCACAGCATTCCTATTGTTTTAAATGAAATAGTAAGTGTTTGCTTTTAAAGACAAGGAATGAGAAATGACCACTACTATGCTAAGTTTACACCAGCCATCTAAAAAACTTCTTGTTCAGTAATAACCAACAGAAATGAGAATGTTACAAATCTCTTTGAATTAGCACTTTAAAAGTTGCTTGTGGGTTTTTAGTAAATGGAGGTTTAATTTTGCATCTTGCTTTCCGCTATTGAAACAAAATCATGCATCCACAGGTGCTATTTATAATTCCTAATATTGCTAAGGATGCAGGCTCTGGTGAAGGAAAACTGTTTTATGATTCTTTTAAATAACTTGCGCTCTCTCTCTGTGAGTGAGTGAGCGAGGTGTTCATTTTTATTAGTAAAAATCAGGAAGCTTAGGTTAGATGGATTAAAATTTTATGAAACATGCTTATGTTTGTATCTTTTAATAGTAAAACAAACAAGGAGTCCTATGGCACTTAAAGACTAACAAGCAGTTCTTCAGAGTGTCTGGTGAGGTAGGATTTTCTCCCAAGAAAGCTCATGAAATAAATAAATTTGTTAGTCTTTAAGTGCCACAGGACTCCTTGTTTGTTTTACTGAACAAAACTAACACGGCGGCCCCTTTGGGACTTTAATAGAAATTCAATGACCATAGCAAATGATTTTAAGTTTCTCTCTTGTGTCATAAATCATGTTTGAAAAGTTTGACATTATTATAACTAACCACTTTTTTAGCTGCTGCTGTTTGATAAGGAGAAGAGGAAGTCCAATAAAGTGCATCATGGTAATTTAAGTATTAACAATAAGTAATAAGTGTGCTCCTTTCCCAGGGAGGCTGACAGACTGCTCTTGAAGACTAAGTTATTTCCCACCAGTTGTACTGGTGGGCATTATCTCTGTGGAGAGCTTCTTGCTCTCAGTGGGGCAGTTTTCTGAGTCACTTTGCAGAGAAGGTGGCCAGCCATAAACAGAAAGCATTGGTGTAATCGCGCCCTGCTGAGCTGGCACACCAAGGAACTAGACAAATGGATGACACTGTAGGCCATCGCTCTTAGGAAGTTGATGTGGCGTCTCAGTGGACATTAATATCGTGTTTGAATCCATTAAATAAATGAGGTCTGAATAACTGAATTATTTGGGCAGGCAATTATTGAAGATGTCTATCAAATTCTTAACATATCTATTACTGTGTGTGCTTGGCTCATTTGCATTCAATTCTTTTGCCAAGAAGCACTTATTAATTAAAATATAGTCAAAGGTTCTGTTTTAATAATCCTTAAAATACCAGAAGGCTAAAAATTGGGGAAAGGATGTAGGTTTGGAAATATATCTGTCAGCTGTCACCTGTGAGCTCATCTGATGTGCTTTTGTGGTATCATTTTGTTTTGTTTTTGAATGTGGATTGCTGACTTTAGAAATACTTCAGAGTAATTTCCTGACCTTTTGTGTTGCAAGTGTGATTTAGAAGGCGCTACATCAAATGTGACGGTCAGCTTGAACCTCCCTGCCAATGGCTCTCCACTCCAGGATATTTTGGTACATCCTTGTGTGACTTCCCTTGACTCGGCAATTCTTACTTCCTGTAGCGTTGATGTCATGGATGATTCCGCGTTTAGTGGGCCATACAAACTTCCTTTCACTCCTCCATCAGACTTATTCAATTTGTGCTACTATACTTCCCAGGTAACAATGTTCCCTGATCGGTACAGCTAGCCAGTCTTCCAAGCAGATTTGTGAGGGGGAGGATCAGTATTTTGGGGAAATTTTAACTGAGCTTCCTCAGGGACTCAAACATTTGCTCTGACACAATAGAGCAAACGTAAGGTATCTAGATCTGTTCCTAGCACATCACAAATCTGTGTAGGGTAAGTAACCTGGAGAGCATGGCTTGTAGGTTAATGGAAAAGTATATATAGTTCTCAGCATAAGTAATTTAACGGTTGATTAATTTATTATTATTATTACTACTTATTAAAGGGATTATAACTAATTTCTTGCAGGTATTGCTGAATTATTCCTAAAATTAATCTACTCTGTTCAGGTGCCTGTACCACCAATTTTGGGATTTTACCAACTGAAGGAAGAAGAATTGCAATTAAAATTAACGGTGAATTTAAAACTTCATGAAAGTGTAAAAAATGCTTTCGAGTATTGTGAAGCTCGTATACCTTTCTTTAACAGGTAAGTTTAAAGAAATCCTAAATAGTTTTATTTGCCTTCCTGCTAGTCTCCTTAGAACAGGGATTCGGCCTAGCAGGTTTTGTTTCCCCTAAAGCATGGGCCCAGGGCTGCTGTCATTGAGAGTTCAGAAATCACCTAAAATATATTCAAAGCCAGATGAGATACTCAGGTTAGTCACCTGGATCCTTATTCCAGAGAGTGTCTTTTTTGCAGTTGTGCCAACCAGCTATTCCTAACAGGACAGATGCTTTCTCCAACCAGATTTATGCTGCTACTCTGAAATGACAACTGGGCTCAGTTTTGTTGAATATCTCATTTCCCTCTAGCATTCCTTGTGCCAAATTCAGCCACCAACCACCTGGTGGATTAAGACTTGAGACTGCTTCCAAACTAGGCTGTCCCATTTGTAAAGACTTATAATCATAGTCACATGCCGGCTTATCAAAAAAGAAGCTATTTAAAATTAAAACTACAGTTTAAGTTATTAAGCTCATGTATTGCTGTGAGTATACTGTCATAATTGTAGTTAAATTATAGCAATGAAATGATACAAAGCTTCTGACATTGATTGCAGCATTGGTGAAATGCTGTCAATAAATTAAATGCAATAAAGTCATTGAGAGTTCTATTGCAATTAACATTAAAACTATGAAGATCCCCCTTCTTTGTAATTTCTTTCTACAAACCATCTGTATGTTCAGCTCAGCCTAATTTGTCCATGTACACAAAACCAGTGACATTAATTTTATATGTTTGTGGCTTTCTTCAATAAAATACTTGTCAATAAATATTTGTATGTGTTGATTCCATTGACATTTTATTTCCTTTTGTACAATAGGGGTCCAGTCACTCATTTGGAGTACAAAGTTAGTTATGGCCAGCTTGACGTATTTCGAGATAAAAGCTTATTGGTTTGGGTAATAGGTAAGTTAAATAAATTTTTCAAAAAAATTTTTGTGTCCTGTAGACTTGTTTATCTAATTTTTTTTATTGAAACAAACAAAGAGTCCTGTGGCACTTAAAGACTAACAAATTGATTTATTGAATGACCTTCATGGGAGAAAATCCCACTTCGTCAAACGCTTTGAAGAATTTTTTATTGAGACTGTTTTTGTTTCTAGGGCAAAAGTTTCCCAAATCATTGGAAATTTCTCTTACTGGAACCGTGGCTTTTGGCTCAATGAGCAAAGAGCAGCCAGTTGATCCAGTTTGTACTGGGAACACTGCATATGTCAAAGTAAGTTGTAGTCTGTATGAGAATTAATCACTTGTTATTCACTAAAATTAACTATGAAACTATATTGATTCGTATCATACATACTCAACATCATCTTTATTCTCTTCATTGAATTTTCTATTTTCTCTAGGTTGCTCCTTCCTATCATTTTTATATTTTTGAGCATGCCCCTCGAAGTGTGGCATGACTTAGGTTACCAGCATTTCTGAGATAAGAATAAAAGCGTGCATCTGATCATATTTTCTCCATGTATCTGTAGCTTTATTTTAGGATCCCAGATTACACACTTACTGGATGCTACGCAGACCAGCATTCTGTCCAAGTCTTCTCATCAGGAAAACCAAAAATAAGCACATGTAAGTTGTTCAAAATTATTGACTATTTAGCTGAAACTGTGAAGTGAAGTTGAGAAGTACAAATAACTGGTGGAGTTTTAAAATTAGATTATTTTAGAATAGAATAGAATAGAATAGAATAGAATAGAATAGAATCATAGGGTTGGAAGGGACCTCATGAGATCATCGAGTCCAACCCGCTGGGGCTTGAACCCAGGACATTTCTTTGATTTATTAAATACAATTTAATTATAGTGTCAGCGTTGTCACTAAAACAAAACATTTATTCTTCAAACCTTCTTAAAAAAAACCCAAATATAAATACCATTTTAATCAAATGACATGGCTGAGCCCAAGAAGAATGTAAAGACTTAGTGACATGGTCACTAGAGATTATATACCAACTCTTACAGGAAATAGTGCAGTTTTTTTGACAAGACACACCACCATGAACTACACTTGGAAATTGAATTCTGGACTGCACCTATCATAGCCACTATATTCTAGCTCCCAACTTAATACGTCTATTTTAAGAGTCTCCTATAACATTTACCTGATTCTAAAAAGGGCATGTGGAAAGAGGAACAATATGCATGCAGCATTAATGGGTAATCTCTGTATTTATGTTTTTCTATGGCCCCCATTACCCAGAGTACCTGTGTGCCTCACAGTCTTTTAATATGTTTAACCTAATAACATCCCTGTGGTGTAGGAAAGTCTATCACCTGCAATTTACAGATGGGAACTGAGGCACAGAAAGGCTGAGTGCCATGCCTAGGCTCTCACAGTCTGTGGCAGATTCAGAAGTTGAGCTGCCAGTCTCTGCGCTAAGACTAGGCCATTCTTCTGCCCATGTATTTGAACACTTAAGATTCTTGAGTCTTCACCAAAAAAGTACCACTGCTGGGCAAATATTAGACACTTAGTGAATGACTTGCTCTTAGATGCATTTATTTTCCTCCCATTCTGTAAATTCCCCCATCTTCAAATGTTTGATGAAGTGGGAATTTTCTACCGTGAAAGCTCATGCGATAAATAAATTTGTTAGTTTTTAAAAGTGCCACCAGACTCCTTGTTTGTTTTGCTGGACTAGTCTGACACGTCGCTCTTTTGGAACTTATTAAATGTGAGCAGGCAGATGGAGTTTATAAAGGCACTGTTTTATTTGTCGCTTGTTTATTTTGTACCACCTTCTAGTTATCTCAGCAGAAGTCCAGAAATTCCTCAGGAGAACTCTGGGGATGCCAAAGTATTCATCACAGTAGTTTATCCATGTACATTTTTAATGAATTTGTCATTTATATTCACTAAACAAAATCCAATTCATACACCTACTTTTGAGTTAATCACTGTTTAAATTATAATCTTGTGGCTGATATATTATTAGAGGTAATTGAAGTAGAGACTTTAAACATCTCATCATCAGAAAAAAATTTCAAACAGTAATTTGGGTATTACAGTTTAAAGAGGCCATTATGCTTTTTCTGTCAATTAGTAAGAATGGATCAATATTCTGAACTGAATAAAGTAATATCTCAGTGCAAGACACCACTTAATGTTTATTTTGTCTGTCTTTTTTTTAGCCCGGGAATTGATTTCCTCAGATTACTACATCTGGAATTCCAAAGCCCCAGCACCTCCAGTGTACAGAACATTATTTTTCTAATTTCCCTGTGAAGGATTTTTGCATTTGAACAAAAAAGATGGCTATCAAAAGTAATGTTAATATAGTGTTAAAATGCAATATTTTAATGAATATATCTGTATTTCACTTCCTGTTTGGGTGCGGGGGGAGAACATATCAATTTATTTCAATTAAAGTGAAAATTTTCTTGTTTACTTTTAAATGTTTAGTCCTAGATGCTATTTGAAAGAATGCATTTTAAAAGTTTGTTCATTCTTTATCGCCACTCCACACACATCTTCCCACTAACATTAACTCTTACAAAATAAAGATCCATGTGAGTGTAAGCTGTTCACATGCAGAACTCAGCTGACTTCAGTGGGGTTCTGTGCAGGCATCAGAGGCCCATCAAGACACACAAACTTAATAAGCCCACGTAAAGAGCCTGTTCTTACTCCTATGTGGTCAGCTAGAGTCAGATTGGACACTAAAGCAATGGGACAGTCACATAGCAAAATGCTTTTTATTCTCATCTTCATGTAGCTGCTCTTCCCAATTTTGTTTGACAAGATGATTTTTGTTTGTGTTTCTATATGAAGTATATATGAGCACTTCAGTTCATTTATGTTATTTTAGTCATCATAGAACTGGAAGGGACCATGGGGTTATGAAGCCCTGTCCCCTGCATTCATGGCAGAACCAGGGACCATCTTAAACCATCCCTGACAGGTGCTTGTCTAACCTGCTCTTTAAAACGTCCAATAGCGGAGATTCCACAACCTGCCTATGCAGCTCATTCCAGTGGTTAATCACCCTGACAGTTAGGAATTTTTTCCTAATGTCCAACCAAAACCTGCCTTGCCATAATTTAAGCCCATTGAATCTTATCCTATCATCAGCAGTTAAAGAGAATAATTTTTCTCCCTCCTCCTTGTAACAGCCTTTTAGGTACTTGAAGACTGTTGTCCTGTCCCCTCTCAGTCTCCTCTTTTGTAGACTAAACAAACCCAGCTCTTTCAGTCTTCCCTCATAAGTCAAGTGTTCCAGAATACACAGACGTGTATTGTGCTTTTAAAGTTGTGAACAATAACCATATAGTTACTTTGACAGCAGTATTCTAGAAATCTCTATTTGGCTAGCTTTGGTGTGGGAGGCAGTAGCAAAGATGATACAGAGGTGGAAGCCAACTTTAAAAAAACAAACCACAGAATATTAATGAAAAACTAGCAAATCAAAGTATCAAAGTCTGAGAGTGTGCTGCAAAAATACCACTAAACCATTTTCACTAAAAAGCTGGGCTTTACGGAAAGGGAGTCTGAGTTTACAGAGGCAAACCTCTAATTTTGAGAAGAAAATTAATATCTGCATGAACACAGGAAAGTAACTTTGAGAGAGATATCAGGAAATGAGCAAATTGTGAAAGACTGGTGAAAAAACTGTGGGTACCTGGGGAACAACACAAAAGAAGAGAAGAATGCCGTCTCTAATAACTGAGCATGATGGCTGCTCCTACAGTACCTCTTGTTTAACTGTACGCTGCGTGATAAATAAGATTAGTGATTATATAAGGAGGAAAGTTTTAAGCTATAATTTAAATATGCTTAGATGGAGATAGTAATCTAATTGGTTGGTTAAACATTCTCAAGAGTAGATTAAATTCATGTGAACCATGCAGATCAACTAAAACTGTTATATATACTTCTAAAGGAAGCTACAGTATGTTGAAATTAAAATGACCCATTTTACAAAGGTGCTGCATTCATTTTCTAGAGTTTCAACACCTACCTCTCCTCATGAAAACCCTCTCGTACACACAAGCTAACACCATGCACAGATTAGGTTAGAGAATTAAAAATATAAGTCGAGGGCAGATCATGTCATTTATTCAAGAAAGCTAGAGAAGAGCCATGAAACTCTGAATTTTAAATTGTTGGGAAGTTCCAAAGGGGCAGCTGTGTTAGTCCAGTTCAAGAAAACAAACAAGGAGCCATGAAAGCTCATGCAATAAATAAATTCATGAGTCTTTAAGTGCCACAGGACTCCTTGTTTGTTTTAACTTGGGGTTGCTTTGCATCATCCCATTAGAGTGAAAGGGGATTTGTTCACCATTCATAACAGGTGGCACACGTGACCCTTGTATTCCACAGATGACCAAGGATCTCCAGGACTATCCTATGGATTTTGGAGCATCAACAGGCCTGAGGAATTCATTCTGTGTGACAGGAGAAGCTCCCTTGTCTATCATAACAGGGCTACTTCACACGCTAAGCTTTTGGTTTGCCTCCCATCCACACTCTCAAATCTCCCTGTGCAAGGAGGAAGTCAGCATGCAAGAAGAGAAAGAGATTGTAAGGATTAATTCACATAGGAATACCAGTGGAATTTTGGAGAGGGGTGATAATGTAAGCAGTATGTTTTCTCAGGCCCTGACCAGCCTCTCAGCTCACATGAACCCATGGACATACCACAGCAGAAAAATGCTTCACAGTCAGAAGATGGGAAATAATAACTGAAGGCCAGAAAAAGTATAGTGATGGCCTGTGCAGCACATAGATTAATCCCCCTATATCCATTCATGGAGATGGAAGATTTACAGAAACTACTGTATGCCTAATGTAGGCTCATTCCCCTTCTGACAAAATGGCTCATTGGCTTTCAGTGGGACATTTTGGGAGCCTGATTTAGCCCAAATATTGGAAAGCAGCTATGAACTAGTCAGCCTAAAATACAAGCCATAGTAGACCAACATATGTCTCAGCTAACAGCTTTGTTTAATAACCACAAGATGCTTTCATTGGTGCAATGATTGTTTGTGAAGTAGCCACAGAGAGAACAAGGGGAAGGATGGTATTGGCATTTTTTACTGCTAATTGTAACCATCACTAACCCCCATGATACCTAATGAAAATGCTAGCTGCAAATGTCATGCCCACAAACTGAGATTATGATAAAGGAGAGATTAGAGAAAAAAATGTCTATTTTCTCAATGGGTTTATTTTGTGTATTTAATGCCCCTTTGCATCTAACCAGGCTTGCAGTTTCCTTGTCAGCACAAAGCTGCAGAGGAAAGAGAAACTTTTTTTTTGTATTGGAAAAATGTGATTGCAAACCCACAGGGGTGTTAGGGGAACTTTAGGGCGGGTGTTCCTGCAGCTACTTATAACTTGTTCTGATGTTGACTAAACTTCAAGCTGATGCCCCTTTAATTGCTTAATAATGCACCAAGCTTCTTTTTCAAGTTATCGTCCCTTTCATAATTACTTCAAATAGTTATTCAGTATTCTCTCTGCCAGTGTTACTTTAAGAATCTTTTTAATACAAAGTATTCTTTTTCAGTGGAAAGAACTTGTAATTCCATATTTCCAGCTTTTTCACAGGCACAGCTGCCTAAACTCAGATGTTTTTAAATTGTCAGGTCCAGATCACTTGCCTCAAAGAATTTTAAAAGGGCTGGCCAAGGAGTTTTGTGGCCTAATTAATGTAAGGATGAGGAACTCTGTCTTAGGAAGCAGTGCCTCTGAAAAGGACTTGGATGTGTCAGGAGATAATCATCTGAACACAGGCATACAGTGTTGACACTAGTCCAAAAGACTAATACAATCTTTCATGATATGCCCTGGGAAATGCTGAGTAATGAAAAAGTTATTTAACCTCTTTATTTGGCTTTGGTGTATCCACTGCTGAAAAACCATAGAATAATAGAAACTGGAAGGGACCATGAGAGGTCATTGAGTCCAGTCCCCTGCACTCATGGCAGGACCAAGTACCATCTTAAACAGGTGCTTATCTAACCTGCTCTTAAAAATTTCTAATGATGGAGATTGCACAGCCTCCACTGGCAACTTATTTCAGTGGTTCATCACTTTGATAGTTATGATTTTTTTTCCTAATGTCCACCCTAAACTTCCTTTGCTGTAATTTAAGCCCATTACTTCTTGTCCTGGTCTAGTGTCTGCAGTGCAACCCAAAGGATGTTGAACAGCAGAAGGATTCAGAGATCTCGTTGATCTTCTATCTACCAGAATGATTAAAGGATTAGAAAACATGCCTTTTAGTGAGAGACTCAATGGACTCAAACTGCTAAAATTTAAAAAAAAAAAAAAGATTTAAGTGGTGACTTAATCACAGTTTATAAGCACCTACTTGAGTAACAGAAATGTGGCAGTAGGGCTCTTCTTCAATCTTGAAGACAAAGCTATAACAAAATCCAAAGGCTGAAAGTTGAAGCTAGACAAATTCAGACTAGAGAGAATTAGTAAAATTTTGACAGGGTAAATATCACCAAGGGTTGTGGTGCATTCTCTTCCACTGGCATTTTTAAAAACCAAGATGGCCTGTTTTCCTAAGAGGTCTCATCTAGTTCAAACAGAGATTACTGCAGGGAATTTGTATGGCCTGTGTTACACAGAAGGCCAGTCTAGATGACTACATTGGCCTTGTAATCTGTACTTAATAGAGTTAATGTATAGTCTGTCGTCTTCCTATGCACGACTGCTATAATCCTTTGGGATGAAATTAAGCAAGGTGCAGAGGGCCCTTTGCTCTAACCAATATGTTGGGACACATTCTGTGTTGGCACACAGTGGTAAGTGTGTTGTGGAGAGCCAGGGAGATGGCTAGATTCTCCCTGGAGGGGGTGGCCTGGGTATCTCCTGTAGAGTTTAAAATCACTGCTCTTAAAGCACGATGATGGTTTTGCACAGGATAGAATATGACTGCAGCAATGTGTTCCCTGAATGAGCTATTAGGAAGAGGCTAGTGAGAAGATGCAATTAATCCACACCTCAGTGGGATAGCTGCACCAACCAATAGCTGCCAGAGGGTCTGCACCTCCACGACTTATTTATGGGTAAGCTTCCCAGCATCAGCTCAATATTTGCCACACAATGTTTTGTTATTCACACTGGTCATGTTTACACTCAGATTGTTAAATCGATTTAACTTAAATTGATCTAATTTAATTGAAATAAAAATCATTAAATTGATTTAAGTTAAACCAATTTAACATGTCCCTACTAGAAACCCAAATTGAACTAGCATGTCCATGGACAGGACTTGCTAGTTCAATTTAGGAGAGGGGAACCATGGAAGGTATGGCAAGATGGCCCCCAAGAAGGGCCATGCCACCACCTAATATATAGAAAGAGGAAGGCACCCTGGGAGGGAGAAGGGCAAAAAGTGTTAAATCAAAATAAGTTAAATTGAAATAATAATTTTGATTTAACCATCATTTTGATATAAAGCAAGGTTTTATTATTTCAAAATGAGGTAGCTCCTTGTTTCAAAATAAGGAAAGCTAGTGTAGACATGCACTACATTAAATCATAATCATCATCATTATTTAGATTTAAAGTCAGGGATTAAAGTAAAGTGGAACGCCTGCTATTTTTTAGGGGCTCAGTGTTCCGGGGCCCATAAAAATAGAAAAGAAAGCCAGAACGCTACGTTCCAGGGTCTACCATTTAAAAATAGCAGGCCCGAAAATGGCGTTCTGCCGTGTTCTAGGAAGCAGGGGAGTGGTCCCAGCCTGGACTGAGGCACCGGCCTAAGCCTGCTCTGACTGCTCAGGGCTGCTCCAGTGATGCAGTGGACAGGTAAGGGGGCCCTGTGGGGAAGTCAGGGCAGTATTCTCCCTAGGACTTGAAATTGGGGGGTGTAGGGGGCGGTTTGGGGAGGGTGAATGGGCTGCTCACTAATTTGGTATATCACTGTTACTAGCTGAGAACTGGGGGGGTGTTGGGAAATTCAGGTGGGTGTAGAGGGGTTGTTAGGGAAATCCCTGGTTCAGGGACAGGCAAGCTGGCCTGGCGGGGAAAGGGCATGGGGGAAGATTGCGTGGCAAGATGGGGGTTTGGGGAAGGGTTTGGGGACCGGCAGTGAGATGAGCTGGGGCAGTAGCTGGGGCTGGGGGAGGTGTGAGGAGACAGGAGCTGGGGTGGCGGGTAGGCATTTGGGGGCAGTAGGTGGGGTGTGTGATGGGGGCCTGCACTGGCATAAGTGGGGGCCCGCCAATTTAGGAGGGTTCCGGGGCTTTCCAAATTATATTTTAACCCCCTGTTTAAAGTGTAAGTTTAGATCTACCCCCTGTGTTCAGGAAGAGGAGAATGCCACCTCCAGGGCCCAATTTTGCTCCGTGGAAGTCGACAGCAGAACTTCAACTGACTTCAAGAGTTAAGGACAGGCTGCTTGTAGAATACTGATGCAGATTTTTTTGCAACTGTTCCCTTACTTCCATTAAACCACAAATCTGTTTCTTCCCTAAAATCCACTGATTGCAGTATTGGGAACAGGAATTTGACTTTAGGGACGAAAGTAGGAGCTATAGAAATAGATTCTGTTCTCATGTAACTAACATTAGTAAGTATCAATCCTAAGAAGGGAAAGAGTTTCTCTTCCCCTTGCCCTCTTAAACGGAATGCTCTAAGGTTTTCCTGTGTTGGGATGGCCTTCCATGTGAAATGAGACAAAACCTGTCATGGAAGATCAATGCATCTTTTGACAGCGAGGTACTGTTGGGGCCCTGATTCAGCAAGGTACTTAAGCATGTGCTGGACTTTAAGCATGAGTAGGCTCATGGACTTCAACTGAAATACAAGGGATTATTGCATCCGGCTGAAGTCAGTATTTAAAGTTAGGTATGAGCTTAAGTAGAATCATGGAAGATGAGGGTTGGAATGGGCCCCAAGACATCGTCTAGTCCAAACCCCTGCTCAAAGCAGGTCAAACCCTAACTAAATCATCACAGCCAGGTCTTTGTCAAACTGGCCTTAAAAACCTCTAAGGATGGAGATTCCATGACAACCCTAGGTAATCCATTCCAGTGCTTCACCACCCTCCTAGTGAAAAAGTTTTCCTAATATCCAACCTAGATCTCCCCCACTGCAACTTGAGACCACTGCTCCTTGTTCTGTCATCTGCCACCACTAAGAACAGCTTAGTTCCACCCTCTTTGAAACACCCTCCACTCCCTTTCAGGTAGTTGGAGGCTGCTTTCAAATCCCCTCTCATTCTTCTCCAGATTAAATAAACTCACTTCCCTCAGCCTCTTCTCATAAATCCTGTGCCCCTGCTCTTTCATCATTTTTGTTGCTCTCTGCTGGACACTTCCATTTGTTCATATCCTTTTTGTCGTGAGAGGCCCTCAGAGTGGGCACAGTATGGCCTCACCAGTGCTGAACAGACAGAAGCAATTACCTCTCACAATCTGCTGGCAATGCTCCTACTAAAGCACCTCAATAAGTCATTAGCCATTTTGGCAACAAAGGCACACTTGACTCATATCCAGCTTCTTGTTCATTGATTACTAAGCTTTAAGCCCAATGTTCTAGTCAACTTTCTATCCATCTTATAGTCCATTCATCCAACCAATCTTGTTTAACTTGCTGGTAAGAATACTATGGAAGACCATATCAAAAGCTTTGCCGAACTCAAGATTTATCATGTCCACCACTTTCCTCACATCCATAGAGCAAGCTATTTCATCATTGAAGGCAATCAGGTTGGTCAGGCTTGATTTGCCCTGGATGAATCCATGCTGACTGTCCCTGATCACCTTCCTCTCCTCCAAGGGCTTCGACGTGGACTCACTCCATGATTTTTCAGGGGAGTGATGTGATGCTGACTGGTCTGTAGTTCCCCAGACCATCCTTCTTCCCTTTTTAAAAGGTGGGCACTATATTTGCCTTCTTCCAGTCTCTAAGAGCCTTCCTTCCCCTGTCTCCATGATTTTTCAAAGATAAATCAATAGCTCTGCAATCACATTAACACCCTCTGGCACACTGCATCCAGGCCCACTGACTTGTGCATGTCCAGCTTTTCCAAATAGTCCTAACCCCGTTCTTACACCACTGAGGGCTGCTCACCTCTACCACATATTATGCTGCCCAATTCAGTAGTCCTGGAGATGAGTTTGTCTGTGAAGACAGGCAAAAACAGCAGTGAGTATTTCAGCTTTTTCCAAGTTGTCTGTCATTAGGTTGCCTCCCTCATTCAGTAAGGGGCCCAAATTCACCCTACCCTTCTTCCTGTTGCTAAAATACCCATAGAAACCCTCCTTGTTAACCTTCCTGTCCCTTGTTAGCTACAAGTTGTGTGCTTTGGCTTTCCTAATTTCACCCCTGCATGCTCAACCAGTATTTTTATACTTCTCCCTTGTCACCTGACCATGCTTCCACTTCTCCTAAGCTTTCTTTTTATGTTGATGTTCCCCAGACTTTTCTCTGGTAAGTCAAACTGGTCACCTGCCATATTTTCTATTCTGTCTCCACATCCTTCTTTACCCCATCATTTCAGGGATTGGCACTCTTACAGCAGGATCGTCAGCTATATGGACTCACTCCTCAAGCCCTATGCTACCAGCATTCCTAGTTATCTTTGAGATGTCACTGATTTCCTGAGAAAACTACAACCCATTGCTGATCTTCCAGATCCTGGCGACTATGGATGTAGACATTCTTCACACCAACGTTCCACACAAAGATGGATTACAAGCCATCAGGAACACTATCCCGGATGATGTCATGGCACATCTTGTGGCTGAACTTTGAGATTTCATACTCACCCACACATTTCAGATTTGGAGATGATTTATACCTTCAAGTCAGCAGCACTGTTATGGGAACCCACTTGGTCCCACAATAGGCCACCATTTTTATGGCTGACTTAGAACAATGCTTCCTCTGTTCTCATCTCTATGGCTACTTTACTTATGCTATATTGACAACATCTTTATCATCTGAACCTATCAAAAATAGGTCCTTGACAAATTGCACTGAGATGTCAACAATTTCCACTCCACCATCAACCTCAGCGGGACCAGTCCACATGGGAAATCCATTTCCTGGACACTACAGTACAGATAAGTGATGGCCACATAAATACTATTCTATGCTGGAAACCTACCCACTGCTATACCTACCTTCATGCCTCCAACTTTCATCCCGAGTACATCACAAGATCCATTATCTACAGCAAAGCCCTAAGACACAACCACATTTGCTCCAATTCCTCAGACAGAGATGAACACCTACAGGATCTCTATCGAACATTCTTAAAACTACAGTAACCCCCTGGGGAAGTGAAGAAACAGATCAACAGAGCCAGACAGGTACTCAGAAGTCAACAACTATAGGACAAGCCCAAAAAGTAAAACAACAGAATGTCAGTGGCCATCACCTACAGCCCCTAAGTAAAACCTCTCCAACACATCATCAAGGACCTACAACAGGAGTTTCAAACTCAGATCACCATGAGGGCCACATGAGGACTAGTACAGGGCCACATGAGGACTAGTACATTAGCCTGAGGGTTGCACCTCTGAGACTTTTTCATACAAAAATATTGCAAATATCGGTAACAATAGTGTCGTTGCAGACCACAGGAAACAGTTTTAGGGGCTGCATGTTTGAGACCCCTGATTTATAGCCTATCCTGGAAGATGATCCCTCACTCTCTCAAGCCTTGGGAGGTAGGCCAGGCCTCACTTACAGACAGCCCCCCAACCTTAAACAAATATGCACCAGCAACAACACGCCATACAACGGGAACACGAAGTTAGATACTTATCCCTGCAACAAACTGCATTGCCAACTCTGCACACATATCTACTCAAGCAACGCCACCACAGGACTTAACCAAACCAGCCATTCCATCAGGAGGTTCATTCATCTGCCAGTGTGATATATGCCATGATGTGCCAACAATGTCCCTCTGCTATGTATTTTGGCCAAACTGGACTGTCTCTGTGCAACAGAATAAATGGACACAAATGAGACATCAAGAAGGATAACGTTGAAAAATCAGTAGGGGAACCTTTCAATCTACCTGGACACTGTAAAAAACATGATAGTTACAGTACTTCGGGGGGGGGGGGGGGAACAGACTACAATGTGAAAATGCAGAGCTGGAATTCATATGCAAACTAGACACCTTCAAATTGGGTTTGAATAGGGATTGTGAATGGCTAACTCACTACAAAAGGTGATTTCCTCTCTATTACCTTTCTCAGCTCTTGCTTAGAGCTCTTGCTTCCCTCTTCCACACTGTTTGAATCAAAACAGCTTATTTACTTTGCTGAGATAGGCTAGCAGACTATCCTGCTGGTACTGTTTGAAGGGAACTTGTGACCGAACCATCTCTATATGTATATATTCAGCTAACATGCTCCATTTTCCATTTCATGTGTCTGATGAGATGGGATTGTGCCCAAAAGAAAGCTTATGTGACAAATAAATTTTCTGGTTTTAAAAAGAGCCACAGCACTCCTTTTTTTTTTTTTTCTCTTCATCTGGATGGTTTGTTCCTGCATTCTCAGAAAGTTTTCTTTAAAATACAGCCAGCTCTCCTGGACTCCTCTGCCCCCCCATATTAACCTCCCAAGGGATTTTGCCCATCAGTTCCCCGAGGGAGTCAAAGTCTGCTTTCCTTAATTTCGGGTTCCACATAATGCTGGTCTCCTTCCTTCCTTTTGTCAGGATCCCATGGTCATAACTGCTCAAGTTTCCATCCACTTTTTCCCCTACCTTTTTCCAAAGGGGTAAGTGTGTTAGTCTAGTTCAGCAAAACAAACACTTATAAAAACTAATAAATTTATTAGTTTTTATAAGTGCCACTAGGCTCCTTGGGTTTTTTTGCCCTACCTATTTTTCCCCCTTTATGAGCAGCAGGTCAAGAGGTGCTTGGCTCCCACTTGGTTCTTCCAGCACTTGCACTAGAAACTTGTCCTCAACAATCTCCAAAAATTTCCTGGATTGTCTATGTTCTGCTGTCTTGCTCTCCCAGCAGATATCAGGAGGTATATCTACACTGAAGTCTTAGGTCAATTTAACCTCCTTAAGTCGACCTAAGGAAAAGTCTGTCCACACTGGGAATCTATTAAGTTGACTTAAGCCAGTATAGCCGGGGCATTGCCCTTAAATTGACCTCTCATTCTTAGTCATCATGTTTCCCTTCATGATTTCCTGATTCTTGCCACACCCTCATGGGCATAGAACAGCTGTCTTCATCCAAAATTGATGTTTATTCCTCCCTTTGATCAACTGCTAAGGAGTGCCGACAAACAAGGCACCATGGGAAGAGACAAAGAGGGAAACCGCAAGTTGATTCTAGACTACATTGGTCAGGGAAGGACTCTTCCTGTGTTTATTCTTGAATTAGCATCTTTTGTGTGAGAATACTTTCAACAAAGTCATCTCACAAGCAAGACTGAATTTTCTTTAAAAACTGACTAATTTTATATATGTTTGAGTAAAGCGAAATGAGCCAGCTGCTGAGCATCAAGTATTGATCTATTTCACTGACTCAGGTCAAGTGCAATAAATAAAAATACTCTTTTTCATGCAAAGGCCTTTCCCTGGGCCTTAATAGAGCATTCTAGAGAGCTGAGTGAAATCTAGACAAATTTTGTTAATCTTGATGGTATCTGTAGCCATCCATAACAATAGAGAACTAAAACCAATTCCGGTTCTCATCCCATTGAGATCAGCTAGACTCACAGAGACACTTTTGATTTTTGTCTAGAAACCTATCTCTTCAGGATAATTTTTTTGAAGACAAAGTCTGTTTCCCATTTGGTAGGTGACCTGTTTAATGTTTTCCCTGTGTCTGGGAACTCCTTAGTGTAATTAGCGACCTTTGAACTCCACAACTAATCCTGAGCTATTTTGTATTCCTTACTCATCTTAAAGGCTGGACCTTTCTTTTCTTTTGCGTCCGCTGCCACAATTAAAGAAGAAACAGCTGCATTTCAAAGGGATTCCGATTCCAGAAGCTTAATCGTGATTGACATGTTCTTATTCTAAGCTATAAGAAACTCTAAGAGTCCTTTCTTGGGTTAAAACTTCAATCATTTTCTAAAATATTATCTCAATATGGATTTTATTCATTTTCTTTGATAACCATTCTTTGCTATTTTTTAACTTGAAAGATACTTTGAGTTTGCAATGAATATGAACCGCTTCTGTTGAAAGACTGAATGGTGTCAAACGTATTCTCAATGCAAAAGTGCCTATATTCTATTTAGTGTCAAAATCTGATTATGAAATCTGACGTCTGCCATGTAGCCAAACTTCCTTCCATGTATCCAAAAGGTGAAAGAGGTGGAAAGCACCTGAAAATGAGCACAGAGGAAAGGTTTATCATAAAACTGATGATAAAAGCAGTCACAAAAATTGCACATATTTCATTTTTGTCCAAAATTTTCATAACTCAAACTCTGAAAGGCATCCCAATCTAAAACTAGTTTAGTTTCCTCATCTTCTGTTCCACCAAAGTTGAGTTCCCTTCAAAAGAACCCAGTCTACTGGCTTTGAATTTTCTTGTTTGATTATACATTGAAAGGCTCTAGGTGTTTGAAACTCTTATGAAAATCATTTCTGGATAATGATGGACCCTGTTGCTTTATTTTATTTAACTCTCTCCATCCTTACATTTGTATTTATTCATTAACTCAGCAATGCAAACTTTAAAATAAGAATCTAAAATTATATCTATAACTTTATTGGTTTGATAGATATCCTCCAAAATAAGTCATTAAAAGTAAATTTGTATGAAATTATCATAAAGGGCCCCCAGTGGGTGGCAAGTACAGAATAGTTGTTTCTAAGACAAAGGTCAAATAAAAAAAAAAGGGATGTTAATAAACAGCCCTCAGGTTTAAGGGACTTTTTTAAGGATTACATCTTAAATTCCAACAAATCAGATTTAGGAGTTACTGAAAGTGAAATTGATCCATCCCTCATCCAAACTTTGCAATACTTTCCTGTTCTGACATCATTTAGATAGTTAGCTGTATTATCAGATTAGAAGCCATTGTACAGGGCTGTTGAAAGGAAAAGGAGGCAAAAAGCTAAACACTGGATGAATTCTGAACCTTTTAACCTGGCTGAAGTACATTGGTCCCTGTTATGCAAATACCTTCAATCCTCTGCTAAGTTCAGTGGAAATAATTTTCTTGAATGACAGGTTTATTCAGCAAGGATTCAGTTGTTGATTAATCCCCCTTTGATCTAGGGTATTTCACTTAACTACCAGTTACCTCGTTCTGACAAAGTGCAACTGAGATTAGGGAGATCACTAGAACGCTACCAGGGTGTGCGTTTATTCTCCATAACCTTTTCAAGCAAGGGCCAAGAATGCAATCTATTTTCTGTATTTGAAGATGTAAAGTCCTCTCTTCTAAGTTAGAAAGTCAACTGAATACTAAATAAAGTTTGTTTCTCACGTAATAGGACAAACATCTCCTCTTGCTTTGGACAATAATGATTTTAGGTAATCTAGGCCTTTTTTTCTCTAGAACCAAGATGGTTGAACTATTTTTTGCTACATGCACTATTTTGTGTTGCATATCTCAAAGCCAGGGCCTTGTCTTTACACTGGAAAAACTGCTTCTGTTTTTCAAAGCTGATCCTCCAGTTTCCATTTGATTAAAGAGCAGCATGTGGCATGAGTGAAGAATCCATGGTTTTGAAAAAGATTGCAACACAAAATTCTCTATCTTAATCTATTAAGCTATTTCCCCTTAGAAGTCTGGTGTGGTTTTGACCTCTTGTCTCAGGCTGAAAAATCCCTGCTGCATCTACAAATCTATTGCCAGATTTAATATATGCACAGTTCTATACTTTGTGCCATAAAATATTTTAAAAGGAACATACGTTGTGATTAGAAAGAAATGTTCGTTAGCATCACTTATTTCAAACCTAGCATCACTGGTGGGCTCTCATCTGGAACTATATTTATCCCGCTGGCTTATGCATTCGCTCTTCTCCTGTGACTTACTACTCATTTTGTACTAAAGTAATCCGCAAAATATTATGGAGATATAGATGGTCATATAAGAATAAGGCATTGATTCGGTAGTTGGACCTACCATTGTGGTTCTCATTGCAAGACAGAAGACTAATGCTATATTTCCTTTTAGCAAAATAAGGAAAGCAATATCATTTACACTGGCATTTTCACACAACACACTCTCATTTTAAGGGTTTATTACTTGCACATAAATGAATGTTAATCATATACGTCAACCCAGGGAACCATTTATTGCATTTCTGATTTAGGCTCTGATCCTGCATGTGCTTAACTTTATGCCTTGTGAGCAGCTCCCATTGAGGTCTATAACCCTGGCTCAGATCATCAAAGGTTGATTTCAATGGATGTTAGAAGCCTGAATGTCTTTGAGGGCCTTGGCCAATGTGCTTAAATCTTTGCAACATCAGGGCATTAAAAGCTATGTGGGGTTATTTCTAAGCTCATGCATGAACTTTAAAAAGTTCTTTAAATTCATTGTTTTTGTGTACTAGTATTTTATTACTTTAAAAAGTCTGACTTTGAAAGAAGCTGCTTTATAGCTTTACGGTTTTAGGGCACAGGAGAATAAACTTGGCTCAAATACATCATTCTGATTCCATTTCTTTCCTCGTTTCAGAGAAAATTTCATAACGATTTCAGAAAACATATTTATTGTACATGCTACACAGCTGAATCAATACAATGGTTCCTGGAAGGCCCCATCACAGTCTATCAGGTCAGTAATACACACACTAAGAAGGATTTACACTCTAGACAGTAACAGATTCTTAAAAGCCATTACAGTATAGTGGATTTAAAAAAGAAATCCCTTTTTAAGAAAAGCAAAATCTGGAGTCACAAGAGAGTTTGTAAAGGCTGCTAAGAGTGCTGTTAGGGTCTCTGATTAAAAAAAAAATGTTTCATGTACTCACTATTCAGTTAAAGAATGAGTGTATATCAATGTATTTTTGTATTCACTGTAACAATCATATTAATATCATAATATTCTCAGGAGAGAAGAGAAATTAAGTACAGAAAATAAATCATCAAGAATTTAACCTGCACAATAATTGTGAAGCAAGATAGGCAAGGTAATATATTTTACTGGACCAACTTCTGCTAGTGAAATTGCTATTCAGCTTTCCAGCTACACAGAGCTCTTCTTCAGGTGTGGCAAAGGTACTCAGAGTAACAATAATCGAGTCATACTTAAACAAAAACAACTAGAGTCCTGTGGCATCTGACAAAGTAGGTGGGAGCCCACCAATCATATGCCTGAAGAAATTTGTTAGTCTTTAATGTGCTACAGGACCCTTATTGTTTTTTCTATACACAGATTAATATAGCTACCCCTCTTAAAAAACAAAATAATAAACCCATGCTGGCCTTTCTACAGTTTAGCTGACATTAGATACTTAGTAATTAAATTAAGGTAATTAATTATTAAACCAAACCATTTAGAAAGTTTGTTTTACTTATATGAATAATACAAAATGTTTGGACTGTACCTCTCCAAGATGAGCAAAAAGCCGGATGCAATAATTTCATATCGTGTGGGTAAGCAAGAGTCAAAACACTGTTATTGAACAGCTTTATTGTGTTTAAGGTATTTACATATTAGTTGCCCACCGATGGAAACAAATTATAATGAACTTCCAGGAAATGTACGTTCAAAAGAGGTAGCTGCGTTAGTCTAGTTCATCAAAACAAGCAAGGAGCCTTGTGGCACTTTCAAAGACAAACAAATTTATTTATCACATGAACTTTCATGGGAGAAAGCTCATGCAATAAATAAATGTCTTAGTCTCAAAAGTTCCACAGGGCTCCTTGCTTATTTTGCAGGAAATATAAGATTAAGGATGGTACTTTATCCTTATTAAATGAAACATTTCTGTCCAAATTAATGTTGTTAACACATTCTTTAATTTCCTAAGAAATAAACAGTTCATGAAATTAGAATATATCTTAACAAATACTAGCATGACACTGTTCTCTTTGTTGATCAATTAGTAACATCTCAAGATTATTTAATTCATAAAGCATCTTCCTTCCCACTGTTTTAGCGTTGCAGGTTGGGATAGGTCAATATATTATTTTTTAAAAAGGTAGAAATTACTTAGAAAAGTAGAAAAGTCTAGTTTACATCTGGAATTTTAGTTACTGAGTATAGCTGTCCTGGAAAATTGTACTCTGAAAAGGTCTTTTCTGCCCCCTGGTGGTGGTAAAATAAATCTATTTTTGTAAAAGAAAAAAAAAAAATCACCATGGCAGAAGTGGGGAGAAATGACTGAATATTTATTACTCATTTGTATTGCTTTAGTCCCAAAATGCCTCAGTCATGGATCAATATAGTAGTGTTCTAGACACCATACAAACACAGAACTTTGTGTTTTCATTGCATGTTTATGATGTCTCATTGACAATTAAAATAGGCCAATGTATTCTATCAGGACAGGGCCAGCTGTTCAGTTCCTGGTCCTTACCTAGTTTAGTCGTGTTTATAACTCTTCCAGTTGAAAGGTGCTTGCCTGGAATATTACAGCGACAGCTTGGTTACGTGTAGAGATGGGTAGAGGCTGCAGAAATATCTCACATCATCAGGGTTCTGATCCTGTAGTACATGTGTACGCAGTTGGCTTTACTCCTGTCAGGCGCTGCAGTACCTGACTCATGCAGTTAAACAAATGTATGGAGTTTCTGTCAGATTATTTCCCAAATCCACTGCCTTCCTCAGCCAAAAGGTGATGATGCCTTGAGGAGTTGGGGACAGTTGAGATGGGGTAATTATGGGGCTAACTGGGCCTAGATGAATGGGATTTGCTGAAATTAGTGGAAGTTAGGCACTTGGGTGTTCTTGAAAATCTCCCCCAACACCTAGCCATATCTTGAGGCACCAAATAACTTTAAAAATGTGGTCCTAAGTGGAAGCAGGAAGGGACCTATGATGAGTTTGCAGCATTGGCAATTAGAGGGAAAAAAAAAAAAACCTTTGCACTGGCAAACTTGGCAAATTTGTCCTAGAATCAAAGAGAGAAGATCAGCATGGTATGATATCTTGCTGTTTTTAGAGAATCACTTCATTATTTAAAGGGAGTTCTACTAAAAATCTAATCTATTACATTTCCCTTTTTCATTATGTTCGGCCCCATGAATAGTGCTCTCGTATAAATGATATTACAAAGTGTACAAAACGTAAAACACTGTTTTATTGTCTGATCTGTTTGCAGAGGAAGGGAGGAACAAGCAACTTAAGCTAGAGTGCAGAAATGTCTCTAAATCAGTCATTTCCACATTTCTTCACCCTCTCAACAGGTGCAGCATATCTATTTCTTCAGCAGAGAGGAGCAGGTTTTATATGTGAAACCGTAGAACTGCACACAGGCTGCTGGTGGCACTTCTGATTCAATTAACTTACTCACTGGAACCGCCAAAGAAACTAAATCTGACTAGAACAAGAGAAATGACTGGGCCAAATTAATAGAACTAGATCCTTTTACCGGCTCTATAGCAATCCTGATCACAAACCCTGAAAAGCAAATTGGAACAAGCAAATTGCTGCTGAAAAATTCTTTCAGCACTATGCTGTTGCTACTCAGCTAGTCATTGCTGGGAGTCAGAGGTTGAAAAATCCAGGTCTTGCAATAACAATGAAGGCATTATAAAGAGCAACATTTAAATTCTATTTATTGAAGTGTTGGGAAATCATTAGTTGCATCGTCAAATGCACTGAACGGGCTGTCTTGTTTTGCAGAGCGGCTAACAGAAACCAGCACTTTATTATGAGGAAAAATCTCCAAAAAGCATTCAAATTCTGTTCCCATTTCCCAAAGCTAACCAAGGGAAAGCCAACTCAGGTTTGAAGCTCATGCTTTAAAGAGAGCTTTCTCCAGAAATGGCTTTTTGGAGGACGGAGTATTGCAAGGAAAGGAGTGTTTTTCCAGAAAAGAAATTAAGTTCTTTTGAAAATAATAGAATTTTACACCTAAGACTTACTTCACACATGCTTCATGCAATGGACTGCTGATCTTCAGTCTACATCGCAAACAATCAGTTCAAAGAGAAAAATAAAAGCCTTGCATAAATGCAAACTAGTGCATATTGTTTAAGTGGATGTGTAATTGAATATAGTGATCAAATATGCATGGGAAAACATCCATAGTTAGCTTGTAGAAAGAATAATTGCACATTACACTACAGTTTACACTGAACCCTTTTACTGTAAAACAGCAGTACAGGGTTGAATTGTGGGGCAGAAGACAACTAGCATATCAGCTACATGTCCTTCCATCAGACATATTTCCAAGCTGTTACTTTACATTGTGACAACACTGTGTTAGCTTGTAAAATAAAAACGCCCATTAAAACTAGACAGAGTGTTCACAGTAAAAGCCCAATCCAATGGCCATTAATAATAATTCTTAATATTAGTAATTAGGCTATTAATAACAAAGGTTTTGAATCCTGCATTGGTATTTATGGCTGAAGCGTAACAATATCTATTCCTCCTCTTCCATTCTCTCCATGATCTTTCACTGAGAATCCTCAGCTGTGGTTTAAAGAAAATGACATACGGGTCAGTTCTCCAAATGATATAGATCAGCATATTTCTGCTGATGTCAAGGGCAACTTGCAGCAGTTCAAGCTCTGGCTCAGTGGCATTTCAGAAGTCCTGTATGTTGATGCTTTAGAGTTTTTCCATCCTGTGAGATGACGCGATGTGGTTGGTTGTTCATAGTCTGAACCACTTGTCTCTAGTGGGTTTGGAAACAACAGATCAAAGAAATCTATTCCTTCCCCGGGCTTTCCTAGAGTGCTCCATCTTCTCCGTTTTTGTTTATTAGCTTGCAAGCTCTCTGGTACGTGACTGTCTTCGGTGTCTGTCTTGTACAGCACTGAGTAAATTGTGGGCACTTAACCAACAACAGTAAGCACATAGGGGTCAGCTATAGACAAGCAATCTTAATTATGGCAGCATCTCTACGGATTACCTAGAAGCCATGCCGCTGACAAAATCATTCTGTACTCCTCATTCACAGCTAGTTTCCGATGTTCTAAAGATTTAATTAAACAGGACAGTCTTTGTTCTTTGAAATGGACGGATTCTGACTTGGCCACAGCTTTATTTTCATCTTCCCGATACTTGAGCCTGAGCACCACAGAGCTGCAATAGGGGGTGAGACCAAAAAGGAGCTGGTTGAAACTCCCTGATGCTTGGACCAGTTGTACACTGCCCTCAGCCCTAACAAATTAGAGTAGCCAAGTAGAAGGAGCTGTTTATAGCACACTGTCTGATGGTGACCACCAGGGTCCGTCTCCCAGCCGGGAATGGTTGGAGCATTTTCCACTCAAAGCATTCAGAGTTCTGATTCTTCACAAGCAACGCAGATAAGAGGAAAGCTTCATCTGCCGTCACTTATTCCAGGGGCTGGTTTGGCTCTCAGCTGTTGCTCAGATCAGGAGAGGTGGAAAGGCGGCTTATGGCCTTTTTTTCCTCCAGCCCCTTAAATGTCCCCAAACTCATTACAGTGGGACTACTCATATGATGAAAGATACACGCGTCACACTTTTCAGGCTCAAGATCCTAGCATGTGCACTACTGGTGGAATTGGAATAATTTTCCCATCAGAGCCAGATACTTGCTACCAGTTGCTCAAATCCCCTCTGTGTGCAGAGAGAGCTGCATCTGGACTTAATTTAGACAACGGTAACCCAGCTGAGCTGTCTATCAGGGGCATAGCCACGGGTAGATCCAGATGGGCTGAGGCCCACCTACTTCGTGGTGAGGTCCGCTCACCGCAGCGCCCAGCAGTGGCACTTCCCCAGCACAGCTGTGGGGTTGCCCAGCACCCAGCGGCTGCAACCACAAGTGACGCAGAGGTGCAGACATCTCTGGGCCACTTACAACTGTGGTCACCAGCTGTTGACTGGTCCCCCCAGCCATGGCAGCAAAGCTCGCACCATTGCCAGGTGTTGTGGTGGGTGGGCCTCAGCAGGCCTCATTGCAGCACTTCTCCCTCCCACAGCTCACTTACTACGTAGCAACTGGATTATCTCTGGGCATCTTCTACTTGCATGAGACTGGAAGCTGCCCTTGGCTGGGCCCACCCTTTAGATTTAGGGGCCCAGCCACAAAACGGGTGCTGGCTACATCCCTGCTGCTGTCCATGTTGAAAAAGAAGCTGCTGCTGCTTTTTTTGTTGTTGCTTTTTGTTTTTATTTTTTATTAGGCATCCAATAAAATGGTAGGATATTACATAACACATTTCTTATTCAGGATCAAGTTAATATTCAAAGAGACTGATGAAAGATTCTGGCTTGGTGGCTATGGACCCGTCTTTCTCTGAGTACATTAGAAAGGGTGACCACATTTCTAAATTCTTATCCTCTTGTTGGAGCATGTCTTGACTATGTGCATTCTGTTAAAGCTGTCTCATTATAAGGGCAGTTCACATTTTACTGTACCACACTTCCATAGGCAGAGGGGTCCCAAAACGCGCAATACCAAGTCTTAGTGATAATGGCAGAAAAGAACTGAATTTGTCATTGTGTTTCAAATGCAGATCTTTCACTGGAGCACTAAGGAGGCAGGTCTTGGGATCTCTGGGAAGCTGGTACTTTGTCATACCTCTTTAAGAATTTCTCCCACCAACCATATAATTCCTAGACAATATCAACACATGCAAGTATGTCCTCATTTTCCTGCAACTTCACCAACAAAGCACCATATTTTAGTACCTAAAATGTGATCGATTTTAATTTGAGTCAAATGCTAACTAGACAGTAATTTATGTATATAAAAAATTGTTCTGATTTCCACAAAATGAAGATGTTTATCCACTTTCCCATACAAAGACATACTCACCCAAATCAATTTTTTTCTCCAAACCCCTCTCCTATCTTTTCATCTGGGTTGTGTCTTATCAACACTGTTTTCAATCAAAAGTGTATATATTTTAGTAATTCAGTCTTTTGTTTCAGCATACTCCTGGGTCAATTCCCCCAGTGTTGCTAAAGGTCTAGATACCCAGATTTCCAATAAAATGTTTGACTTGTAAATACTGAAAATATGAGGTGTTTATATTATTTCTATTACTACTTATCTCTTGGTGTGATTTGAAAGCAGGACTCAGTAACAGCTGTCCAAACTAAGTAATCTCAGTTCATACCCACAGGAATCGCCACTTCGATATTTCCTAGGGATGAATTCCTGATTATTAATGAAAGTTGCTAATGGAGAAAGCCTTGCTGACATGAGTTCATAACATTTATCCAAAGCAGGTAAAGTGGTCTGGATCCATGGGTGAATTTCACTTTTTGATGGCCTGAATTTCTTTTCAATTAAACAATTATCATAAATAGCTATATTTGGGCTTCAGTGTTATTCAAGTTTTATCGAGTTTAAGATGCTCTATTGTTAACTCAGCTGATCACATCTTTAAGTGTGATGCAATACATCTAAGGGTACTGGGAGCTGGATGGTGTAATTATAGAGCCATTTGTCATATCTTTGAAAATCATGGTGACTAGGGGAGGTCCTGGGTGCTTGGGAAAAGGTAAATGTAATGCCTCTGAGGGTGCTGATAGTGTTGGCTGATGTGATGCAAAGCCATTAGTCATTATTTTTGAAAACTTGAGGCAATTGGGGGAGGTTGTGGATGATTGGAAAAAGGCAAAAATAGTGCCCCTCTTCAAAAAATGGAAGAAGGAGGATCAGGGGAACTACAGATGGGTCAGCCTCATCTGAGTCCCTGAAAAAATCATGGAGCAGGTCTTCAAGGAATCCATTTTGAACGACTTGGAACAAAGGAAGATGCTGAAGAACCAGCAACATGGATTTAACAAGGGCAAATCACGCATGACCAATCTGATTATTTTCTACAAGTAGGTGACTGGCTCTTTGCATGTGGGGCAAGTGGTAGACATGATATATCTTGGCTTTAGCAAAGCTTTTGTTATGGTCTCCCGAAGTATTCTTGCCAGCAAATTAAACAAGTTTGGGTTGGATGAATGGACTACAAAGTGGATAGAAAGCTGGCTAGAACATCATGCTCAATGGGTAATGATCAAGGGCTCAATGTCTAGCTAGCAGCCAGTATCAAGCAGAGTGCTTCAGCAGTCCATCCTTGAGCTGGTTATGTTCAAATTCTTCATTATTAATGATCTAGAGGATAGATAGGATTGCTCACTCAGATAGGTGACAGATGACACTAAGATGGGGACAGTGTTAGATACACTGTAGGGTGGGGATTGGACTCAAATTGAATGACTAGACCAAAAGAGATGTGATGAGGTTCAATACAGACACACGCAGAGTCCTGCACTTAGGGCAGAAGAATCTTTTGCACTGCTACAGACTGGGGATCGATTGGCTGGGCAGTTCTGGAGAAAAGGAGTTGAGAGTCACAGTGCACAAGATGCTGGGTATGAGTCAACAGCATGCCGTTGCCACCAAGAAAGCTAAGAGCATACTGGGGTGCTTTAGCTGGAGCACTGCCAGCAGATTGAGGGAAGTGATTATTCCCCTCTATTTGGTATTAGTGAAGCCACATTTGGAGGATTGCATACAGTTTGGGGGCCCCTGTTACAGAAAGGATGTGGGCAAATGGAGAGCAACAAAAATGATTAGGGAGTTGGAGAGCATGACTTATAAGGACATGCTGAGTGAACAGGGCTTGTCTCGTCTGGAAAAGAGAAGAGTGATTTGACAGCAGCCTTCAACTACATGAAGTGGGGTTTTAGGGAGATAGGCTGTTCTCAGTGGTGGCAGATGACAGAACAAGGAGCAATGGTTTCAAGTTGTAGTAGGGGAGGTCTAGGTTGGATTTTAGGAAAATGTTTTTCCCTAGGAGGGTGGTGAAGCATAGAGTGGGTTACCCAGGGAGGTGATGGCATCTCCATCCTTAGAGATCTTTAAAGCCTGGCTTGACAAAGCCCTGACTGGGATCATTTACTTCAGGATGTGTCCTGTTTTGAGTAGGGGTTGGACTAAATGACCTCCTGAGTTCCCTTCCAACCCTAATCTTCCCTGATTCTATGAATAAAAAGCCAAATAAAGGAAAGCTAGTGTACCCTGCTTTGTGGGCTTATATAGAATTTTAGAAGCGATCTTTAATCTGTGTGACAGAGTAGTGGGAAATAACAGTGGAGGCAGCATCTGAGCACTTAAATGGCATTTAATTCTCCCCAGGATGGACCTGAGGGGCCTGTTTAGAGGATTAGAATGAGCTGAGGAGGACCAATAAACAAACTGGCCCTTTAACATAAGAGATACAAGAAGGCACAAGAAGGGCTAACTGGTTTGCTGTCCGCTCCTGGCAAGGAACTGAGGTGAAACCATAAATTCTCCGAGGTATGGATCAGCCATGTAGTGGGAAGAGCAAACGTAGTAAATTAACTGTATGGCGTGTTAAACAGCCAAAGGGCTCTGAGTCTGTGTAGACATAGCAGAAGATAGGGACAAAACGTTTCCTGTCACAGTCTTTTAGGTTTCCATATGAATTTTAATGGAGCAACCTGCCATGTTTTTAATGTCATGTCAGGGATACCAACAGAGAGACATTTAAATAAAAATAACTTTGGGAGGACATCTCCCTTTACCAAGGCTACTTTATCTTGCCAATTCCCTTCCTCCAAGTCTTTTATTATTTTAGTCCACAGCGGAGGAAAATTTGCCATAAAAATAATTGTGCTTCTTCACAATACTTATTCCTAAATATTCTGTTACCCATTTAAATGTATGCAAGTGACAACAGTTTGTTTTGACCCTTTCAGGAGTATTCAGTCCAAAAATATCAGATTTATAATAGTTTATTGGGAAGCTTCTTGCCTGCCTAAATTCTAAAGTTCAATTTTGCTATAATTCTTAATGACGCTTCTGGATCCTGCAAATATAACAAGATATCATCAGCACACAAAGCTATCTTGTGCTCTAATCCAGAAGATATTTTCATAAAGTCTATCAGCTTCTGATGTAGGTGGTGAGACATGCTATATGCTGCAATTCAATTTGAGGCAATCCAGGTTTATGATGCACAAAAAATGGATGCATCAAACAAGTTGAGGAGGAGCGTGTTACTTGAGTTTCTTTTTCAAAAGTATGGTTTCATCAAGAAGAGACTGCACTGTCCATTTTAACTAATAAATCCTTAGCTTCCCATTTGAGGCAAGTCTATGATCATTTGAATACTAGGTCTTGAAGTGCTTTTCAAGAGGAGATGGGGAAAACTGATGTCCAGAGAAGCATCCAAGCCAAGGTCTAGAACTGCAATCTCTTGAATTGCTAGTGACTTCATGATCAACTAATCCACAAAGACTATGTCTACACAGCCAAATTAGTCCAGACTAAGTTATCTTAGTCTGGATTAATTTGGCCCACGGCCACACTAGGCTTTGGCTAGTCTGAACTAAGAAATGTCTTAGTTCGGGCTAGGCAAATCTTAGTCCGAACTAGCAAGAGCTGGTGGTTGGTTTGGACTTCCATGCTTAGTTCAAACTTTAGTTCGAACTAAACATGGGCAACACTCAAAGTAATGGTTAGTTTGAACTTAAAAAGTTTGAACTCAGCCATTAGTTTGACCTAGCTGTACATTCTAGTTCAAACTAAAATGTTAGTTCAAACTAGAATGTGCGGCTAGTTGGAACTAAAAAGTCTGGGTTAGTTCAAACTAGCCCGAGGTTAGTTTGGACTAATCTTGGACAAATTTAGTTCGGACTTGCAGGTCGGAACTAAAATTCTAGATGTACACATAGCCAAAGAGGCCCTACATTCTGGTGTCTTAAAGGAATTTTACCAGGCCCATGGCTCTAGTCTATTAATTTCAATGGGCCCTAGGTGTGGGACTGTTTAAATAAAATAAAAACTGGAGAATAAATGACAATTTCTGGACCTTTTTATCACAGCAACTTTATAGAATGATGTTTGGTATTTCCTCATATTTTTAGTTCAACTTATTTTTAGCTTTTTCTTCATCCACAAATGTTCTGAAGTTGGCATAATTAGCCCTCTAAATTCACTAGAGGCATGTATTTACCTATTTGTTAAAAGGCTTTTTTCATGCTGCCATGCTGTTGCTGTGACAAGATGACTTTGAAGGCACAGTAGGTAAAATAATATTGTATATTGCACAGCAACCCCAACAACTGAATGTTAATTTAACCAATAAAGTAACAGCACAGTAATTATAATAATAATAATTTCTTATCTCTTCACTGGGTTAAAAGCGGAATTCAGCTTAATCACGTAGTGCTCACTGGCTCAGAAATCACCACATAAATCACTCAGGGCAGCCAGCCTTTTAGCACCACTGTCATTAGCTAATGCAGATGCCAGGAGAGGATTCAGATTTGTGCTAACCACCCACTTCTTCCTTCTGCTCCATCTCCCTCCATTTCTAGCTTTAACCCTTGATCTCAAGGTTGATCACCATTTCTCCAGGTAGGCAGGGGGCAGAAAGGGGTTGGGTCGGGTTTTCCTTTGCATCCTGTAATTTCTCCAGAAGATGTCAACACTGCTCTTGTCTTTGTAGTATAAGGTATCAAGCAAAAAGCTTTCTCTAAAGCAATATGGCTCGGCACTGTTAACCAGAGACGCAGATAAAAAATAAAATGCAAGAGTACGGATGCACCCACTTTTCATCAGTCCATTCAGCAGAGTCTCCTTCCAGTTCACATTTTGTCGATTTTGGTCCTATGAAGTATAGCCCATAGTTGTGCTTTTCAAAATAAACCATGGGATTCAGGCATACAACTCCCATTATTTTGTGCACCTGTGTCCTTTATGTGGTGTTGAAAACCAAACAGCTTTTTTTAAAAAATGAGTGAACTAGTGAAACTGAGGACTGTGAAACTTCTGAATTTGAGCAGATTATTGTCAAAGGCTGCATAAAGAAAGTAGCATGACTGTTTATTTCATAATGGAGAAGCAACTGCTAAGCGAAGTACTTCCAAGATTTGAATCAGGGCTTGTCTTCATTGATGGCAGTGAATTTGCCACCATCAGATCAATCTATCCAATCAACTGATCAAGTCTGAGAAGACCCACTGAGCTAATCAGGAAGCCAATGCTGGAAGACCACCTCCACAGAAAGAGTAGTGCTGCGTTGGAGGGAAAGGATTTCCCTCCAACTCAGGCTACTGAAGACAGCACAGTAAGTAGATAGTAGGTGATCAGAGGGAGATACACAACGTATTTTAAGTACTTTGCATATCTCCCTTCGATTGCTACTGAAATCACATGGCAGCATAGACCTGCCCTCAGAGAGACAGTCTGCCAATGAGGACCTCAGGTGTGACTCACAGAGAATTACAATTATGCTAAATATATGTCTGGTCTTTCACATGCTGCACAGAGTGGTGCACGTGCATGTCATCTGGTGTGGTGTGTGAACTGCAAACTGAACACGTTCATTCTGGGGAGTAATCTCTGCACAGGGTCTCTAGTTAACCAGTTTGGGAAGTGTTTTCAATCCATAATAAAAGCCCTGATTTTATTGACATTTTAGTTTTCCACTTTACATTTTATGGGGTATGGAAATAAAGTTATTACAGATTCTGGCCCAGCTCCATAGCTAATGTAAGTCTGGCTTGATGACATGACCACCCAGCTAACTGTAACACATCACCTAAGCAGAACCAAAAAATAGACTCAAATTTATCCATAGGGTAAAATGGAGGCAACTCTCCCAACAGAGCTATGCCCAGTTACCACTTGGACTGAATTTCACCCCAGAGTTAAGTGAAATATTAGCACATAATCCATTGTGACACTTAGGAGTCACAATCATAATGTCATTTTCCACTCACCTTCGTTACACTGTGCAATCCAAGGTGCTGCAAGATTTCCCTGCGATAGGTCAGGCACCATGGTGTGGCAATTCTTGGTAAATGGTGGCTACCATAAGGACCAGATTCACCCCAGAACGAAAGGATGCAACTATCATTTACCTTGACAGGTATTATAACCACTTTTGCAATAGCTGAGATTGGCCCTCCACATTAATAGCCCAATTTCTTTCTTTTTCCATTTCCAAATTCTTCCTGATGCCTAATACTATATTACTTCTCTCTCTTGCTTTCCCTCTTTTGTAAGGCTATTGCAATGGTGGTACAGCAGAAAATTACCCAAATCGTTTCTGTCCACCTTTGCCCTGAAGGTGAAAAGTTTTAACAGCAACTCTTCTGTCTGGGTTCAATAACAAAAATCTTAACCCTCTCTGTGTGCCTTCCAGTGATTCCAGGAACATTTAACTGACCCTGGACACTCAGTGCCACATTGCACTGTACAGGTTTGATGGCATTGTATATACCTGATCAGAGACAAACTTGAATTTGCTCACTCTGTCATCGGTAAATGACACATTGTACACTACAGAAGTTAATGGTGACCAAATGTAAATGTGACTTGTTTTAATTTTCTCATCAGGTTAGAGGCATGTACATCAGAGGGGCCAATTGTCAGGAACTTTAATTGTTACCCTATGCCTCCTGCTTCCCTTATGTGTGAGTGGCACACTGTAGGGGCTAATAGTGAGAAAATTTGACTGTAGCTCAAGCACACTCTCTTCATTAGGCTAATGGAACATTTTCCACTCATTTTCTCCCTAGGGTGGCTGTAGGAGTACAACCTTCTAATTGTTGCTCTTACTGTAATTGCTGATAGTAGGAGTATATATAATCTCATTGTCTTTCCTGTGTAGTGGTAGGTTTATGACTTATTGACGAGGCCAAGCCAGCAGCTGCAACTCAGTGAGTATTGCATTAGCCGTCCCTCCTAGGAAAGGGAGGCCTGCACAAAGGCTATTATTAATGGGAAAAAACATGAGCTAGAGATGTCCCACAGCACCAAGCATTAACATTAGTAATAGCAAGTGAAGGTGCTGTTGGCCTGTAAGTGTTGTGGGCATTTACTCCCTGCTGTAAGCCACCCGTTGCACTTCTGCTAGCTGAGAAGCAGTTATCTACCTCATTTTGCAGAGCTATAAAAACACAATGGTCCAAATTCTTCTGTGGAATAACTCCCTTGACTTCAGTAGCCTTATAGTGTTGGGATTCCCTCTGAGAGCTTTTTGCACTCAGCTCCCAAGGCTGAGCTCAACCCCCATTCTTTGTTATTCTAGCATCTTTATTTGGCAAACAGCTGAGTTGATCCAGCTCAAACTTGGGAATGGAGGGTACATTGTGACTCCAACAGCACACATGAATCCTCTCCCTTTATATACATTACACATCTCCTTGCATTGCATCACACATTTCTGGCTTGGCTTCAGTGCCAGATTTAGGCACAAGTAAATCAAACAAGCCATAGCTTAAGGCTTAACTAAATATGTTGGAGATAACTAAGAAGATTTATCTTAATTGAAATTGCTTTGGCTTAAATAACCTTTTTTATAAAATCCACTGGCAAAATTCTGAACCCTGACCACCCCATCCTGATCCACACCCAATCCCATCAACTTCCCTTGCTGGACTACTTGCATTGTCCACAGGTTGCCCAATCTTAAGACCTCAAGAGGAGACAATGGAAGCCAGTCTACTAACACTTTCTAAAGTCCCGTTCCACACCAGGCATCAATCCCACTAGTCCCCTCCTTGCCACTTTCTCACCCTCACCCCTCCATTTCCCATCATTGTTTATTTTTTTTATTAAGCTTTCTGTTATAATGTAATACCTTTTTTTTTCTGTTTGTTTTTATGGTATGGGGGCTCTGAATCTTGACATATGTTAAGGCCTCAGCATGTCTTAATCCGGACCTACTTGACTTGGTTACTTTGCAAAAGCCAATCACTGTATGGCCTGTGCTGTCCATGCTTGACCACCTCTTTACCACCTCTCCAAATGTCTACCTTATCTTGTTCATTGTTACTTTGTTCGTAATAAATGATTTCCTGGGTGTTTTCCCTCATATCTTAACTAGCACAGACATTGAGACTTTTTGAGGCCTCCCTCCATGTGATGAGCACTCACATCATGCCAGGCCTCAGCTACATACATCAGGGTTGCATTTGGCTACTTAATCATAGCTGCTGTGTTAGGCTGTCCCATATCTAGCCAAAAGGCTAGGGCCCAGATCCACAAGGGGAGTCAGGTCCCTAAATATCTTTGAAGATCTGGGCCTAAGGCTTTGATTCAGCCAAGCTCTTGAGCACTTATAGAGCTCCATCCCTATTCAGCAACATACTTAAGGACACATATAAATTTGATCAGGTACTTAAGTGCTCTGCTAAATGGGAGCCTAAATCTGGTGCAAATAAATGCTGTTATTTCATGGCTAGATAATTATAAGCCATAAAAAGTGTAGAATTTTGTACCCCTCTCTTTGCACATTGAAGCAAAGAGTGAGAATACTGGAAACAGAGGCAGGAGGCTATTTCATTCAGTCCTTGTTCACTCACTTATATAGCCCTTTTGAGCAGGTAAACCCTTGTTGTGTTGGTGGAGAAGGCAAGTATTTTAAAATCTTCTTTCCTCATGCAACAGTACTGGAGGAAGAATAATTTTCTATTTACAGTTGTGTATTTTCAGAGAGCTGGACATCTGACACCTAAGAGATGTGTTTAGTCTACACGGGAGAGGTGGAAGAACATTTGTGTCCACTGGAAAAACACACATGGGAGAGGAGGGCTTAGACCACATCCACTGGAAGAACACACAAGCTTGAGAAATCTATGCACTTTCTTATCTTTACAATAAGAATTAATTAATTAATGCCACACCACTTTTATATAACTGTAGTAGATCCCAGAGCATCTCTAAAAGGTGTTCAGTTATCATTATCCCCATTTTGCAGCTAAAGAAGCTGAGGCACAGAGCTCTGAATTGACATATCCAAGGTCACAAGTAGACTAGAAGCATAGCCAAATCGCCCAAGTCTCAGCCACTAAGCCACACTGCCTGCCCATGTGATCAATGCTAATGGGACTGAATAAAATTAAGCACATATGTCTTTGCAGATCAGGACCTTAACGCTAGTGTTGGCCTCCTATCTATCTTACAGAAGTAAGGATTCCTGGAACCTCAACTGTTATTCTACATCTCGTTATCAAAGTCAAGACACTTATAACAATGTCTGGGAAATTCTCTGTGCTGCCAAAATAAAATGTGTAAAAAAGTGCACATAAAAAACAAATTCTCTCTCCCTGAAGTTTTATGGTTTTTCTTCTTTCAAGGTTTAAGCAGCAAAGAATAGAACAAAAAAGATGACAAGCTGTGCAGAGTCTCTGGCTAGGAAATAAAAATGATGTTTGTAATTTGTGTACATTCACTGAATAGCATGCCTGTTTCCCAACAGGGGAAAATGCAGTCTCCCAATACCAGAAAACCCAAAAGCCAAATTCTCACATCTGTAAGTGCTACATGCTCAACGAAACCTACAGAAAGATTTCACATGATGGCTTATGACTGGTCCCAGGGATTTCTTCATGGCTGTAATTTGTTTTCTTGGTTTTCCCAAACAATGTCCCAGAATATGATCCATTTTGCTTTTTGCCTAATCACATGCAGTAGCAAGTTTGGGAGGCAAACCAGCTCTGATAGTGAAATGCTTTGAACTTGATGGTTTTCACAGGGTTGGCTACAGTGATTTTACCAGTGTATATTGGGGTATTTTGGGTATAGTCCTGTAATGAGGTATACCAGATGGTTGGAGGTGCCATGCTGGAGGTGGAGCAATAAAGGTGAGTCCTCCAGGCCTGCCTAGAAAGGTTGCAGAGAAGCAGCTAATCACAGCCCAGTAGGCTCGGTTAAAAGGAGTTCGGGGCTGAGCAGATCAGTTACTAGCTAGGACCAGAGGAGTAAGGGAAATTGCTCCTTGCTGGTGCTCAAGGGTGACCCAGAAGACAAGTTCTCATGGCATTGGTGTTTAGTGAGGCAGAAGAGTAGATGAGAACCTGACATAAAGGAGAAAGTCATAGGAGCCCTGCTCTGCACCAGGGCAGACATGGATGCAAAGCTAACCAGAAGAGGCAGAGAACTGAGACTAGTGCCAAGACTAAAGAGCTTAACAGGAAATAGACAGCACTAGCTGAAATCCCTCAGGCTATGTTCACACATAAACTGTTATTTCGAAATAAGTTAATTCGAATTAAGAAAATGGTAATTCGAATTAAGGGAAAGCCTGCTATCAAAATGGCTGTTATTTCGAAATGGTTATTTCGAAATAAGGCCATTCAGACATGTTGTTTTGAAACAGTTGTTTCAAAACAATGGTGTTGTTTCGAAACAACAGCTATTTCAATTTCCTGCTAGGTTTTACTGTTTCGGAATAACGGCCATTATTTCGAAACAACAGGACCCATTGTTTTGAAATAACAGTACGTTGTGTGGACATAAGAATTTTTATTTCAAAACAATGGGTGTTGTTTTGAAATAAAACTGTCGTCTGAACACAGCATCAAACAAAAAGAAGTGTTTCCCAAATCATGAATGGGAGTCTCAAAGGGCCTACTGATGTGCTGACCCACATTCAATTTCAGTGGGCATAAGAGGCCTAATTGTTGGACTTCTTTATAGATCTTAGGCCTTCTCTACACCAGCTGTTCTCAAACTCTGGCTCGCAACACAAAAGTGTGTCGTAGTACAGCAATTGAGTGTGTTGCCATAAATCAGCTCCCGAAAGCCCCAACCCTCTCCTTGCCACTGAAAGAAACCTTGATGGGGTCTTTCTGAGGCAAGGAGAGTGGCAGTGGCAAGCTGCTGACCCTTTAAGAGCTGCTGCCAAAAGTCCACCCGGCAGCGGCTTTCTGCAGCAGCGGGGCTGCTCCTTGAAGAGCTGCCACCGAAACTGCAAGCAGCATCTGCTTTCTGCAGCAGCCAATGGGGACTGCTTCTCAAGTCTGCTGCCACTGAAATTACCTGCGGAGGCAGGGTTTCTTTGGCAGTGGGGGCTATTTTAATCTGAGCTGCTGCTGAGAGTGCTGGTGGTGGGGTGAACTTCGGAGGCGGGGATGTCTTGGTCTATCCAGGTTGCAGGGGGGAACTGTGTTGTGCACAGTTGGGAGGGCTCCCACCCATGTCGTTATACTAAAGGGGTTGAGAAACCCTTAGCAAGTGCCCCACCTGTAGACACAGCATATGCCAAGAGAAGGGAGTGTGGTGCCCTAGACGCACATTTACTGCACCAGTGCCTATGGCTAACAAGGTGGCCTGCCACAGAAAGAGAATGTGCCGATGTGCTGTCCACTGTTCCCTTTAAGGTGCACGGATGCGTGCCCGTGCACAACTTTTCCAGCCCCAGCGCAGACACATTGACCAGCAGCACACAGGGCAGGGGCTCAGCAGCTGAGATCCGAGTGGCTGGCCAGCGAGGAGGCACCATCAGCTCCCAAAGCCCCACAGCAAGTGCTGTCTGAGCCCGAGCCTCTTGTGGCAGCATCAGGCTGGAGAAAGAAAAAAAGACTGGCTGCAGCGAGAGGCTCAGGCTCGGAGACAGCGGTCACTGCAGGGCATTGGGAGCTGCCTGTGTCTCCCTGGTCAGCAGCTCGGATTTCAGGTGCTGAGCTGAGCAGAGCAGTGCCTGTAGGGTCTCCTCGGCACTGGCAGGTGTGCAGCTGGGGAGGAGGTGGAGCTGCTGTCTGCTTTCTTTTTCTCTATTTCTCTTCTTTCCATCTCTCTTTTCTTGCTTTCTCTTCCTTCCATCTTTCTTTTTTCTCTTTCCTTTCTTGTTTCCTTTCTTCTTTCTCTTTCCTTTCTTCTTTCCTTCTTTTTGTCTTTTCCTTCCTTCTCTTTTTCCTTTCTTTTTCTCTTTCTCTTCTCACTTGCCTTCCTTTTCTTTTCTTTTTCTTCCTTCCTTTCTTGTTTCCTTCCTTCTTTCTTTCTTTGCTTTCTTCTCTCATTTCTCTCTTTTCCTTTTTTCTTTTTTCTTCCTTCCCTCTTTCTCTTCTCACTTCCCTTCCTTTTCTTTTTTCTTTCTCTTTCTTCCTTTCTTGTTTCCTTCCTTCTTTCTGTTTCTTTATTCTTTCCTCTCTCTCTTTTCCTTTCTTTGTCTTATTTTTGCTTTCTCTTCCTTCCTTCCTTCCTTCTCTTTCTCTTCCTTTCTCTTTCTACCTTTTTTCTTTCTTCCCTTCCTTCTTTCTTTTTTCTTTCTCATCCTCCTTCTTTTTCCTTATCACCATTTTTAAAAAACTTTAAAAATTATTTTAATTAAAAAGCTTTCTAAAAATTAAATTGCAAATAAAAATTCACATAAATTTAATTAATTAAACCAAATTAATTAATTCTATTTACAATAAACATTTTAAAACATAATCATTTTAATAAACTCATTTTAAAACATAGGCCTATTTTAATTTTTAATAAACACATTTTAAAACATAGGCCTATTTTGTACAAAAGAATTAAGGAGCCTTGTGGCACTTAAAGACTAAGGGTATGTCTACACTGAGAAGGTTAGTTCGAATTAACCGAATTTGAACTAATCAATTCAGACTAATAATTATTAGTTCGAATTAAGTTAATTCGAATTAACACAGCCACACTAGAAACCCTAATTTGAACTAGCATGTCCATGCACAGGACTTGCAAGTTCAAATCCGGAAGGGGGCACTATTGCATAGGGAATATCAAGCTGTTGTTAATTTGAACTAACAGTTAATTTGAATTAACACAGCTATATTGGGTAAATTTGAATTAATGAGTTTGAATTAACCATCAATTCAAACTTAAGGGAGTTTTTATAGATTCGAACTAGGCTTTCCTTAGTTCGAACTAAGGGAGCTCCTTAGTTTGAATTAACGAAAGCAAGTGTGGACATGCACTAATTTAGTTTGAATTAAGCCTCCTTAATTTGAACTAAATTGTAAGTGTAGACATACCCTAACAGATTTATTTATCACATGAGCTTTCATGAGCAAGATCCCACTTTGTCAGATGCTTTGACGATGGAGGAATTTACAGAATGGGATGAAAATAAATGCAAGGGAGTGTAAGACATGGGATCAGGTCATACAGTAACAGCAGATCAGAGCAGCTGTTAAGATTCAAACATTGGGAAACAGCATGTAGACACAGGTGAAGTCAAGTCACCTGCTGTAATGGGAAAAGAATCCGGTAGTCTGAATTTAATCCTGCTTTCACTCAATCAAATCTGCATATCAATTCTAATCCAGCTGTTTCTCTTTGAAGTCTTCACTTACTGGACTCACAACTTACCATAAGGGAAAATTTCTGCTCACAAACTAAAAGTTTTGCTTATGACATCCCAGTCCTTAGAAGGAACTTTGCTCTGAGACCATTAAGACAGCTTAAATGCTGTCAGTGATACCTGGCTGGCATCCCTGTGAGCTGTGTAACTCTGCATATAGAACACAGCAGATGAGGGAATTAGGCAGAAATGTGACAGCTAGGATCCAGATTGAATATAACTTTGGTCTTGGGTTATTTGAAAGCCATGAATTAGTTTCTTTTGATTGTATAGCAATTTGGGTAAATGCTAAATAACTTAGGTGTTTTTATTAATAAAAAAAACAACTTTAACAGCTTTTATTAATTTGTAATTGTTCTAGATTTTTCAATAATTTTTGTTGCATGAGTTTGCACACAAATTTTATTCAGAAAAAGTTTTGCACATGGGTTGAAAATCTTGCACACAAGCCACCAGACCTTAGAGTGAACATTGGGACTGTCATTACGTCAGCTCCCAGAATTTTTCGGGGAGGTGGTTTCTAAGGTCTGGGCGAAAAGTACACAGGTCTTTTGATAGTGACTGCAAATACATGCACATGGAGACTTCTCATTTACTCATCTACTGCTAGTTTAATCAGGAACTCACCCCTGAGATTTCAGAAACATGGGGCCTATTCCTCAGCAGATATAAATCAGTGTAATCCCACTGAATTTGGAGGTAGTAATGCAGGTTTATGCCAGCTAGCGATCTGGGTTCTTAATTTCTGGGTCATATGGTACACCTGTTCTTATTTTCTAGGCATGTACGCTTAGCAGAAAGGACCAAATTGCTTTCATTTTGTGGTTAAGTGTGAGTGACCCCATGTATACAAACTAGATGAAAAGTGGTGATCTCTGTAATTGTTTTATTTTAATAAATAGTGAGAGAGCAAGAGCACAGTGTACATTCAAAAGCAAAACAAGCAAGGAGTCCTGTGACATTTTTAAGATTAATATATTTATTTCTCACATGTGCTTTCATAGGAGAAAATCCCACTTCATCAGATGTTTGAAAATGGAAAGTTCACAGAATGGTAGGAAAATAAATGGAGGGGAGTCTAAGTCCTAAGATCAAGTTGGATAATTACAGTACAGCAAATCAAAGCAGCTGTTTAGATTTAAACAGTGGAGTACAGCAATTAGCAGGGAGGTGCGGGGGGCGAAGGGTCAGGCAGGGCAGGGTGTTGAAGGGGAAGAAAAGTTACCTATTATAAAGGGAGAAAAATCCGTAGTCCTCCTAGTATAATGCACCAAGCAATCTAGTAGGGGTGTGTGTACAGCTGCCACTCACTCACCAGCTTATTTAGAAAAGTCACTTTGCTAATTGAGAAAAGTTTAATGAATTTTTGTTGTATAAAAAAGGTGATTACTTTATATAACCAGAGTGTTCATTTGAGAAATTCATTACATTTGTGTATTGTGTTTTCATGTAAATAGCTCTGCCAAAGTGTATTAGCAAAGAATATAATACGATGGTTCATGGTTCATGTAGTATCTGAAAGGAATAATTGTATAACTAATCAGTGAAAACAAAGTAAATGTTCCTCTTTAGTTTGTACAATAAAAAAAAATGCTGAATTAAAACTAGTCAGGCTCAAAAATGCAAATATGGCATGTTTCCATTAGCTAGAAAAATAAAAATTTAATATGTAGAACCATAGTATCTTGGATCATTTTTAATGGTATTTTTGTGAGACTTATTTTCAAATGCACTTTTAAATAAGGAGTTTTTGTAACGTTAGCGTAGACACAGACTCCTAGACTCTACGGTCAGAAGGGACCAATAAGATCATCTAATCCAGGGGCCTCAAACTCAATTCACCATGAGGGCCACATGAGGACTAGTACATTAGCCCGAGGGCCACACCACTGAAACTGTTTCATGCAATGATATTGCAAATATCGGTAACAATAGCGTTGTTCCGGGCCACAGGAAATAACTTTATGGGCTGCAAGTGGCCTCTGGGCTGTGTGTTTGAGACCCCTGATATAATCTCACCTCCTGCACATGCAGACCACAAAACATCACTCCTGTAATAAACCACTAACCTATGACTGAAGTATGAAAGTCCTCAAATCATGGTTTGAAGACTCTAAGGTACAGAGATCCACCAGCAAGTGAGTTGTGCCCCATGCTACAGAGAAAGGCGAAGCCCCCCAGAGTGTTTTCCAGTGTTCCCTGGGAGAAAATTCCTTACTGACCACACATATGGTAATCAGTTAAATCCTGAGCACAGGGGCAAGACTCACTTGCCAGGCACCTAAGAAGGAATTCTCTGTAATAACTCAGGACCTACCATATCAAATGTCCCATCTCAGGTCACTGGCATATCTCTGACCAGTAGTCAAAGATCAGTCAATTGTCAAATGAGGCTGTCCCATCACATCATTCCCTCCATAAATTCATCAAGCTCATGTTTAAAGCCAACAAGGTTTGAAGCCAATGAGCAAACATTTCAGGCCTTGTTTGGGCTGATTTTTTTTTAATTAAAATTATATTGTCAAAGCTTGCTGGGGTCAGTGAATAATATATATGACTCAAGGCAATGGAAGCAGCTTAGCTGACACATTGTACCGCAAAGGACACGTGAGATCAAATGCGTGGGAATGTTCAAAACATTGACTTTTCTAATTTGAACAGGTGAGTTGTTGGGCCAAACAGAGGTTGAGGGTGATCTAGAAGCAGAGATCTCTGCTTCTCAGACCAGAGGGAGCCCAATAGCAGCACCTGTGGGACTGGTGAGGAACTGAGTTGATGGACTGTCGAAATGTTCGGTGCAGGTGTCCATTAATGGCAGATTCTCATTGTTACTCTGCTTTTCTCCCTTGTTGCTTACCAAAAATTCCTATCTTATTCTAATACACATTAGGGAATGGGTTGTGTTTGGCCAGGTCCACAAGCGGGGGAGAAATTCTCCCTTTCCAGCTACCATCTTGGTCCTTGCACTCCTGTGTGCTACAGGTCTGAGGAAGTTTAGCAGGGACAACAGCTCTACACTCCCCAAAGAAGAGTGAAGAAGGTAAGGGCAGCACTGTGGCAGCTTCCCCTCTCACCACACTCCCCATACTCAGGCCGTGAAGCTGAGGTGGCAGAGCCTGAGGTTGCTTCCCCAGCGCTCCTCAGTCCAAGTGCTTCTGGGGGTATCAGCAAATGAATATCCCCTCCTTTCCCTGCCCTGAGCAGGGACCTAAATCCAGAATCTTGCCCACTCAGTGAGGCAAAGAATGTCTCCATCTCTGTGTGGGTAAAGACAGTTCTTTGAGGTAAAGGGCCTTGTGAAACAAGCATCCCTGGTAAAGATGAGCTAGCTTGAAAACAGGGTAGAAATTTTGGGGGAAATTTCCCCTCTGTAGGGCAAGCCTTAGTATAGGGCAAGGGATGGCAAAGGCCAGCCCATCCTTCCTGTTTGTGACTCATTGAATTGATTTGATGGCCGCCCCTCCCGGGCCATCATTTAAGCATGTAAGGAATGTTAAGGGGAGCAGATGGCTCCTTCAACTCAACTAGATGGCCATTGTCACCCCATTGTTTCTCTTGGGCTTGGCGTAGGTGGGCACTGCCTGACTGCAAGGTCCTTTGTAACACTGAAGGCATGACTCACATTACCTTTGTTTCCCACATTCCCTGTAATCAGGGAACTGGCGGGAAAAACAGCTTAAAAGCGCAGAGTTTGGGGTGATCAGGCAGGACGGTCTCTGACATCCTGCCTGGCCTGATCACCCAGACGCTGACCTCCTCCGCTCACTAGTTCTTCCCTGAGCGTATCCCACGTTTTGAACTGCTGGCCGAGTGACGAGTCACTCTCTCTCTCTCTCTCTCTCCTTGGATGCTTCTACTGGTGCTAGTAAGAGTCTGCCCCTGCAGCTCCTCTCAGTGAAAGTTTTCTTCCTTTCATATTGCTGCCTTGCCACTGCTCTCTCCTTCTGCCCCAACAAGCCCTAGCTTTTAAGAGTCGGTTCGTTTGAGTTTTATTGCTGCCTCTCTTACTTGTTTTACCTTGCTGTATCTTTTCTTTCCACTGCTCTAAAGTTCCCGGGTCTTCAGCTGTTTGCCACTGCCTTATATTAAGTTGTATCTTTCTTCCCACGGCTGTGTCTCTGTTCTCTTATTGTTTTAAGAAAAAAAGGTGTTACCATAAGTTGAAACATTGTCTAAGCATAATCTGTGAACTGTGAAAGTGTTAACATAGTGCGCAACATTGTATCATTTGGTTTGGTGCGTTAGGATCGTGTTAAGTTTGTTTGGTAGTTTAGGAGACTGTCCCCTTTGATTTGTTGCCCTTGAAGTTGTATTGGTTTGTTAGCTTTTGTTGGTTTGATTGTCTCCCTTGATCTGCTACCTTTGGAATCGCGTTTAGTTTACTGGTTGTAAGATTATTCCCCGTGGTTGTGACCCTTAGAATTGTACAGTTGTATTGAGTTGCTTTGCCCTCCCCGTTTGTAATCCCCCCGAATAAACTGTTCCTGCCCAATTTTGTCTCTCTGTCCTTGCCACCACTTTTCCCCATGGCCCCCCCTTTTTGCTTCCGCTGCCCTGCTGCTGCTTTTCCCCACGGCACCCCCTTTTTTGCCTCCGCTCCCCTGCCGCTGCTGTTCTCCGCGGCGCCCCCTTCACCTCCGTGTCCTAGCCGCTGTTTTCCCCTGTGGCGCCCCCTTCACCTCCGTGCCCTAGCTGCTGCTTTCCCCACGTCCCCCCCCTTTGCCTCCTTGCCCTGCTGATGCTGTTCCCCGCGGCACCCCCTTTTTGCCTCCACTCCCCTGCCACTGCTGTGCTCCCTGGTGCCCCCTTCACCTCCATGTCCTAACCGTTGCTTTCCCCCGCAGTGCCCCCTTCGCCTCCGTACCCTAGCCGCTGCTTTCCCCCACGGCTCCCCCTCTTTGCCTCCTTGCCCTGCCGCTGCTGTTCTTCACGTCCTCTGCCATTGCTGTTCTCTGCGGCACCCCCTCTACCCCTGCTTCCCTAGCTCCCCCTTCTTCTCCCTTTCCCTGGCCACCGCTCCTACCTCCGTTTTTCTTCTTTCGGTTCGCTGCCGCCGTGGCTCCTTCCTTCCCCCACTGTGGCTCAGTCCCCCTCTGCCTCCTTCTCAACCCTCTGATCCCCCCCCCGCTCCTACTTCAAAAAACTGCTGCTCCTCCACTTGCTTCCACTAACCCTACCCCCTCCCCGGTCTCACTCAGTGTTGAGGCATCTTTTGAGTCAGTTAAGTTGGCTGAGAACTCCTGACTTGCTGCACCTCACAGAGTTGAGTACTCCCCAACATCCCCGCTGCACGGACACTGTGACACACACCACACATACACCCCACCACTCACTTTACTCCCATACCTGTTTTAATAAAGATTATCCCGTACCCTCCCCCCCCAGTGCAGTGATTGCCCCCCAAGATCCCCAAATTTTCGAACCTCCTGGCAGGTTCACTTCCTAATGCTCAACCAGTGCTGGTGGTTCCCTCAGCTGAAAAAATAGGGTGGCTGCCTGAAAAGTCAGCAGTGGCCACAGCTGAAATTGGGGGTGCTTGCTAGGCATGCCACTGAAAAGAACTGCTTGTGGAAAGAAGCTGGCAGGATTGGCTCCTCTTGGTGGCATGGCTGGGGACAGGGGTCCTCAGGGCATTCCATGGAAAGAGGCCCCATGGAGCAGTTCCTCTCAGCAGCATGCCTGGAGATAGGGGTTCCCGAGCACGCCATGGAAAGAAGCTGCTCGGATTGGCTTCTTTTGGCAGTGGCACGCCATGCAAAGGAGTCTCTCTAGGTGGCTTCTTTCTGTGGCATGCCTGGGGATCCCAGCACTTCAGCAACCCACAAAAGAAGCCACCAGGAGTGGTTTTCGATGCCACTGCAGATGGTGCCCCATGCCACTCTGAATGGACTCAGGTGCATCTGACATCACATGTGCCAAGGGTTACCTACCCCAGGTATAGTGGATAACAGGAGATGGATTGCTTGAAATTGTCCTGATCTGTTAATTCCCTCTGAAGCATTTGCCACTGACAAGCATCTGACAGGATATTGGGCTAGATGAACCATTGGTCTGACCCAATATGGCCATTCAAATAGTCTAATGCAGGGGTAATTTTCTGTAAAGGTCCAAATTTCTTGGTCAAGGTATAGTCAAGGTCCCAACTCCAGAGAAAATAATAATGATAAATAAATAAAAAGATTTGGCAGTCCATTTAAAAGCATCCAGCAGTCTGGATTTGGCCTGTGGTCTGCTTATTGACTATCCTGGTCTAACATAACCCAACCTGAAGCCATGCACTACTCCCTGGTCAACGTGTACCACTGTTTTCAGCAGCAGTTGAAGGGAAATGCACAAGTTTCTTAAACTAACTTGCATATCTCTCTTTGACTGCCTAACACCTACTCATCGAGGCATGCTCACTGTGCTGAGTGGAAAGGATATGTCCTCCTTTTGACTCAGTGTGCTACTCCACTTGAAGGGGTGGAGTTACTCAATGGACTTCCCAATTGATCGATTGAGGCATCTGGGAAGACCTGCTCAAACTGGGAATTTCAAACAGGCGATAGCAAATTTCCCACCCTACTTAACCCTAGCCCTCCTTCTCTACGATGACACAGGATGATCTAACTGGTCGGGGGCACAACCTATCACTGCTTCAGTCTAAGCATGGGTGCTTGGCACTTTCTGAAAGTCCTGTCTCTTACACATGCTAAGTTGGCCACACAAGATCAGTAGTCCCTTTTGAAAACTTTGGGTATTGTGTTATTATTAATAATAATAAGTAAAAATTCCAAGAGTGCCTAATAACTTAGCAAGCTATCCCCAAAAGTCATGAAGACACCTAAATCTCATTGAAAGACATTTACTCTGAGAGACATTGGCTATGTCTACACTAGGAAAAGTTAGTTCAAATTCGTTAATTCGAACTAATAAATTCAAGTTTCGTTCCAACTAAACTTGAACTTATTAGTTCTAATTAACAAAGTGGACTAATTCTACTTAACATTAAGTCAAATTAGTCCACTTTGTTAATTCAAATTAACTGCCCTTAATTCAAATTTATTAAATTTGAACTAAGGGTTAATCCTAGTCTACACCATCCTTAGTTTGAACTACCAATCGAATTTAGTGCTTAGTTTGAACTAAGCTTTCATTAGTTTGAATTAAAGAATTCCTAATTTGAACTGATGAAAGCCTAGTGTAGACAGGTACTAAGTTAGTTTGCATTAAGCCTCCTTAATTCTAACTAACTTGCAAGTGTAGACATACCCATTGAGTCTGACTAAGCAACTTATTTGCTCTTCCATTTTTTTCCTGATGACTTAAAGGGTCATGCACCTGAATGCATGATGGTAACCATCATTAGCCATTCATTCTACTGCTGGCCAGAACTAACTTGGACTCTCAAAGGAAGGTCACAGATGTACATGCATTGCTCGTCCTTCATCAGCCTTCCATTTCAGTCTTGGAGACATGGGGAAAAGGCTCCTTGTTATTTATTTGTTCTGAGGAGAGCCTTGCATTGCAGGACACTACTATTAACAAGGAGGTCTCGGTAATGATTTGTTGGATTAAGAGTGAAAGCCTTTGGTTTTCTCCACATGTTACCAGTCCAACTGATCAGGTGTCTTTCCAGCAAACAGACTTTGGCACCTTTCTGTGTTGGTGTCAGTCAGCTCTCTATGGACGACACGTGTGCCATATAAACATGTTCAGCATTTAGTATCTTAAAAGCACTGTCCTGTCTTTAATTAATGCTCTCCATTTCTCTGGGAAGGTGGTCAACATCAGAATCCTCATTTTTCAGCAAGGGAAGCTGGGTCACAAAGACATTATGTATCTTGCCCAAGACAATACTGCCAATCCGTGGCAGTGGCAGGTTTAGAGTGCAGGAGTCCTGGTGCCTAATCCCATGCTCAAACCACTAGACCATGCTGTCATTCAAGGCAGTTGAAATGAACTTGAGAATGGAAACATCAAATCTTTGCCACCATTAGACCCTTCTTCCCAAGCGTGGCTTTTAAGAGCAAGGTATTAATAATGCATTTAGCATAGCATTTAGGAGTAATGTTCCATCACTTTTTTTCACTGTACCATCTGCCTCGCAGTCTGCGGACACATCCATCACTTGTTTTCCATCTAGCTGAATGAAGCTACCAATCTGTTTCCCATGGCTTCTGCTGTATTTATCACAGGATTCTTGTGACAAACAGTGCATGGCATTACAAAAAGGAAAGTTCTGAAGGAATGTAAACTGTCTCTGGAGAACTGAGCCAGAATGTAAATCTCCCACTGGACAGGAAGGGGGTTAAGAAGCAACTCTGGCTCAGGAAGCCACACACCTCCACCCATGCCAAGCATGCTGGGGCTTGAGGTGAGGTTTAAAAGGCAGCCACAGAGTTTAGTTGGGGGCTGGCAGGCCAGGGGGAAAGATGTGTTTTAGGAGATTCAGGGCAGGGCTTGACCTGAACCCACACCAAGCCAGGGAATGGATGAGCTGCAGCTTATGGTGTCCACAACCAGATCAGATTGCCCAGAAGGCAGCACCCAGAGCGACAGCCGGTAGCCAGCTGGGATGCAGAGAGAGGAAGGAGTGACCCAGGAAAATTACTTGAGGACATAAAAGCACCACAACGTAAATCAGGGGTCTCAAACATGTGGTCCAGGGGCCGTATGCAGCCCCTAAACCTATTTCCTGTGGCCCACAACACTTTCATAATAGATACTTGCAATATTGTTGTATGAAAAGGTTCAGTGGCGCAACCCTTGGGCTAATGTACTAGTCCTCATGTGGCCCTGTACTAGTCCTCGTGCGGCCCTCATGGTGATTTGAGTTTGAGACCCCTGAAGTAAATGAAGCCTAACTAGTCTTTCAGGACCCTAAGTCAGAACTGGATAGATCAGGTGCACATGGATTCCCCTATACTGCTGGAGAACTTCACCCATTAGGGCAGACCCTGCTTCCCAACCACAAGAACAAACAGATAAAGTTAAAAGGCTTAAGTTCCTTGAGATAATATTTGACACTAAATTGTTTTTGGAAAACTCATAGAAAATTAGGGTTGGAATGAATTGCAGGAGGCCATCTAGTTCATCCCCCTGCTCAAAGTAGGACCAATCCCAATTAAATCATCCCAGCCAGGGCTTTGTCAAGTTTGAAATTAAAACCCCTTAGAATGGAGATTCCACCCCCTCTCTAGTAACTCATTCCAGTGCTTTATCATTCTCCGAATGAAAGAGTTTTTCCTAATATCCAACCTCGACCTCCTCCACTGCAATTTGAGACCATTGCTCCTTGTTCTGTCTTCTACTATCACTGAGAACAGCCCAGCTCAGGGATCTCCAACTCAAATCACCACGAGGGCCACATGAGGACTAGTAGAGGGCCGCATGAAGATTAGTATGGTAGCCCAAGGGCCACACCACTGAAACCTTTCCATACAATGATATGGCAAATATCAGTAACGATCATGTCATTGTGGGCCACAGGAAATAGCTTTAGGGGCCACATGCAGCCTGCGGGCCACGTATTTTGAGACCCCTGGCCTAGCTCTATCCTCCCTGGAATCCCCTGTCAGACAGCTGAAGGCTGCTATCAAATCCCACTTCACTTTCTTGCAGACTAAATAAGCCCAGTTCACTAAGTCTCTCCTCATAAGTTCTTACTGTTAAAGATCAATGAACAAAATGTATTAATTTCCTTGAGTTTTTCTGAGACTAACTGTATAAGAAAAAACTGTTGCTGGATCCAGAGCCTTAATGAGACCTCTTATTGATTGTAGCTGCCAAGATTTTGGGTCCAGGGATGGATTACTGCCCAGCCCTATGGAGCCCGTACCCAGGGGCTTGCACATTGTGGGAGCCCCTGGCTATGAGAGCCCCTGCCCTGCAAGCACTGGGTGGGTGGGCAGGGCTGCCTTGGGCCAGAGGCCAGGCAATGCTCTCCCACTCTAGTTTGAGATTTTGCCACCTCTCCAGTGTTAAAGTATATCTGATTTAATAAAGGAACGTATGAGTAGGGAACAGCATAAGGCAATCTAGTGGAAATTTTTAGTAAAATAAGCTAAAATAATACAAAATATATAATAAGTTAATACGTGATAAGTCATATTGAAATAGCGGAAGAAATTAGATTAGACAAGTTAAAAAAAATAGGGAACAATAGTCAAAATGAAGCCTAGATGGCGCCCATATCTTATTTCAGTCTAAAGGGATATATCGTTGTACAAAAAAACAGTGATCCTAAGAGATATATCTCTTACAAGAGAAATAAGGCCAAGATGGTGGAAGATTTTAAACTTGTGAACTCCCTCACTCCCCCTCCCAGCTGACTGGCCAAAACCAGTTGGAACTAGGTAAAAGAGACTGTCAAGGAATGAAATCACCCTTTTTGTGATTGGTTGAGAATGAAATCACCCCTTTTATAATTTGTTAAAGGGATGTGAGTGGGCTTTCAGAGTTGTATAAAAGGAGCAGCATTTGCAGTGAGAATTTGGAGATCTCTCCCACTCCTAATGGGTACCAAGGGCCTTGTGGTTCTTTGGTTCCTACTGCACTAGGAGTCTTACTCTGAGCCACCCCCCAGAGAGTGTAACAACATCTCTGGTGGATTACAAGGGCATCCTAGCATTGGGCTTAACTTGGTGGCCTCGAACATTCGCTCAATAAAGTCCTGGATGTAAAATAGTCTCCAGAGGGTACACTGAGTGCCTGAGCGACACAGCCAACTGAGTCCTGCCTTCACATTCAGAGTCTCAGTAGAAGACCTAGGGCAAGGGTACTCAAACTTTTTGTGAGCCAGTCCACATTCAACTTTCCACCATTCATCGGGGTCCACAAGCAACTAGGGTAGGTGAGTGGGAGCGGGTGGGGAGTGGGAGCGGGGGGGCTGCTGCCGGGAGCAGGGGGATGATGTCAGGAGCGGGGGTGGCGATGCCGGGAGTGGGGGGGGATGCCGCCGGGAGCCGGGGGTGGCTGCGCAGCAGGCTCCGTCGGGAGGAGCGCAGAGAACAACAGGAGTTGCTCAGCTGCCGCAGGGGTACTCAAACAGCTTTAGAGGGAACATTGCTTCAGGTTCGGATTTTTCATGCAAATAGGCGGCCCGCGGTCCACCAGAAACGTCTTTGCGGTCCGGATTGTGGACCATGGGCCGCTGTTTGAGTACCCCTGACCTAGGGGCTCAGACCCACATAGATAACTAAGTCCTGCCTTGAGATCTGTAGCTCTAAAGTCTTTCTGTCTCTGGTAAGCTGTGTGAAGGCCTCTGGAGTAACCCTTGGGGAGGAAGGGGTTAACACTCTGGTCAGTGAGTCCCAGGACAGCCAATAGAAATAAAGCACAGGTTTTTTAATTGGAACAGCAGGCTTGCCTGTTCCTGTTTGGATGCAGCAGAGCTCCTGGGAGGATCAGGAGGAGGCCAGAGGGGCCTGAGGAAGAATCCAGCAACATTATTACTAAAGATAAGTTAAGTTTGTTACTGACCAGGCGTGGGTAGATCAGGGAATGTGTACTTAAATGCGGTGAGGGTATTTTCTTTGTTTTGGTTTGTTTTTGGATTTCTCTGTGCTGAGTACATGTACCCCCTCCCACTACCCTGTAACTACCTAATTTACTTCCCAGAGAAGCAACTCTCTGTGGTTTTTAGCTGTTCTTTTTAATTGAAGATTTTACCTTTTAAGTAAGCTCTGGTTCTGTATCCTGAAAGGCATGAGGTTTGTGTGCACATGACTCAGACTGCACAGGCAACTACTAAAAGGGATTGTGTTCCAGTTTCAGCTGATGTTCCAGCTGTGGTTCAGTCACTCTCCAGAGAGAGGAATAAAAGTGATTGCAAGTACCTCATGGGAAGAAATTCCCAAGTGCACCTTCCTGGGTTTCCAAGAGGTTTTTGCATTTGGGTGGTGGCAGCACTACCACTCCAAGGCCAGGAATTGGAGGCTTTGGAGAGTTTTAAGAGCAGACTTTAAGGCCAGTGGCTTTTCAGGCCTGTTGTGGGCCCCCACCTTCTGCACTCAGAGTGCCAGAGTGGGAAACAGCCTTGACAGACTAGTTTTCCAAAAAGGGTACCCTAGCATCAGTGCACACAAAGGACATCCTAACATTAGGGCTTTGAAGTTCTAACCCATGTGAGCGCAACAGAGACATAAACCAGTAACTGCAGCTGTGAGCCTTATAGAACCTTTTGAGTCACCATAGCTCCAGTCGCTGAGGAGAAATGCCATTGAATGGAAGTGCCAAAGTGAACAACACCGGACGAAGGACTGTTGGACAGGCTTTAGGACCAAATTCCACCTGATTGTGGTAAGAAAAGGGTCCCAGGAAGGGTAGAAGATCACAAGCTAAGATCCTAGACTAAAAACCGCGGTTAGAAACTAACAAGCCACTTATAAGCGCTGACAGGGGCCCGATCCATACAAAAGTATCCCGTGACTCTAGGTAAACCAGAGGGAAAAGCTCATGTTGGGAAACCCTCATTGTGCTGAGAAAGGAAATAGATTTAAGAACTGAAATCTCCCCATTCTGCACGTGACTAACCTCCACCTGCTGAATGTCATAATATATACATGCATATCTGACTGTTACAGTGTTTAATATATGTGTATTACTTCCAAGCTATATACTTTGCCTTTGAACCTAAGTAGTGTATTCTTTGTTAAGCCTCTGAATAAGTATTGTAATAAACTTACCATCTGTTCTTCATCAAAAGACTGGATCCTGAGTCTTTCATTGCTCTTTGGGACTGTTCTTGATTGGCGGGCTGTAGCCATAATTTCCACTGGGCACCATTTAGACAGCACCGGTCCCACCCTGTTATCCCAGAGTTGTATACTTGAGAATCAGACTGCTGGACAGCCTGGGGATTAAGTTCTGAGGTAGCACCACCGCTGGGCTAGCTTGTCTGCCCCTGGGGCAGGGTGGGCTGGTGCATGGTTGCTTCATTCTGACGTGCTGTACAGCCTCCGGCATGGATTTCTGCCCTGGAGTGCCACACCAGAAGTTGTAATGCATGCCAGTCAACCCCGCCACCCCCGGGTGGCAGACCAGCTAGAGTAGGGCCAAAGCTGGCACAGAGAGTGGCTTCTGACCACAGGGGCTCCCAAGGACCAGCCTGTGCTTTTGGGGAGCCTGGGCCCCAGGCAACAGGAAGCCACCAGTGGGAAGCCAGGGCCACAGGTGTTGGGGGGGCAGGCCTAGGACCCCAAGGTCCCTTAATCTGCCTCTGTTTGTGTCAGCATAAAATACAGAAGTTTAAAAAACTAGATTTAATACAAGCCCAGGCAGTGTAAATTGCATGAAGGTACCTATATGTGAACCATAGATGAAACTACTGGGATTCTGGGTCAAAGTTAGTAAGAATTGTAATAGAGAAAATATCATACAAATCTATGAAGACTGTTGGGAATTTGATAGGCGAACTAGAGCAGGTGTTAGAACTCCAAATGCCGTGCAAGTTGAAGTGTAAATGCAAAGTTCAAAGACAAGAAAAAGCTAAATGATATCAAAGCTTTTAGTCATGGGAAAATCAGTTATGAACAGGAAATCACATTATTTTATAAATTTAAGGGTAAAAAAGGCAGTATGTATCAAAAATGAAGTGTAGTAGTATGTAAATGGAAAATGGAGTTAGTTGGGATCCCAAAAAGAAAAAAAACAGGGAGTGTAGGGACAGCACATTGTATACCAAAATTCAGAATTAATACAGCTAAAATAATTTAATTCTGTAGCTATGACTTGATTTAGCAGACTCAAAGAATCATAGAAACTGGAAGGGACCATGCAAGGTCATCGAGTCCAGTTTCCTGCACTCATAGAAGGAACAAATATCCCCATTAAACCATCCCTGAAAGGTATTTGTCTAACCTGTTCTTTAAAACCTCCAATGCAGGCTTTTCCACAACCTCATGAGGCAACTTACTCCGGTGTTTAATCACCCTGACAGTTAGGAATTTTTTCCTAATGTCTAGGCTGAACCTCCCTTGCTGTAATTTAAGCCCGTTGCTTTTTATCCTATCATCTGTGACTAAGGAGTATAATTTTTCTCCTTCTTCCCCGCAACAACCTTTTAGATATTTGAAAACTGTTATCATATTCCCATCTCAGTCTCCTTTTTTCTAGACTAAACAAACCCAGCTCTTTCAATCTTCCCTCATAGGTCAGATATTCCAGACCTCTGGTCATTTTTGTTGCCATTCTCTGGATTTTCCCCACATCCTGTTTGAAATGAGGTGCCCAAAACTGGACACAGTACTCAAGTTGAGGACTAATTGAGTAGCAATTATTCTAGCACTACATTAGACCTGTATGCCCAGCAGCTACAGTGATTGTTTTTTCAGATTAAATCAGAAGCTTTATAGTGATAAAAAGGGTGTTTCTGTATGTAAAGATGATTTAATCAGTGACATTCTGTTTCTGGTAAGAGATAGTACAGGTGGAGATACACATAACGTTAGCTTGGATCTTGGATCCCAGCATGTATCAGGACCACAGGAACTGAAGTGGCAGACTCAGCAACTAAAAACACTGGAAGAAATGGAAGGGTTGACAAAGAAATATCTTTGAGTAAACAGCAATTCAAAAATCTAGAACAGAAAAATTTAAGAGGAATGGCAAATTTGGATTAATGACAAAGAGGAAATATTTTTTTAATTGTTCCCTGGAATTAAGGATAAGGATGTACTTCAGGACCTGGAGAGGATAATGAAGTGGCTGTTTAGAATACTAAGTGGCCATTTGGAGTAAACAAAAATCTCTTTTGAATAAATAGACACAGATATGGACTAAGTGTGCTCTGTAAAGTGGAAGCAATTGATTACCTTTTAAAGGTATGTATGAGCTTTGTTAAAGAAAGAGGAAAGCTTTGAGAAATTTAAATATTTTAAGGATCCAAAAGTTACATTCAAGGAGTCTTGTGGCAGTTTTGTTTCGAAACGATGAGGTTCTTTTGAAACAAAACAAAAAAAAATGTTCACACGACACACGCTTGTTTTGAAACAACAGGACCCTGTGATGGGACAGACCCACCCTGCACTCAAGTAGGCTTATATGCCCTGAAGGGGAAGTTAGCCCCGCCCCTTAGGCCCTGCTGGGCATGCTCCAACAGCTGCCCCAAGATAAAAAGCAGCAGTTCTCCTCAGTCTGGAGGAGACCAGTGGAGGGAGCAGATGTATGCTGAGAGCTCCTGCCCAGGCGCTGACTCGATCCCTGCCAATCCGGAGCCCCCTGTAGAGATGCCCCAGACGCTGACTGCAGAGACTCCGCAGAGGGAGACGTACTCTTCCACGGGGAACCCAGAGACCCTGACTGAGAGTGGAGAGCTACCTGATGGATGCCGGAGAGCCAGAAGGGGGAGCAACCCACTCCCTTTCAGCCTCAGGTAGGAAGTAGCCCAGGGCAGTGTTTGCCGGGGGTGAGCCTTAGCACGGGCAGGACACCAGTCGGCGCGTTGCGGTCTGGATCCCCACCGACTGGGCTGAAACCCCCCTGGCACCCCCAGGGCCCTGGGCTGGGGTTCAGTGGAGTGGGAGGGCCTGAACCCCCCTACCTGGGCCGCATTGCCCTGCTGTAAAGGGCTAGTGACTCTGAACTCTGGCTGTTGGGCCGCGTTGCCCTGCTGTAAAGGGCTAATAACACTGGACTCTGGCCGTGGAACCACACCGCCTGAACCGAGGGACCGGGCGGGTCCATTAAAAACCGGGAAGTGCCTGGTTTTAGCTTGCGGAGGTTGTGCACCCCACAACGGACCCCAACAGCATTGTTTTGAAACAAGTGAAACCTAGGCTCTAGGCGAAACAATGTTGTTTTGCCATGATTGTTTCGAAACAACGCCGTGCGAACATGTTGTTTCGAAACAACCGTTGTTTTGAAACAATGGTTTGACCTTCCTCCCAGGGTGCTCTGCACCCTGGGGAACAGGAAGTTCCTGCCCGGGAGTGCCTGTTAGGTAACGTGCCCACAGCCTGACAGGCAGATGGCCTCCCAGGCTGGCACTTCGGCAGGGGGCCAATGTAGGGCGCCAGTCTGGACCCCAGAGGATGTCCGATGCCTCTTGGGGGTCTGACAGAGGCCAGACATCATGTCCAGGTTCCGTCCTCACACCAGAACTGGGACATATATGCGGACATAGTCTCAGCAATGTCCGAGGCTGGCCACCCTTGGACATTGGAACAGGTCCGGAGCAAGGTGAAGACGCTCCGGCAGGACCATGCCCGGACCAGGGAGGCCCGGGAGCTTCAGGGGGCAGGCAGCTCCACCACCTGCCCCTACTTTGAGGAGCTCCATGCCTTCCTGGGTCCAGAGCCCAGCGGCCACCCCACTGAGGCTGTGGACTCAGGAGGGCATCGGAGCCCCTCGCTGGGCCCAGAGGCACCTGGGTCTGATGTGTCCGTGGGGGTGCCTGCGGCCGCACCACCACCACCTGTGGCGGAGGCCACTCCCAGCAGACCAGACCTCTTTGCCGGGCCGGAGGCAGAGAGCAGCTCGGAGACCCAGGGGCCGACCACTGCCCCTGGGTCTGACACAGACCCCGGGATGTCTTGCCGGACCTCTGGAGCCCCTGTGGGTAAATATCCCCCCCCCCCACTGAGGCACACAGGGCTGGGCCTGTCCAGCGGGTCCCGGGCAGCGAGGGGTCCGGGGCCAGGCACAGGGGAGGGCAGAGCAGAGAGTCGGTGGGTGCAAAGGCCCCACCCGGCCATGGGTGCCATGGAGACACGTAGCACCAGGCTCACAGGCCCCTGCGTGCCTGGGGATGGTGAACAGGGCCTGGCTGGTGGAGATGCAGTCGCATCTTGGGTGGGGTGGACAGCATGCAGGCCGCACCACTGGGAGGTAGCTGTGGGAGACCCCCTAGGTCAAGGCGTGGCTGAGTCCAGCCCACCCCCGTGGGCACCACTAGCCTGTGCACCCCCAGGGTACGGTTCCCAGATGGCGGGCAGAAGGAGGACAGGGCCCCCTTTGTACTGTCCTGTTCTTCTTTGTATCCTCCCATTCCCAGTCTTGCAGGCCGTCTAAAATACAGGAGTTTGTCAGGCTTTTTACTGGAGGCGTTGAAGGAGCCTGCAGTGCCATAGAACACTGGTTTGTACAGGCGGGTGGTCCAGGGCCCCCTAAACCCCGACGCCTACCCCAGCCAGACAACATTGCTGCCCAGGGTCCTCCAATGTCCTCCGCCAGGTACTGGCCTGGCCTCCTTCCAAGGCCTTGGGGACCAGGGACCCCGCCCCAGGGCAATGTCCCACGGGAGCCTGGGACCTGCTGGCAGTCAGTGCAGTGGTGTGTGCTGCAGGCAGGTGCAAACAGATGGGGCCAGCAGGTGGCAGGGGCCAACTGTGTATTCTGCTTCCCCCTCAGCAGGTCGCAGAGCTGCCCCTCGCCAGCTGCAGGCAGCGGTGGCAGCAGGACGCTCGAGCCCCCGAGCTGCCCGCGGGTGGAGGAGGGCCCCACGCTCCCAGGTGGAGCTCCTGGAAGCCCTGGAGGACCTGGGGGAGCGCATGGAGGCCTTGACCCAGGCCTGGCACCAGGAGCAGGGACAGCAACAGGATGCCGCCCTCCGACTACTCGAGCGCTCCCTGGAGCTGGACGCTGAGATGGTGGCGGTGATGGGTCGCCTCGCAGACCGGCTGCCATCCATGAGGTTGCAGCGAGGATGCTGCTACCGCAGCCCGCCACTGGCTCTCCCCCTGGACCACCCCAGAGACGGCGGAGAACCGAGGGCAGCCATGGGTGCAGTCGGGGCACGCCACCGCCCCCGGAGCCCCCCACAGGCCAAGCCTGATCTCCCCCCTGCCCCCTGGACTTTTGCTCCCCCTTCCCCTCCCATGTTGATGCCCCCTCCCTGATACCCCCGAAGTCCCCCTTCCCTGCCCCAAACCCCCATTGTTTTGTTAATAAACCCCTGTTGAACCATTTGTGGTGTACAGTCTTTTTATTGGGGGTCAGTGACAGTGCGGGTGGAAGGGTGGGGGCTGGCTGTGGGTGAATGGGGGAGAGGGTGGCGTGGTGCAGGGCAGGCCTGGCCCCTACAGTTCCTCATCCATGAAGGCGACCCAGAGAGCGTCACGGACTGAGATGGCCCGCCATGATGGCTGCTCTCCTGAGGGCAGGGGTGCAGACTCTGCGAAGGTCCTAGCGAGGAGTCGGGCCTCTGCCTCCCACACTGCGTGGATGGGCTCTCCCCGCTGATCACAGAAGTTGTTTAGGACAATGCACGCCCCAATGACGTGGGGCAGGGTCCTCTCTGCCAAGTGGAGATGGGTGAGGAGGCATCGCCAGTGGGCTTTGAGGCGGCCGAATGCCTGCTCCATCACCTGCCGGTCAGGCGGCGATTGAACTGCTGGCGGCTTGGGTCCAAGGGCCCTGCATATGGCCACATGAGCCAGGGCCGCAGGGGGTAGGCCGCATCGGTGACAAGGAAAACGGGCACCTCTACCCCCCCAAGACTGATGGTGTGTGGGGAGAAGAAGGTGACTGCCTCCATGTGCCGGTAGAGGGATGAGTTCCGCAGGACCCTGGCATCATGGGCCCTCCCTTGCCAGCCGATGTACACGTTCTGGAACTGGCCCTAGTGGTCAACCAGGGCCTGCAGGATCACAGAGTGGTACCCCTTGCAGTTGCGGAACTCAGTGGCCCTGTGCTCCAGGGCCCTCACGGGGATGTGGGTGGTGTCGAGGACCCCCCGCGCAGCTGGGGATGCCGAGGGCGGCCATCCCAGGGATGGTGTCCTGCAGCTGCCCTGCTCTCAGCAGATGCTGCAGCAGGACGTGGTTGATGGCCCTGGCACCATCACGGAGGACAGCGCAGATGGTGGACCTCCCGATCCCAAACAGGTGCGCCACTGCCCTGTGGGACTCTGGAGTGGCCATCTTGCAGAGGGTGAAGGCCACTCTTTTGTCCACCGGGATGGCAGGCCTCATGGGGGTGTCCCTGAGACGCAGGTGCGGGGCGAGTTCCGTGACCAGGACGATGAAGCTGGCCCTGGTCATCCGGAAGTTCCTCCTCCGGTCCTCGTTGCCCCACGCCATTTCCCGAGCCCAGACCTGGCGAGGCATGGCAGGGGCCAGGGGCATGAGCTCTGCCCTGAGAACCAGGTGAATGAAAACCCCACACAGAGGCTGGGAACCCACTGGGTCCACAAGCAGAGTGTCCCGCGTGTGCAGGGCACTCTGCAGGCAGGCAGAGGGTCCCCAGGTCGCATGGCGCTATCTAGGCTGCCTCGCAGAGTCCATTGCCTGCAGCACACTGCTAGCCTGAGTGGACAGGGAAGTGAGGTCGGGGGCCAGCTTTTATGGAATGGGCTAGCAACATGGCTGCCGGCATGGCCCAGGGAGGCAGCCATGTTGCCACGCCTCCCATAATGCCCTGCCCCTGAAGCGAAATAGCATGCCCACTGTGTGAACATGCTATTTCAATTCCCGCTTTTTTCCTTAATTCGAATTAACTAATTGTTAATTCGAATTAACTTATTTCGAAATAAGGTGTTATTTCAATATAAGTTGTTTCGACACAACTTATATCAAAATAACCCCCTGTGTGTGAACACAGCCTTAAAGACTAACAAATGTATTTATTGCATGAGCTTTCATGGGGGAAAATCCCACTTTGTCAGATGCTTTGAAGATGGAGGAACTTACAGAATCGGAGGAAATGAATGAAGGCAAGTGTAAATCATGGGAACAGGTCAGACTGTAACAGCAAATCAAAGCTGTTGTAAAGATTCAAACACTGGGGAACAACCTGTAGAGGAAGATGAGGTCAAATCACCTGTTGTAATGAGAAAAAAATCCATGGTCCCTATTTAGTCCCAAAGCAACACAGTCAAATTTGCAAATAAACTCAAGCTCTGTAGCTTCTTTTTGAAGCCTTGAGCTATTATTCATTTGTCTGAGCACTGCAATTAGCAGACTATTAATAGAGTGATCATGAAGATTGAAATGCTGAGCCACTGGTTTTAGAGTGCTGTGATTTCCAATGTCAGATTTGCACCCTTTTATTCTTTTGCTCAGAGACTGTCCTGTTTGTTAGTGAAAACTTCAGAGAAATGTGGTAGTACAAAGGCATTTTTACAATACCCGAAGGACAACAGACAGCGTGAGAGAATATGAACCACTAAGTCTCAAGGGGTACATCCACACAGGGCTTTTATTTCAAAACAACACTGGTTGTTTCGAATTAAAAGTCCCTATGTCCACGCGAAGTTTTCTTGTTTCAAAAGGAGGGAGCCCCTCATTTCAAAACAAGAGCCCTCCTTTCAAAATAGCTTAAACCACTTTGCTTTCAAAAGGAGGGTTATTTCAAAACCAGTTGTTTTGAAATAACGCCGTTTAGACATGTTATCTCGAAACAAGGATTGTTTCGAAATAACAGGGACCTTCCTCCCAGGGTGCACAGGTCCCCCCCCGGCCAGGGTGCTGAGTGGAGTGCAGGGGGTCGGAGGGTGCCCCAGCCGGCTTCCCCCCTGCTTCCCCTTGCTGGGAGCAGGGGGGATGTGGGGGGAAGCCGGTTGGGGCATCCCCAGGACTCTGCCCCCCGCCTGGGCTGTGGGGGAGCTGCTGGCCCTGCAGCCCAGTCAGGGGGGCTGCAGCCCCCGCAGGCTGGCCGCTCCAGGGGTGGCTCACACCACCACTGGGGCTGCCCCCAAGCACCACCGGGATTCCCTGGCACCCCCCCCACCTGCTCCTGCTGGGGCGGGGAGCTTCCCTGGCGCCCTATGCTGCTCCTGCCGGGGCAGGGGGCATTCCCTGCTGCTCCCCTGCCACTCCTGCCACCGGCAGCAGGGAAGCCCCCTGCCCGCAGCAGGAGCAGCAGGGGGCAGCGGGGAAACCCAGGGGCAGGGCAGCCCCATCCCACATGAGCCCCCCTGCCCCTCACCTCCCCTATCTCAAAATAGCATGTCCTATTTCGATTCCCGCTTTTTTCCTTATTTCGAAATAGCTTTTTGTTATTTCAAAATAAGGCATTTTGAAATAAGGCATTATTTCGAAACGGCTTGTTTCAAAACAAGCACTTGTGTGTGGACATAGCCAAGGAATTTATAGTTGATGTCAGCTATATAGATTATTCAGTCAAGTCTACTTCGTCATTTCTTAAAAAAAGAACAGGACGGAAGGGGAAGGAGACTTAAGCCAGTTCCTGGGAGAAGGGAGGCTGTTACGGTCCAGGAGGAAAGAAACAAGTAAGCACTGAGGTTGACCATGGACTAAAGAATCTAGTAAGAAGATAGGAAGGCGGGGGCATCGCTGGTGCTGCGCACTCCGGGGCACGTGCCCCAAACCCCGGTGCCAGTGCCCCAGATCTCTGACCCAATCAGGCCGGAGATCCGGGTCCTGGCCGCTGGCGGCCGTGGCAGCCCTGGCCCCGGCTGGGGATCCAGGACCTGGCCGCCGGCAGCTGCGGTGGCCCCGTCCCTGGCCAGGGATGCGGGGCCTGGCTGCCCGTGGCAGCGCAGCGGCGCCTGTCCCTGTCCCTGGCCAGGGGGTGGGGCCTGCGGGCTGGGGGCGGGGCCTGCAGGGCGGGGCCTGGGCCCATGCCCCGGGTCCCTCCCCCAGCCAGCGACGCCCCTGTAGGAAGCATGAAGTTGCCCTAGGGAACAGGGTAATGGCTAGTCTTCACTGAGAGCAGCAAATTTGCTGCCATCAGATAGATCTTCCCAATCAATTGATCGGGTCTGTGAAGATCCATTTTAAGCCAATCAGGAAGTCGATGGCTGGAGACCACCCTGGCAACTGGAGTAGTGCTGAGTTGAAGGAAGGGCATTTCCCTTCTATTCAGTGCACTGAAGATACCATGGGAAGTAGGCAATAAGCAGTCGAAGGGAGATACGCAAGGCATTTTAAGTACTTTGCATATCTCCCTTTGACTGCCACCAAAATCCCACTGCTGTGTAGACTGCCCCACATCTCCAGTTATAAACCCAGAAATAAGCAAGATATAGAGGCTTGTTAGGAAAGAGCCCAGGGAAATAGCAACAGGCACTAGCACTAAGCTGATCTAAACGGCATGAGCCCCAGTTCCTGTGTGAGCCACTGGCATAGGCATTGAATTCAAGCTGGGATTGAACTCCATCTGGACCTAGCATTCAAATGGTAGTCCTGTTGGGCTTTATAACCCCAGAAGAAGTGGATTAACTGATGAACTAGCTAAAGGCCTAGTTACCAGAAGAAAGATTCTCACCAAGCAAGCAGCAAGGGAGTTCCTATGCAGTGGATGCTACATTTTCAGATCTGTATGCAAGGAGGGGCACCTGTGGTGAGCAGCAACCCCATTACAAAGGCCCTTTAAGATATCTCAGCACCCAAAATCAGATTTGTGGTTTAAAGAGGATGGGGTTATAAGCTACAATTAAATAATTAAATATCCATGGTGATGAGTTTACATTTCAACTTTACATTTACACTTATCCAACTCCTGCTATGTGAGTTGGTCTCCAAATAACCCACTCTGCTGTCCAATACCCCCCGATGTCTTTTTCCTCTGAAATACACTCACTTCTGAAGACATGAGAGTATAATTATGCTGAATTACACACTGATGTTTTGTGAGTCACCATCTCTCTGAGTCTCAGGTTTCATCACCTGTGAAATGGTGGTGAGGACACTTGCCCAGCGTTAAAAAGCACTTGGAGACCAATGGGAAAGGGGTGTGTAAGCACTGAGTTGCTATAATGTTTCCTATTTCTGACTAGTGTATATAAATACTGTTAGATTTTAAGGCTAAAGCCATCTGTTGGCATTTGCTCAATGTCCCAAATTCAATGCTGACTTACACCTTACGGAAAAGGGAGGAGCAGCCTCATTGCATTTGTTTCTGGGTATTTATTTCCTTAGAAAGTTATATAGAAATGGCATCATTCAAATGTGCATTAACTCCCCTTCACCACAAGAGTGTGCTTTACACCACAGTTTGAGGAGCATGGTCTCAGTTTACTAAAAGTCTGGTAACACCATAGGTGTTTCACTGTAGGTCCCTATTTTATTCATTTTTTCATTTTGTTTAGGCCCTGATCCAGCAAGTATGCTGGAACTACATTTAGGGTTAAAGATAGGCACATTCTTAAATATGGTGCTGAACCAAGGCTTCTAGTATTAGAGATGGGATAAGATTCACTATTAATAACGTTTAAATGCTTATTCTAACTTTAACTATGCTTCCTGCCTTGTATCTCATCCCTTGTTTTCCAACAAGCACTTCCTCCCTCCTCATCTGGGAGCCCTCAACATGACCCTCCAAAGACCTGTCATCATCTCTTTAGTCTTGCACCTTACCTCTGCCCTTTCTGTGAACCTATCGGCCTTCCCATATCTTTGAAGATCTTTACTGGGAGCCAGGTGCCTTTTCACCATGCCTTGTATCAATCCCCCTTAAGTTCAGTGAGCACTGGATGCAGCTCAGATTGCCATCTGACATTCAAAGGAGGTGAGTCATGAAATACAGAAGTCTGTGGCCCAGGGTTGAGAGTGGCTGAACTTCACAATGAATCTTAAAATGAGGTAGGACTAAACTCAATGTGTTCTGTAGGTAAGTCAGGGGAGACAGAAGTGGTCCAGTAGGGGAATGAACATTATTATTGGTCCTATAAAACAAACAAGGAGTCCTGTGGCACTTTTAAAGAGCAACACATTTATTTACTTATTTATTGCATGAGCTTTTGTGGAAGACTTTGTCTGACACTACCACCCGTAGTCAAAGATCAGTCAGTTGCCAAACTAGACTGTCCCATCATACCATCCCTCCATAAATTTATCAAGATCATTTTTGAATCTAGGATTTTGGCCACTCTGCTCCATTTGGAAGGGTATTGCAGAACATCACTCCTCTGATAATTAGAAACCTGAGTCTAATATCAAGGCTAAACTTCCTGATGGCCAGTTTATATCCATTTGTTCTTGTGACCACATTGGCACTGAACTTAAATAATTCTTCTTCCTCTCTGCTATTTATCCCTCTGATATATTTATAGAAAGCAATTATATTTCTTCTCAACACTCTTTTGGTTAGGCGAAACAAGCAGTGCTCTTTGAATCTCCTCTCATAAAGTATGTTTTCCATTCCATGGACAATCCTAGTAGCCCTTCTCTGCACCTGGTCCAGTTTGAATTCATCTTTCTTAAACAAGGGGGATGAGAACTGCACACAGTATTCCAGATACAGTCTAACCAGCAACTTGATAACTCTTCTCTAGTATTTGGGTATTTTATCAAATTCAATCTCAGTAAGCGAAGACTGGAAAGAATATTTGTTTGTTGAAAAGGTAATAATAAGATAAGTATAATCTCTGCATCGCTGATTGACCAGTTTTATTAAAGGGACATAGTCAAATAATTTGGACCAAAAATATGTAGACTAATATAAAGATGTTATGATCTTGGGCCTAGATTGTCCAAAGTAGTTAGGCACCTAACTACTATTGATTTCAGTGGGAGCTAGGTGTTTAACACCGGTAAGGATCTGTGTGTTAATCCCACATCCTCCAAACATCTATACATCTTATCAGCCTTAAGCACATGAGGTCACCAGCTCAACTCATGTGCCTAAATTTGAGCATGTGCATATTCTCAGGATGGAGCCAAACCAATGGGGGAAGAGCTTTATCTTCACAAGTTTTGCAAGCAAAGGAGAATGTTAGAACTCTCCTTTTTTGATCTTCAAAGTATTTAACACTTTAAGATAACAGCAGCATTCATAACAAAAGGTCTATTCTCAAGTCAAACAAGGCAGTTAAGCATCTACCACAAAAACTCTTGTCAATTGAACATAAAATGTCCAATCGCTAACACCCACTACTACTACACCACTGAATTCCAAAGGGGCAGCCGTGTTAATCTAGTTCACAATAATTTCCCCCAAGATCCAATGCAGGCCAACAGGAGTAAGAAATGCTCATGTGGCCAGCAAAGTGGAAGCATACCCATTGCAGTGTGCCTGACTGGGAGAGGGGTTGGAGGAGGTGTGTGCGGGGGAAGGAGAGGCCTCTGGGTATGAGGATGGGGAGTGGGTATCCTCCCTTACATGTCCCAGCAGGCTATAGCCCTGGGTAAGGGCTGCAGAGCAGGTGTTGTGGTGGGGGGGCATCATGTGTCCCCTTCTCATACCGCTATCACCCCTGGATTTCCACCAAGGCTCCAAGGGCACATGCAACTAGAACCGAGAGCATGTGAGGAGAGTTCTCTGGTCACCCGTGTAGAGTTTTAGGGGAAATTATAATCCAATAAGGAGAAGCAGCATATTCAGAGCTGTGTAAGGAGTCTTTATTGAAAGAGAACTGAGAGAGAAAGGACCCACAGACAGGTTTCCCTAGCACCTAAATGACCCTAGGTAGTCCAAAACACCACAACCAGGCCCTTACTTGGCCCAAAGGGTACAGTAAGAGAAGAGGGAGATGCATGGTTTCTGGAGAGGAGGAAGAGGCAAGTCTGATTGCAAGCGGGCATTTAGCATAAGTGACTTAGGGTGCTGCCCTGAAGTTCAAGGGCTGGGTTTGATGGAGGGAGAGGCGACCGTATTGGAGTTGATCACCTTCAATGGGTGAGCAGCTGCCCTATCAGTGGGGGGAGCAGAAGCTGCAGCATGGGGAGCGTGGTTGGCAATGGTGGGGGGTTAACCTGAGGTTAGTTCAAACTAAGCTGAAACTTATTAGTTCGAACTAACAAGTTCAAACTAACTTTGGCTAGTGGAGACGTAGCCAGAATTGCCACAGGGCTCTCATTTTAGTTTAAAGGAAGAATTTCTTTTAAATGGTATAGTCAGTAAAATGGGACGTAGAAGGGCACTTCCCTGACAGTCACCAGATCTCCAAATTACCCTTGACACAGGACCAAATCCTTGGTTCATCTTTGAGGAAGTTATTGAAATCCACAGATGAAGTATTGCAGCATGACAAAAAAATTAAGTTTCTGTTAAGCTTGACGTGTGCAGCAACAACAACCTGAAGAATATATCTTCAACAAATGTAGGGGTCTTGCACATCTGCAAATGCTAGGCTCCTACATTCACAATCAAATGCTCTACATGAGTTTATTAGTGCATATTGCTGCAACTTGCAAAGTTACCTTGTTGTAGTCCTTTTCCTTTGTCTTGTTTTTAACTAGCATCGTTCCTTTAAAAATAAGTTCTAAGGCACAAATGGAGAAAGTCAACCACATGGTCCTTGCAAGTAAAACCATAATGTTAACTCCAGAGTCCAGAAAAAATAATGTAATAGTAACAGAGAGAAAAGCTGGAGATTAAAATCACAAAGTCACTTTCAAAACAGATTATTACAAATGTCCATGTGAGTGGCCAAGTCCTTTAGAACAGAAACCATTGCAGAATAACTATAAGAGGTCTATAAGACTTTCTTTTATTTGAAAGCATAACTGAGAGCATAAAATAGGCTGCAGTGGCACAATAAAGACAGATGGACAGCCATGGAAACCAACATTGCACTGGTGACAGAATGCTCAACATTACTAGTAGGTGTGTGGTAGCCAAGGAGTATCTGAATATGTTCCATGATTGAGTGCATCAATAGAACATACATAGCTTTCAATTTTAGGTACCTGCATAAGAAAAAGCGAAGCCAAGTCATTTGAGTGGATGGGCAGGGGGAGTGTTGATCCAGTTTATATTTTGAAAATTTAGAGCTACAGCTGGGATCTTTTACATAAACTGAAAAGTGTGCTTTGTCCAGTACACAGCAGATGTAAAACCTTCAGGATTGAGTCAGAGCCAGGCATTTCAAATGAGTTGTGTATCATTTTGCTTTTGGAAGCTTTGGAAGGTTGTAACAAGATTTAGAAAGAACCATTTAGCTTTGCTTTCTGATTTTGCAGCAGAAAGTCTCCATTCTTGGCTATACTCCTGAAATGGCAATCCAGAGATCTCCTTCTACTTTAAGAGTGGATTATAATTTGTTCTTAATGTAAACCAGAGCAGAAAAGTCTGTGTTGTGCAAGTACATTGATGAAAAAGGTATTAAAATGTTCATCGTAGTTTCTGATAATGCAAGATATCCTGCCGCGACTGACAGCCAGATCTCAGTTAGCGGGGTCAAAGTAAACACTGTCTTCAGCGATCAGCCTCAGGTGACAAATTGCTGCTTGTGGTGGTTGTAAAGAGTCCCTGAATCCAATCATGCGTATCAAGAATTAAATCTTCAAAGCATTTCTTGAAATGGGTGCTGAGGTTTGTGAGACGACTGATGATTATTGTATTCGCAAGTTCAAATTCAAGTTTGTTTTTTCAATATTTGTCTAACAGTGGAAACACATTAATGTTGCTACTTTCCAGCTGTTCTGTCCAGTGGTCAAGGTTCTTTAAAAAGCCATCAGTCTTGTCACTTAATGGCAGAACGTTGGTGCTGGGACTCAGAAGTCAGACAGTCAGCACATTTAGTTTTGTAACAATATCCACCATGTCAACTAAGTTTGATAGCCACTTAAAATCAGTGAAGTGTTTGTGTATGATGACGCAGCACCAAGAAGAAACAAATGCAGCTTGTCTCTCAGTCCAAACAAATGCATTAAGAATTTCCTTATGACAGCCACCGCACTTGCGTGTGTAAGAGCAGAGATTTGTGTTTGGAACCCATTTCCTTGCATAACATTGCAAAACAATCTTGAATTTTTTGGCTGAGACTTCACAAAGTATACAATTTTACTGCCATTTGCAGAATGCAATTAAGTTCTGGTTCAAGTTTCTTAGAAGCCAGAGGTTCCCTGTACATAAAACAATGCATGAAAAGAATATGTGGTGCCACTTCCAGAACTTTTGCTTTTAATACAGTCTTTTTCTCCATCATACCATCAGCTCCATCTGTGTATACACTGACACAAGATTCCAACTTCAAACCTTCTTTGCACATTGAATTGTCAATGTTGCAAAACATTTCTTGTCCTGTTATCTTTCCTTGCAGTGAGATGCAAAATAATAAATCCTTGTGTTGTTTCCCTTTACAGCAATATCTTACAAACACGAGTTACTGGGCTGAATCGGATCTGTTTGGGACTCTGTTTAACACATTCAATAAACTGAACCTTTGTATCCATAGAAATATCTTCAATGAATCTTTCAACAGTGTCATTGGACAAAGAAAAGCTTCAAGCAGAGTTGCAAATATATCTCCATGCATAACATAACACATTATTACCACAGCAGGAAGAACCAGCATTTCTCCAGTTGTGTGAGACTTTTTAGATTTAGTGACTAGATATGAAACTGCATAGGATGCTCAAAGTGCTTTTGTAGGTATTGTTGTTTGCCTGCTCATTACACCCCACTGACCTTTCAATTTGTGTTCTTTTTGCTGAAAGAGTCAATTGGCTTGTCAGCTTATGTAGCATGTTTAGAGTGTAAATGTCTCTTTAGCTTTACCAGTTACATACTGTCTTGCGTTAGCACCTCTGAACAAAAGACACTGTGGGCACTGCTCAACTTCAGGAAAGCAAGTAGGTGAGACCATAGTGAATATATTCATCTTGATATTTTCTCCATTTCACTTTCTGCATCAAGGATGTACTTTTCCACAGAACTGTTGCAGCCTGCATTTTATCATCATCTATTGGGACTTCATCAGAAGTTGAAGAACTTTCAATGCCATACTTGTTTGTCTCTTCAGGTGTTTAGTTTTTGTTGGGTAAACCAACGATCCATTTTATCAAAACCATAAACCTGTGAGTGTGGTCAATGCTTATGAATAGATTCGACACCATGTAGTGAGTGTCTGGAATGACACATCAGCCTCTGGGAGCCTGCAGAGCAGCAGCAGCAGGGGAAGCAGAAGAGTTGAGGCTGCAGTTGGGCAGAAAGGTCTATGCCACGGCAGCCCTACAACTACGTATCTCCAACCATACGGCCCTTATGACAAGATACGTGCTTAACCTTTGGCAAGCCATGGAAGGCTTTTGTGACCTCATCCCCAAGGATCGCGTGAGGGACTTTGAGGCGATGGTCTAAGACGGGGTGTTGCCATCTAAGGACGCCCTTATGGCTACTTGGGATGCTTCAGGCACAGCCTCACGCACCATGGCCTCTGCTGTGATGATGCATCACTCTGCCTGGCCTCGGGGCTAGGGTTTGTCCCTACAATGCAGCTTATCATTCAAGATCTGCCATTTGAGGGCCCTGATTTATTTGCCGAGTCCACAGATGCCAGACTTCATGGTATGAAGGACTTGAGAGCTACTCTCTAATTGCTGGGAATGTACACCTCGCAACGTTCTAGGCGCTCCCTGAAACCCCATCAGCTCCTGCAACAGAAGTTGCAGCAGATCCAGATGCAGAGTTCCTTTCCTCGCTCCTACCAATACCCCCAGTGTAAACTTGGGGATTTGGATAAGGACAAGGCCTGCTCGAGCAAGAACGGGAAGTCCCACACCTCCCAGTCCAGCAGGCGTGGACAAGGTTCTGACTGCTCATCGGGAAGGAAGCAGCATTTTTGATGGTTACCCAAGGGCAGCGAACCCACAGTCCTGACCCTATCTATCCCCAACCGTCTGCACTGCTTCGCACACTACTGGGCCAACATCACATCCAACCAGTGGGTCCTCAAGACAGTAGCAAAAGGGTACCACATTCAGTTTCACTCAACTCCTCAAACCAGAAAACCTCCCCCTCACCCAAACCACAGGAATCGGGAACTGGATCGCCTGCTCAAGATCAAATGCGAAAAGCTCCTCTCCCTCAGGGCCATAGAAAAGGTCCCAAAGCAAGAGCGGGGAAAAGGGTTTAATTCCAGATATGTTCTGGTCCCCAAACCCAGTGGGGACCTCTGACCCATTCTAGATCTCAGAGCCTTAAACAAATGCATAAGGAAAATAAAGTTCTGCATGGTTACCCTGTCACAGATCGTTCCTTCTCTGTCTCCCGGGGATTGGTTCGCAGCCCTCGACCTCAAAAATACTTATTTTCACATAGCAATATGTCCCTGCCACAGACAGTGCTTAAGGTTCGTTGTGGAGGGAAATCACTTCCAGTTTACATTGCTCTCCTTAGGGCTCTCGCTGGCCCCCAGGGTGTTCACAAAGTGCATGGCACCATTTGCGCGTTCTTGTGCTGGTGGGACATAAAAATCTACCCCTACTTAGACGAGCAGCTAATACTCGGGGAATCAAGATCTCAGATAGAGCTCCATGTCAGAGCAGTGACCCAGCTTTGCGGGTACCTGGGTCTCTGCATAAATCGAGAAAAGTCAAAACTCTGTCCATCCCAAACTATACAGTTCATAGGAGCCCTCCTAGATGCTCACAAAGGGATGGCCTCTCTGCCCGTTCAAGATTTCGGCCCATCTGCACCATCATTACGGAGCTGCAGGACTCCCAGATGACCACAGCCCGCCACCACCTACAACTCCTCAGCCATGTGGCAGCCTCCACCTCCATGATCCAGACGGCATGCCTGAGAATGGGGCCCCTCCAGATCTGGTTCTCCACGGTGTTCCACCCGCGGAGGGACTCCCTAACCAAGGTACTGTCAGTTCCCCAAGATATTTTGGGGACATTACAAATTTGGAGGGACCCCTGGTTTGCCAGGGGTATTCCTTTCAAAGAGCTAATGTCCATGGTGACTCTGATAACCGATGCCTTGGACTTGGAGTAGGGGGCCCAAATCTCCAGGGGACTCTCCACCCAGGGGCTGTGGAACTGCGCAGACAGCCTTCTCCACATAAATGTGAAGGAACTATGGGCCACCAGACTGGCTTGCATGACCTTCCTGGACAGAATACAGGGCAAGTCGGTTCAGATCCTAACGGACAATACTGCAGCCATGTTCTATATGAACCAACAGGGGGGAGTCCGCTCCCAAATGCTCTGCAAGGAAGCATGCAAACTCTGGGAGTTAGCCCTAAAATACAGTTTCACCCCAGTGGCCTCCCACCTACCAGGGGTGGACGACAGGTTGGCAGATTAGCTCAGCAGAAAGCCTCGAGCAAATCATGAGTGGTCACTCCACAACACGGTATTCTCCCACCTGGTGCACAAAGGAGGTACATCCCAAATAGACTTTTTTGCAACACAGCAGAATCACAAATGTCAGCAATTCTGCTCCCTCAGGGGTCAGGAGGAAGGGTCCATCAATGACTCCTTCCTCATCAGCTGGTTGGGCCCTCTGATGTTTGCCTTCCCACCAGTCCCATTGATACACAGGGTTCTCCTGAAGGTCAGGATGGAGGGAGCAAACATAATATTAATAGCTCTGGATTGGCCCAGGCAAAATTGGTTCCCATTCCTCCAAGACCTGACCATAGAGACCCCACTCCGCCTCCCGCTGTGGAAGGATCTCTTGACACAGGATTCAGGGTGCCTGTGGCACCTGAACCCTGGTTGCCTGCACCTAACAGCCTGGAAACTCTGGCTCAATAAGCAGAAAAGGCTCTGCTTGGACAGGGTTAGGAAGGTCCTGGTCGGTAGCAAAAGACCATCCACCAGGTCCACCTATACAGCAAAATGAAGCAGTTTTCCTTCTGGGTCTGGGACAAAGGTGTAGACCCTGCACTAGCCCCACTACACCTAATCCTGGACTATCTGCTAGACCTTAGAGACAAAAGCCTCTCTCTTTCCTCACTGAGTCCACCAAGCAGCAATCTCAGCCCTCCATGAGCAGGTGGACGGGACTTCTGTTTTTTCCCATCCTACTTCCACAAGGTTCCTCAAAGGAAAGGCTCTTTCCACAATGCCATCAACCCATCCCCCCATGGGACTTGAATGTGGTGCTCCGGACACTAATGGAGACTCCCCATGAACCCTTAGATGCATGCACCTACTGGTCCTTTCTTGGAAGGTGGCCTTCTTAGTAGCAATCACCTCTGTTAGAAGGGTTTCAGAATTGAGGGCCCTTTCCTCAGAGCCCCCGTATATGAGGTTCTTCCCCAACAAAGTGGTCCTCCAGCAACACCCCTCCTTCCTCCCTAAGGTGGCTACTCCCTTACACCTTAATCAGGAGATTTGTTTGCCAGTATTCTATCCAGATCCTCAGGTTACAGAGAACCAGAGGAGGTGGCATACCCTGGATGTGAAGAGAGTGCTCTTAGCATACATCGAGCGCACATGTCCATTCCGAAAACCTCCCAACTTTTTGTGGCAGTTGCCAAGCACAAAAAAGGTCTCCCAGTCAGTGTCCTCTCAGTGCATCTCCACGTGGATAGTCAGCTGTATCAAAGACTGCTATGGAAGGTTGAATACACCCCTTCCTGGGACTGTTAGAGCCAGTCAGTGGCCTTCCTTGCCATGGTCCCAATCCAAGAGATCTGCAAAGCAGCTACGTGGTCATCAGTACATACTTTCATGTTGCACTATGCCATCACCCAACAGGCTAGAGAGGATGCCATGTTGGGCAGAGCTGTACTCAGCGTGGGTAGACTATAACTCCTCCCACCGTCCTTGGGTATGGCTAGCAGTCACCTGTAACTGAATGATGTGAGCAGCGCTTGAAGAAGAATGGTGGGTTACTTGCCAGTAACTGTCCTTCTTCGAGATGGGCTGCTCACATACATTCAGGCCCCTCCCACCGTCCCCGCTAATGGAGTTGGCGAAGGTATAAGGGACTGGGAGGGTCAGGGTCACGGTCACCGATACAGCTGCGGTCGTGGCACAGAGGGGGTGTTGGCCATGTGCCCTGACCTGACAGGCTAAGGCTAAAAACTCTCCGAGCTACCATGCGCTACAGCACGTAGACACCTGTAACTTAATGTATGTGAGCATCCCAGCTCAAAGAAGGACAGTTACTGACAAGTAACCCACCGTTTCCCTCCATCCTGCCCATGAGTTCCCTCCTGGCTACTGCATCTGAGGGCGCCAGGGCCCAGGTGCCCATTTCAAACGCTACACTTTTTATGACTCATACATTTTAATAATTAATGTAAGTGATATTTAAAAGCCATGAGATCCCATCACCTTTTAATTTCTTGCCTGTGCCCAATTCCACTCATATGACTTTTTCTGTGGAGAAGTTTGGTTGGAAGAGGGCATTTTTTACATTTAAGTCTTGCTCAGTTTCTCACAGTTCAGAGCTGCCCATCTTCTTAACAATCCTTGATTCGACAGCACTTTGCATCTTCAAACGGCTGCATAAACATCAGCTAATTAATCCTCCCCAAAGGTCTGCGAGATACTGCAGGCAAGCAGGTATTAGGAAATGTGTTTCAAAATGTCCTTCGCTGCTCCCAAGCACCTAGAGGGTTCCCTGAGCAGTTCCTCAAGGTACCTGCCTTTCTGCTGCTTGCATTTCCTCTTCAAAGAGTGCTGCCAGGGCTGCTCAGAGCCAGGTAGGAAGTGAAACCCTTTGAAAATGACACAACTTTCTCTGATCAGTCAGAGAGCTGGAGGGAAAAGTGCTTTTGCACTCCTTGCTTTCAGAGGGAAATGAGGAAGGAGGTAGGATTAAAGGTAACCTGCAAAGGAAAGTGATTTGGACTTTGCCTGGCTTTGCTTTTTTACAATGCCAACAGAGGCTTGATAGGATTATGTTTTTCTGTCATTTCCCCCATCCCTCCTTTTTAATGTTAGAAGTTCAAGTCCTTTCTACGCTGGAAGGCTATGTTGACTGGAGAAAGGCTAGTGAAATGACTTTACATAAATCAAGGAAATGAAAGCTGAGCCATTGAGAATGGAAAAGATTTTTAGTCAAACTACTTAAAATTCTTTGGGCTGGATTCTGCCCTCTGTCAAGGTTACTTGCAATATGACCATAGTTGCCCTAAAAAGGCCCTTGAGGATTTCTCCAGAGCGGATGGCATGATGGGGACCAGGTCAGAGAGCGTACTGTGTTCTGCCTCATCCACACCAGTGTCATCACTCCTGGGGCACTATTAGAAGCTGGGAGAAGTTAACACAGACCCCTTAGGTTGCTCTACATTGCATCACAAGCCAGTCTGGCCCCAGCCAACCCTCTGCCATCCTACTACCCGCCTCCAGTCATCAGTCCGCTCACAGAGGTCCAAACAGCCTTTGGTGTATTTGGAAACAGTAAAAACCTAAAACCCCAGTCTTGCGATAAGTTCCATGCAGAAGCTTCCCTGACACCTGCATGGGCCTTCATTAACCTCCATCAGTCAGGATCTGCAGGCGTGCAGACATCTGAGTAGAGGCGCTTTCAGGGGCTAAATGAAAGTGTTATGGCATCTCCTTTAGGTACTGCCCCAAATAGGGTTCAGCTGTATTGCCTTGAATATGTCTCGATGCTGTTAGCACCTGCAGGACCTTGTTACCAAACTCAAAGTAGTGTAGCTTTACAGACCTGGGCTATGTCCACATGCAAAGTTTTATTTCGAAATAAGCCAGTTCAAGTTTAGTTTGAACTAAACTCTAACTTATTAGTTTTATTTAACAAATTCGAACTAACTTTTCCTACTGTGGACATAGCCCATGAGAGTTAGGCACCTAAATGTCTTTCAGGATCTGGCCCTTAGTGCTAGATAAAGTTTTTTCAGAGCCACTTCTAGGCCCTTCAGCAATTATACTGTATGAACACAAAATAAAAGTGCTTTTTGCCCATTGTCAAGGAGCCTGCTAAATATCTTGAAAATCAAGTTACATGGTTAGATGTTCTAATAAAATAGTTATTACACCTTAAACTCTAAGCTTTGGGAGACTATACCCTTGATCTGGCTGCTAACAACAGTCAATGCTACAGTGATGTAAAAGACTTTTCCTATAGCCACTCTTTTTCATTTGTCCGCAGTTTTCTAAAAGTCAGTCTTTGGGGCTGTAACTTTTCAGGCTTGACTTCAGTCAAAGTTGAATGTTATAAAACACAGATAAACCCTTTAACCATTTCTGAGTTATCCATGCAGTAGTTTTTTCTGCCTTAAAAAGAAAAGTAAGACTTATATTGTTTGAGGAAAACTACAGTACAGCTGATTATTAAAATTTTAGATATCACATGATGGGGGTAGGCTTTAATAAGGAGCAGATGTTATGTATCAAATCCTTATGTACCAAATCCTTGTTCCATTAAAGTCAACAGAAGCTGAGAAAAAAACATATCTTGACCCTATGAATCAATGTAATTTAAGGGAGAAAAGACCAATTACAAAGTTATATGGTCCCAGTTCAGCAAGTTTCTTAAGCCATGTGTGACTTTAAGCAGGGGAATAGTCCCAGGCTGTGTTTAAATCTCAGATTCTTAGGTCCTGATTCTCAAAAGGTATTTAGGCAGCTAAATCCCATTAAATAGAAGTTAGGTGCCTGACTATGATGAGGATCTGGGTCTCTGGGATTTTTAAATGATTTTATGAATGCACATTAAAAAAATTACAGTGCTTAAATTGCATAATTGCATATAGCATTTTGGAGTTGCTGTGTCTACACATCTTAAATATTTCTATTATGGCTGAGTTTAAAACCTAGGGAATTATAAAAGCAAGGCTGGACAAATCCACCTTGTAGCGCACAGGGACTTCCTTCTTTTTCCTTTCTCAGAAACAAACTAAGGAAGTGTGATGCAAAAGCCTCACCAGTGGAACAAAAGACAGGAAGAAAAAATAAAGAAACTGAGTAAACAATATTAAGGGTAACTCACGCTTCACAGCTTTCTAGTTTTATTACTGTTGTGTTACAAAATCTGACCTGCCAAACCTCTAGTATTTATTTCATAGATGATTTCAGTACTGTCACAAAAGGGAAGACAGTAATTTTTCTCCTGTATTGATCTTGATACCAAGTCATTGCCTTACATGTGGACAAATGGCATCTTCGCAGAATGTCCTGTCTGAACAGAATCCTGACAATGATTTGAGTTTTCACTGATAAAAATAAGCTCCTTTTATTAAGAGTTGGTACTTTAAGGCTTTGAAGCCTGTGCAACACTGCCCTCTTGTGATTGCTATTAAAGCCTTTTCATTTTTTTTTCCTCCCAAGAATTGCACTCTGTGGCCAGAAGGGTGTTAGTGGGCCTCTTCAACTTGAATGATTCCTTGAGATATGTGCTAAACTACTTATGCTAAACTATCTGTTTCAACTTGTATTTAGTGGTGCTAAGTTGGTTTGCTACATCTGTGGAAGAGCTCTGGGTAAGATCTGAAGCTTTTCTCTCTAAGCCACAGAAGTTGGTCCAATAATAGATATTACCTCACCCATCCTCCCTCACTTTCTCAAGAATACATATATAAGCCAATTTTAAAGAGCAGACTCCCTTTATGAGAACATTTAGTGGCACAAATCCTACAATTTAGACAGCTAGTTTCCTGAGTAGTACTTACAATCAGGGATTTAGCAGCTAATTAGTGGTATTTGATATGTACACATAAATTTGCCAAGTTCCTTGTTAGATTAGTTCAGCAAAATAAACAAGGAGTCCTGTGGTACTTTTAAAGACTAATGAATTTATTTATCACATAAAGCTTTCATGGGAGAAAATCCCACTTTGTCAGACGCTTGAAGTTATGCATTTTACTGAATTCCTCCTTATCTATGCACAACGCTATAACTTTCTATGAAGCAGAGTCCCATAAGGAAGTTTCAGAACTGTTTCAGCTGACATGGATTTGATTTTTCCACTGAATGCAGTGGGAGTTGTGCCATATAACTGAATACAAAATCTGCTCCAAAAATCTAAATCTACTTGTACATTTTTCCTTGCTATTATATTGGTCAGAGGTGTAGAGTACCAGAGTAAATAATAGTTTTAGTTTAATTACATGGTGTCTGTGTCAAAACAATTTCTGAGGGACAGAAGACAAACAAGAAAGGAGATGTAGAGTCACACAGAGCAAAATTTTCAGAGGTATCTATGACTTAGTATCCTATGTCCCATTTTCAAAAATGATGGAAGTTGTGTCTACACTGCAACCACTGCGGTGGTTTGGCTGCAGTGCAGCAGCTATGCCCACAGGGTAAAGACTCACCGCAGTGACACAAGGGGTTTTTCTGTCAAGGTAATAAGTAAATCCATCCCTTTAGAAGCAACAGCTAGCTGCATCTACAGTGGGGGTTAGGTTGACCTAGCTCTATTACACAAGACATAAAATTTATCACAGCACTGAGTAATGTAGCTTGGTTGACCTCAGTTTTAGTTGTAGATCAGGCCTATATCACTTCTGAAAATAGGTCACAGACTCCTAAATCCTGGAGGTGCTTTTGAAATTTTTATACAGTCAAATCAAATCAAATCAAATCATAGGGCTGGAAGGGACCTTGTGAGATCATCAAGTCCAACCCCCTGGGAATTGAACCCAGGACTTTCTGCATGTTAAGCAGAGGTGTTAGCCACTTATCCTGAGTCATTAATTATTAAAAACGTAAGAATTTAAGAACACTCATACTGGGTCAGACCGGTGGTCCATCTAGCTCCATATCCTGTTTTCTGATAGTGGTCAGTGCTCCAGCAGGAATGAACAGAACAGGTAATTATCAAGTGATCCATCCCATCAGCCATTCCCAGCCTCTGGCAAACAGCAATCCCTGTCTATCATTGCTATTAGCCACTGATGGACTTATCCTCCATGAACTTATCTCATTCTTTTTTGAACTTCATTATAGTCAGCCTTTACAACATCCTCTGGCAAGGAGTTCCACAGGTTGACTGTGCATTTTGTGAAGAAATACTTCCCTTTGTTCATTTTAAACCTGCTGCCTATTAATTTCTTTTGGTGAGCGCCACACCAGTCAAGATTTTATAGACCTCTATCATATCCCGTCTTAGACATCTCTTTTCCAAGTGGAAAAGTCCCAGTATTATTAATCGCTCCTCATATGGACAGGACCAGATTAATGCAGGGGCTTTAGGGGCTGTGGCTAAGGAAGGGCCTTCAAAAATAAATCTGGCCCCAGAGCACCTCTGTCCGAAGTGCCATCAGCCTGTGCTGAATTACAGCACCAGCCCACCCCATCCCCATCCCAAGACAGGTTGGTCTGTCCCAGGCCAGCCCCAGTCCTCCCTCCCAGTCGCCAGGGTGCTGCAGCACTGCACCCTACTTCTGCCCCACCTCAGCGCTCACTGCCATCCTGCCCTGCCCCACCTGGCCAGTGGCTGGCCCATGCAGTGGCATACTGAGGAAGGGGGTACGGAAACCGAGGTGCTGGGCTGCAGGGAGACATGGACACAACGTCTCCCTCCCAGGCAGGTGCTGGATGGGGCTGCCCCATCTGGGCTGGAGAAGCAGGTAAGTGCAGGGAACAGCACAGAGCCAGCCCAACCCTTCATGACAGGTGGGGGGCACAGGAGACTTTGAGGGGTGCCCCTTAGCCCCTTCCTCCCCATGCATCATGAAAGACTGGCCCAGCCCTCCTCTCCAGGCTGGGGGTGGTGGTTTGAGGCCACCCCATGGCATTTGTGGTGCCAGGCTGTGGAGCTGGAGTGGCAGGTAAGTTCGGGGCTACAGCCTAGCCTGACCCAGCCCTTCTCCAGGGAGGCGGGAGACGGGGCTACAGTGGGAGAGGTGGACACTGTGTGCCAGGTAAGTGATAGCAGGCCAACCCTGTATTTGCATCCTCCACAAGCCTTGGTCTCCTCCTCTGCAGATAGAGACTCCCATCCTCAGGGGCCAGTGGGTGGCACCGAGACCCCTCCTGCCCTGCATGGGGGGCATGAGGCCTGGGAGGGGCCCACAAACATAGACTTGGCCCTCGGGCATCGGAGACCTTCTGTACGCCACTCATCCATGCTGCTGGAGTAGCTGCCAAGCCAACCTGCCCCAGTGACTCAGTGCCAATCCACTCTGGCCCTGAGCTGGGCATCTGCCCCAACTGGGCATGTGCCTGCACTCCCTAGCTCGCTTCAGCGGAGAGGCCATCCAAGACTGCTGCTGCTGCCACAGTGAGGGGTTGGACGGGGCACAAAATCTAATAGTCCCAGCCCCACAGGAATATTAATCCAGCCCTGCATATGGAAACTTTTTCTATACCCCTTATCATTTTAGTTGTCCTTTTCTGTACCATTTCCAATTCCAAAGTATATATATATTTTTTGTGGGGCAATCAGATCTGCACCTGCTATTCAAGATGTGGGTGTACCATGGATACACAAAGAGGCAATCCACTATTTTCTGTTTTATCATCTATTCCTTTCCTAATTATTCACAACATACTCTTAGCTTTTTTGCTGCTGCTCCATGTTGAGTGGATGTTTTCAGAAAACTATCCACAGTGACTCCAAGATTTCTTTCTGGAGTGGTAACAGCTAATGTAGATCCCATCATTTTACATCTATAGTTGGAATTATGTTTTTCAATGTGCATTACTTTGCATTTATCAGCACTGAATTTCACCTACCATTTTGTTGTGCAGTCACCCAGTTCTATGAGATTTCTTTGTAACTTTTCAAAATCTGCTTTGGACTTAATTATCAACTAATTTTGTATCATCTGTACATTTTCCCAGCTGAGTGTTTACCCCTTTTTCCAGAACATTTATAAATATGTTGAACGGTACTGGTCCTAGTACAGACCTATGAGGGACACTACTATTTATCTCTCTCCATTCAGAAGACTGACCTTTTATTCCTACACTTTGTTTCCTGTCTCTTAACCAGTTACTGACCAAGAAACAACCTTTCCTCTTATCCCACGAGCACTTACTTTGCGTAAGGGTCTTTGGCAAGAGACATTGTCAAAGGAGTTCTGAAAATTTAAACACAATATATCCACTAGATCTCCTTTGTTCACATGCTTGGGGCCCCCTCATAGAATTCTAGTAGATTTCCTTTTATAAAAACCATGTTGACTCTTCTCTGACAAATTATATTCATCTATGGCTATGACCACACATACATTGTTATTTTGAAATAAGTTCTTTCAAAATGAGTTATTTTGAAATAAAGTCCTTATTTTGAAATAAGTTAATTCAAATTAAGAAAACATTAATTTGAATTAAGGGAAGAGCTCAAAGCAAAATAGCATGTCCAAACACAGGACTTGCTTTTTTGCTTTAGGAGAGGGGCACCATGGGAAGTGTGGAAACATGGCGCCCTCCCTGGGCCATGCCCCCACCCAATATAGGCTAAAAAGAAGGCACTCTGGGAAGAAGGGCAAGTGCTATTTCGAAATAATGGTTATTTTGAAATAACACATCTGAACGGCGTTATTTTGAAATAACCATTTTGAAATAACAGCTGTTTCGATTTAAAGAAGGTTTAAGCTATTTCAAAATGACGGCTCTTATTTTGAATGACGGAGCCCGTCATTTCGAAATAAGAATACGTCGTGTGGACCAGTGTTATTTCGAAACAAAAGAGACGGGTGGACATACCCTATGTGTCTGATAATTTTGTCCTTTATTAAAGTTTCAACCAATCTGTCTGGTACTGAAGCTAGGCTTACTGGCCTGTAATTATTGGAATCACCTCTGCAGCCTTTCTAAAAAATTGGAATCAAAGTAGGTATCCTCCAGTCACCTGGTAGCTTACATCCACTATTAGTAGTTCTGTAATTTCACATCTGAGTTCCTTCAGAACTCTTCAGTGAATACCATCTGGTCCTGGTTATTTATTACTGTTTAATTTATCACTTTTGTTCCAAAACCTCCTATAATGACACCTCAGTCTGGGACAGTTCCTCAGACTGGTCAAAAAACAAAAACAAAAACAATGGCTCAGGTCTGGGAATTTCCCTCACATCCTCAGCTGTGAAGACCAATGAAAAGAATTCTTTTAGTTTCTCCTCAATACCCTTATCTTCTTTGAGTGTGCCTTCAGCATCTTGGTTGTCCAGTGGTCCTACTGGCTTCCTGCTTCTGTTGTCAAGAAACTTCATCTCTGCATCCCATCCTTAGAAGTGATATGTATCCAGTCAATATTGGGACTGTTGAAATCCCCCATTATTATTGAGGTTTTTAGTTTTGTAGCCTCTCTTCAAATCCTCCATGATAATTGATTTTAGTTTTGTAGTCTGAGCATTTCACAGGATTCAGTGCATTACCTGAACTACCAGTAGAAGGAAAAGGGAAAGCTGTTTCATATTTGTACTGCTGCTTTCAGAGTCTGAGTAACACATTCAATATTACAGGCAACTGAAGTCTACTCAACTCTAAAATATCTTTAAATGGGGCCAGCATAAAGCAATCAAGGGGCATCAAAACATAACTAGAAATTCAAACCACTGATAACACATAAGAAATTATTAGAAAATGTTTTAATTGAAAACAATTCTACCCCCTTGTCACTCTTTCTATTGTTTTTTAACCTTGCTTTTTTTAAAAAAAGTGAAACAAAATGACTGTTAATTAACAGCTCACTTACTGCCCTGCTAAAGTCAGACTCCAAATCCCTTTCCCATGACAACAGGTAGCAAACAGCTGTGACATCACATATAGTATTATGACTTCATACATGGAATAACACAGCAATGGTTTGGTGCATCCCACTAAAGTTTCCTACGGCCAAGTATCCTTTGTGAAGCAACTCAGAAACTGCTTTGGTCCCAGCCACTCACTCTAAATACACCATAACAATGGAACAATGGAGCTGACAGACAACTTTCCCTCTCAGAGGTATCACGATTATATAGGAGGGACCAGCTGACTGTCGGTTTGTTCCTATTTATTATTATTAAATGTCATTTTTATAGAGGCCCCTTGGGGTACGCGGCTGTTGAACAAAGAGATAGGAAGGTAAAGAGACTACTGTTGAAGGGAGGAGGCTACTTTTAGCCCAATCTCCTCTTCAGAAATCGGAGGTGAAGTGAGGTGGCTTGCTCTGCTTTTGAGGAACAGGCAGATCTCGTCCCCTGACATACCCACAAATCCCCATCTGCTTTGTATACAGTGCTGGGCCTTGTTTTTGCTCTGTGAGTTTTGTTTGGAAGCATACTCAAAATAACAGCATTTCCCATGTTACAAGAAAAATGTGCTCCATTCTCTTTCAGCTATCAGTATTCGAATACTTTTAGCGTGTGCTGCTTTTTGGGTGGGACGAGAGGTGGAGATTACTTTTGGCAGAAGGTGGAAGAATGTCAGCAAGGAGGTGGAAAGGCTGTAATCAAGCCACAATGTAAGAACAGTTGCATTGAGGGCATAATCAAGACTGGATTAGCTGGTCACACAGCCCAGCCTATCAGCAGCAGCTGCAGCAGATGAAATCTACTTTTTGACAGAAGGTGTGGAAGGATGTCAACATTAAAGGCTGACATAAAGGTTTTATGCCAGGTCTTTAGCATCTAGGAAAAGATCTGTAGGTATAAGGTATTCTCGGGGGGACTTTTCCATCCACTTTAAGACCCTTCACAGTGCTAGAATGGCATGAGGTCATTTCTCTGAGCTGTAGTAGTGCATGGTTTGTCACAATACTTCTCCAAGGGCCTCAAGCCTGACCTGCAGTGGGAGGGGAGTGAGAATATGCTCCCTACTGCCTGTGACTGTTGTTGATGGGGGAAGGGATGCACTTGGGGGGTGCTGGGACTATAGCACCAGGAATAAAAGGGAAGGTGGTTGGAACATGGGGGGGAAATCAAATAAATGTCATAAGCGCTCTACTGAAGCCTCAATACATGAGAATAGTGGGGGAGGAGAACTCCAAGAAAAAATGCAAGGAGGTTTATGTAATAGAATCGGAAGAATTGTGGGGAAGGTTTGAAAGGGAAAAAAGTTGCACAAGGGGATTTAAGCGAGGACAAGAAATTATGAAGGCTGAGTGAAAACAGATACCCAGTACAATAAAATAAAATAGTGAAGGAATGAATATGCAAAGAAAGTGAAAGGTGGTACCATTTACCAGAAACAAAAGGGAACAATTTGTGACACAGCTTCTAAGTCAACCTTGAAACTCTGACATTCTTTACCATAGAAAATTTTAGCAAAACATTCCCACCAGGGTTTGGCAGTTCCAAGTCCTACCATACATGGTTTTCTGGTTCCAGAACCTGTTGTCATCACTATGTCACATAACCTGGCCAAGCTGCAAAGTTGTTAACACTACCCATTCATCTGCATCATGGGTAGCATTGGTGGGAATTTTTGGCTAAACACAGACAAAGACATATAGTATGGCTGCATATTCAAAAGGGACTGGATAAGTTTTGCTCAGCTGCAAATGCACTGTGGCTGGTCAATATTGCAATGGCATTCTGACATCTGATCACATCTAGTGGGGTGGGAGGGAATTTTACACACTACTAGATCATTGCACAATTTGGTTAGGTAAACTTTCTTTCATTCCTAAATCTCATACACTCATAGCAGGGCCGGCGCAACCTGGTAAGCCAGGTAAGCATTGCAGGGGGGTGCCGACATTTGAGGGGCACCAAAATGGGGATCGCGCCGTTGCGCTCCCCTGTGACATCACTCGTCTGCACCAGCATCTTCTGAGCTGCAGGGGGGCGCCATAAATGCTAGTGCTGTTCCTGCTCATAGACTCTGAAGCTATGTGTACATTAGCAAGCTCAGTTTGGACTTGTTTAGTCTGAAATAAGCAGTGCCCGGTTAGTTCAAAGTAACTGTGGTTTTTTAGTTCAAACTAACTTTTTAGTTTGAACTAGCTACACTAGTTTTAGTTCAAACTAAAAATGCGACTGTTTCGAACTGACCACTTAGTTTGAACTTATTTAGTTCGAACTAGCATGGTTACATCATGCTAGTTTGAACTGAAGTTTGAACTAAATTCAAACTAAGTGATTAGTTCAAACTAACCATTTGAACTAACTAGTTTGAACTAAGCTTTGCTTAAAAAATTTCTTAGTTTGAACTGGGGAAAGCCTAGTGTAGACAGGGACCAAATTAGTCTGGATTAAACCACCTTAATCCAAACTAATTCGCTAGCATAGACATAGCCTAAGGAACCACTCTGAACATCTAGTCTGACTTCCTGCACAGTGCAGGCCACAGAACTTCACCCATCCACTCCTGCAATAAACTTCTAACCTATGATTGAGTTATTAAAGTCTTCAGATCATGATTTAAAGGCTTTAAGATACAGAGAATCTACTCCTTCATCAGGTACCAGCCAAGCCAGCCGTATTGATTGGGTTTTATATAGCAACACCTATTTTCCTCTGTTTATGTAGTTAAACTCCTTATCATTAACTCAACAGAGTAGTTCTCTGAGATGAAACATCAAAAATTTTTCTTTAATATCTTCCAGTATGTAAACATTTAAATTTACAGTGGTATGATTATCTTTTAAGCACTTCTAATTACCATCTTAAGAAATGTGCAATTAGTAAGCAGCCTGGGCCAGAATAAGCTCTCGGTTGTATCAGTGTATATAGGGAGTAACTCGACTGAAATTACCACTCTAATTGACACAGAATTTGGTCCAGTGGTACATTAACAGTATTTTCTTTTTGGTCACATAGGGTAGCATTCACTCCTCATGCACAAAACCAAAGCATCTGAGACCTCTCCAAGTAGAGGGCCAAACAGCTGTGGGACAAGAAAGGCCAATATTATTAGGGATAATACACATTTATTTTTCTGAAGAAAATCTATTAAATATTTAAATATAAATGAATATAGGTTCTATTTCACTCTTGAAGCTGAGATTTCTGTTATTAATCTCTGTGGTTTAACAAAAGTGAGGTGAGTCATTCATTTTCAATCACCATTTTACATTTCTCCTACTTTTCTTCAGAGCTCAGCAAGTCATAGATGGAAGCTTGCAACTCATGCGTATTTCTAATTAAAGAACCATGTTATGACATGCACAGCAATCAGAGGAGTTTCCTTTTAAGTCCAGACCTGTCTCTTCCTTGAAAAATAATTAAATGAGTGAGCTCTAAATTCGGCAGACCTGCAAAATTTCTTTATATACAGAGAAGAAGCCACTATTTCTAAATGCATTTATGGTGATTTTAAAAGTATCCCCCTCTTGTTAAGCAAGATTTTGCTTTGCTTCAGAGGAACATTGACCGTTTTCCAGTGAAAATGTCTTCCAATCGCCCTCATTTGCATACTCCTAAATTCTCTACAGTTCCACATGGAACTGGGTAAAGAGGATGCTGTTTTTAAGAGTATATCTGTGTTCTTTAAATGTATACCCACCAGTATCTCTACTCAGTATGGATGAACAACAGTCTTTGAAATAATTCCATTTACTGAGGGAGACTGCAGCTGGAAAAGGAGTGGTGTTGCTAGTTATTGTCTTTGACAGGAAGAGAGAGGATTAAACCTGCTATTCAAGTGCCCTGGTCAGCAGAGGAGGAGCTGAAATAGGGCTAGTGACTGTCAGACCCACTGTCCCTGCAGAACCAGCCAGCCATAGGTAGCGTTCTGTGACCGAATAGATATGGACGTCCCAATAGCAGCTAATATCTGCTAGTGACTACCCTATAGGAGCTAACAATGGCAGTGAATAGTGGGGAAGGAGTAATTTCATGAGAAAAGAGAGGTCACATACATACATATAGGCCCCTTGAGGTGCAAATGGGCACCGTGCAAAGCAGATCTCTGCACCTGTGCAGTAATGTTCATTGCAATATCAGTCTGAGCAGGCAAGTGTTGGTATTTATCATTTGGACAGCCAATTATATTTTACATATAATCTGACATTAGGGAGTTTCTGTATAAATGAGCCAAGTCCTCCCTGTCCTCACTCCAACTACCAGAGACCCTACACTGCAGTGCTTACCTCCCCTAGAGTTGTGACAGGCCACTTCAGCCCTTCAAAAGCTGATGTTGTGTTATTTTCCATTCCTCCAGCCGCTCTCAAATTCTCCTTCAGCACCACCCTGTGTAGTGGAGGAAGGGACGCATATTACAACTTGGAGGACTGTTGCACTTTTAAAGACTACCACATTTAACCTGTAAGTTCCCCATCTTCAAAGTGTCAGATGAAGTAGGATTTTCCCCCACAAAAGCTCCTGCAATAAATAAATGTTAGTCTTCAAAAGCAGGGGCATTGCTGCCCCAAAGAAAGTGTCACGACCTATGCTCAGGCCCTACTCCTTGCTGCGCCAGCCCTGCCCCTGGGCCCGATCCTGGCCCTGGGCCCGATCCAACCCCAGGCCCCGATCTGAGGTTGGAGCTGGAGCTGGATCCTCCCACGCCAGCAACCCGGGTCCAGGTCTCTGGACAAGGTTAGGGCTGGTGCTGTAATCTACCGCTGGCCGGTTGTGCGGTCCCAAGTCCCGGCCAGAATTGTGGCATTGGTGCTGAGACTCAGGGCTTGTGCCCCATATGCCCAGCACCAGCAACACCACTGTTTAAAAGTGCCACAGGACTCCTTGTTTGATTTGCTGAACTAGACTGATACCGTTACCCCTTTGAAACATTAGAACCTTGTGATTTTTAATGATTTTTTTTAAAATCTCCTTTCTTGACATTGGTAGAAGGCCCAAAGATCAAAAAAAAGGCTTGAATTATAAATCAGAGGCAAGGCACAGGAATGCAAGGGCACCACTGGGACAGTGAGGGTGGCTAACAATGTGAGTGGCTGCCTCAGCAGGGCTGACACTATCTGTGTGGCTAAGGTAAGAGGGTTTGATAAGGTCCCCACACTAGTTTGAGGCATGTGTGTGAAATAAAAGGGCAACAACTGCCCCTGGGAAGGGTAATCAACCCTATGGCTACTATTTAAAATGGGCTGGTGGGTAAGGTTACCACAAACCAAAGCATGGAAAGGAGGACAGGGAAGTAGAAAAAGGAGAACACTGGAGGACACATGCAGAAAATGTAGTATCAATGTAATATTCTTCTGTTTTTAGGGGGCCCTGGAATGCTTCCCCCTAAAAATAGGATGTTCCAGCATACTTTAACCCATGTAAGTCAGAAACCAGACAAAATCATGTATTTTTAAAATGCCTGCTGGACAGAGGACACGAAGTTAAAAAGGAGGGCATGTCCTCCTTTTGCCTGACATCTGGTAACCTGATTGGTGGGCAATGTTCCCTCTCATTTTTCTAGGCTGTGTGTGTGCAAAAAATCTCTTCATGCACATCCCAAAAAATTCTTTGTGTGCCTTAATATAAGCACCATTGAATTTTTTTGTGCATGCTTTATTTTGTTGTGTGCACGGTTTCACGATGTGACCACACATGCACTGCTTAGAGCAGTGGTCGTCAAACTTTTTTCCTTGGGACTCAGTTGAAAAAAAAATCATTTATGCCTGCGACCCATCAATTATATCTTTGAGCAACGCATTCCAGTCTTTTGGTGGCGGTAGCAAGGGGTGCCATGACCCAGTGCCTGAGGGTCCGCGACCCAGTACTGGGTCCCGACTGTAAGTTTGAAAACCACTGGCTTAAAGGAAAAAAAAAACAAAAACAAAAAAAAGGAGTCTTGTGGCACTTAAAGACTAACAGATTTCTTCATTGCATGAGCTTTCATGGCAGAAAAATCCCACTTTGTCAGACACTTTGTCACTGTTCCCTCTAAGCTGTGCACACGTGCACGTGCACATAGGTCATGAAACCTGCGCACACAAAAAAATGAAGTGCGCACAAAAAGGTTCAATAGTGCTAATATTGTTGCTCACAAAGAAATGTTTTGCGCACACAAAGAAATTGTTTGCATACACATTCTACGAGTAATTAGAGGGAACATTGGAAGAGACCTCATGAAATCATCTAGGTCAACCCCCTGGGCTTTGAACCCAGGACCTTTTGCGTGTAAAGCTAGCCAATATTAGAATAAACACTGATTTGCACCATTTAATTTTTGCATGCTTTATTTTGTTGCGTGCGCGGTTTCACAACACAACAAAATAAAGTGTGCACAAAAAAATTCAATAGTGCTAATATTGGTGCTCACAAAGAAATGTTTTTGTGCACACAAAGAAATCGTCTGCACACACAGTCTGTGAGGAATTAGAGGGAACATTGGAAGGGACCTCATGAGATCATCTAGTCCAACCCCCTGGGGGTTTGAACCCAGCACCTTTTGCATGTAAAGCAGATGTGCTAACCAATACTAGAGCAAACACTGATTTGCACCATCTAATTTTTGTATGCGTTAAATAGTGTAGTGGCTAACACCTCTGCTTAACCGGCAGACGGTCCTGGGTTCAATTCCCAGGGGGTTGGACTCGCTGATCTCACGAGGTCCCTTCCAGCCCTATGATTTGATTTGATTTGATTTTGTTGCATGCACAGTTTCACAACCTGACCACCCACACACCGCTTTGAGCGGAGGTCTCAAACTCAGATCATCACGAGGCCCACAGGAGGACTAGTACTTTAGCCCGTGGGCCGCACTGCTGAAAGCTTTCCATACAACATTGCAAATATCGGTAACGATGGTGTGACTGTGGGCCGCAGGAAATAGCTTTCGGACCGTGTGTGCGTGTTCAAGACCCCTGGCTTAGGAGCACTGTTCCCTCTAAGCTGTGTGTGTGCACACAGGTCATGAACCCTGCACACACAACAAAATAAAGCATACCCCAAAAAATCCCATAGTGCCAATATCGGTGCTCCCAAAGAAATCTTTTTGCAATTGATCTCATGAGGTCCCTTCCAGCCCTATGATTTGATTTGAATTGCACACACCCTATGAGCAATTAGAGCAAACACTGTCAGGCAGCAGAGGCTGGGGGTCTGAACTTCCCAGCAGCGCCCCCTCAGGCCTGGAGGCTGAAGCACTGCTGGGCACTGAAGGGTTAACCCCCCAGGCGGTGGGCGGGGCCGCGACGCACGGCGGCCCCGCCCCCGCCGCCAGGGCCGGCCGGCAGGCAGGGAAGTGTCGCAAAGCGTGACAGGAAACGGCGGCGCGCGTACGGCAGCGGCGGGCTCGCTTTCCGGCCGCTGGATGTGTGGAGAGTGGGAGCCCCGGAGCTGAGGCGCCGCGGGGGTTAGTGGCCGGGCGGGGGGAGGCGGCGGCGGCGGCGGGGACGGGCCCGGCCCGGGAAGGGCCCGTCTCACGCGGCCCGCGTGTGGGTTTGTGTCGCTCTCTCTTCCAGGACATGGCCGAGGTACCGCCCGGGCCCAGCAGCCTCCTGGCGCCGCCGGGGGACGCCCTCGCCCCCTTCCCCGGAGGAGCGGGCGCCGCCGCCTGCCCCGGCGGCCTGGAGGAGGAGGAGGAGGAGGAGGAAGAGCCGCGCCGCCCGCCGCCCCACCGCCGCCCGCCGCCTCACCACCGCCAGCTCAACGGCCTCCTGGGCCCCGAGCTGCGGCACCTGCGCGCCTCCCTCAAGGGCAAGATCCTGGGCGGCGAGGACAGCAAAAGCGCCGGGCCCCTCGCCAACCACCGCCCGCCCCCGGCCAGGACTGCGCCGCCCGCCCGCAACGGACTGGCCGGGCCGCCGGGGCTGGAGGAGGGCGAGGCCCTGCGGCTCCTCTCCGGCTCCTTGGAGGCCGCCTGCAGCTTGCGGGGCTCGGCCACGGACTCTCCTCCGCGGGAGGAGCCGACGATACGATACGTCCGCTACGAGTCCGAGCTGCAAATGCCCGATATCATGAGACTGATCACCAAAGATCTGTCTGAACCCTACTCCATTTACACGTATAGGTATTTTATCCACAACTGGCCGCAGCTTTGCTTCTTGGTAAGTGGCGGGGCGGGTGGGGAAGGGGCTGGGGGCGGGAGGCCTTTGGAAAGGGGGGTGGGTTTGCGGCACAGCTTGAGCGGGCGGTTGGGGGACGGGGAGGGTGGTGGCGAGCGGCCCGTCAGGGTGGTTGCGGGACGGGGAGGGTGGTGGCGAGCGGCCCGTCAGGGCGGTTGCGGGACGGGGAGGGTGGTGGCAAGCAGCCCGTCAGGGCGGTTGCGGGACGGGGAGGGTGGTGGCAATTTGTAGGCCCTGCAAATCCGTGGACATCTGCATCCGTGAGTACAACGCAGATATCCACAGATCATTTTGGGGGGATGCCCATCAAATACAGGTCCGCATATTTTTATCTGCACAAAGTTAGAGTCGTGCACATAGGTGCATATCCACAGATTATATCCGCATCCACAGATGCAACATGGATATCCGTGGACCTTACCTTGTGGATGCAGATGTGTTACGGATCCAAATATTTGCAGGGCTCTGGTGATCTACCCATCAGGGCAGTTGCGGGATGGGGAGGGTGGCGGCGAATAGCCTGTTGGGGTGGTTGCGGGACGGGGAGGGTGGTGGCGAGAGGCCCATGAGGGCCGTTGCGGGACGGGGAGGGTGGTGGCGAGCGGCCCATGAGGGCCGTTGCGGGACGGGGAGGGTGGTGGCAATTTGTAGGCCCTGCAAATCCGTGGACATCTGCATCTGCGAGTACAATACAGATATCCACAGATCATTTTGGGGGGATGCCCATCAAATATAGGTCCACGTATTTTTATCTGCACAAAGCTAGAGCCATGCAAATAGGTGCACATCCACATCCACAGATACAACATGGATATCCATGGACCTTACTTTGTGGATGCAGATGTGTTACGGATCCAAATATTTGTATTCATGCAGGGCTCTGGTGATCTACTCATCAGGGCGGTTGCGGGACAGGGAGGGTGGCGGCGAACAGCCTGTTGGGGTGGTTGCGGGATGGGGAGGGTGGTGGCGAACAGCTCTCCGAGGGTGGTTGCGGGACAGGGAGGGTGGTGGCAAACGGCCCATCAGGTCAGTTGCGAGACAGGGAGGGTGGTGGCAAGTGGCTCATCGGGGTGGTTGCAATCTGTAGACCCTGCAAATCCATGGACATCCGCATCCACAGGTACAATGCAGATATCCACAGATCGTTTTGGGGGGGGATGCAGATCGGATACAGGTCCACGTATTTTTATCTGCACAAAGCTAGAGCCGTGCAAATAGGTGCATATCCAAGCAGCATATCCGCATCCACAGGTACAACATGGATATCCATGGAGCATATCTTGTGGATGCAGATGTGTTACAGATCCACATATTTGGTATTCATGCAGGGCTCTGGTGATCTGCCCGTCAGGGTGGTTGCGGGACGGGGGGAGTGGTGACGATCTGTAGACCCTGCAAATCTGTGGACATCCACATCCATGGGTACAATGCAGATATCCGCAGATCATTTTTGGGGGGATGCAGATCGGGTACAGGTCCACATATTTTTATCTGCACAAAGCTAGAGCCATGCAAATAGGTGCATATCCACATATTATATCCGTATCCACAGATACAATGTGGATATCCGTGGACCATGTCTTGTAGATGTAGATTGGATACGGATTCACATATTTGCATCCAAGCAGCACTCTGGTGATCTGACCGTTGGGGTGGTTGCAGGGTGGCGAGAGTGGTGGTGAACGGCCCATTGGGGTCGTTGCGGGACTGGGAGGGTGGTGGCGATCAGCCCATCGGGGTGGTTGCAGGACAGGGAGACTGGTGGAGAATGGCCCTCCGGGGTGTTTGTGGGATGAGGAGACTGGTGGCAACCTGTAGACCCTGCAAGTCCATGGATAACTGTTATATCCACAGACATCCACATCCCTGAATACAGTGTGGATATCCACAGACCATTTCTTATGGATGCGGTTTGGATACAGCTCCACATATTATTTTTATCTGCACAAAGCTAGAGCCCTACAAATAGGTGGATATCCACGCATTGTATCCGCATCCACAGATACAGCATGGATATCTGTGGACCGTACCTTGCAGATGCAGATGGGATACAGATCCACATATTTGTATTCATGCAGGGCTCTGGTGTTCTGCCCATTGGAGTGGTTGCAGGATGGGGAGAGTGGTGGAAGTACCTTTCTCAACCTGTAAAATGAACAAGGGGTCTGGCAGCACTTTTAAAGACTAACAAATTCATCTATTGCATGAGCATTCGTGGGAGCATTTGTGTTGAAGTAGGATTTTCTCCCACGGAAGCTTGGGTGATAAATAAACTTGTTTGTCTTGAACAGTGCCACAGGACACCTTGTTTGTTTTGCAGAACTAGATTATGCTAGTGTTTCCCAACCAGCGTGCCCTGGCACACAGGTGCACCCCATGCCTGAGCAGGTGTGCCAAGGAATAATTGAAAAAACACTCAGAGTTATGGTTTGGCTCATAAATATTCATGAGTGCACTTGAAGACGATAGGGTGGTGTGCTTCAAAATAATTAAAGGTATCAAGGTGTGCCACGGCAGAGGAAAGGGTGGGAACCCCTGCTGTAGGTAAACAACACAAAAAGTGTACACAGTTACACTTGTAAATGGTAATGGGGTTTGCCCACGCAACTGAGATCCAGGAGCTCCTGCATTCGAAGCCTGTCTTTGACACTAACATGCGTCAGTCTCTGCCTTAGTTTCCACTCTTGTAAAATTTAAACAACGGTACTTAACTAGAAAGTTAGTCTGAAGACTAACAAAAGTGCCACAGGACTCCTCGTTTGTTTTTCCTGAACTAGACTAACACAGCTATCCCTTTGGTACTTAACTATCATCTCTTGTGAGTTAATTTGACAGCTTTTTCACGGTGGCATACAAAAAGGTTTAAAATAATGCACTGAGATAGTCTGAACTACACTATAGATGTAATGAGATTGACAGACCTGAAAGTGAGGCTTTTACAAATCTCTCAAACTTATCTGCAAAACCGGTTGAAAATGGAACGTAAAATGCAACCATATTTTCTAGGGCAAAAGACATAATGTATATAAAAATATCATCCTGCTGTGTCCTAATGCTGTGCTAATGCATTGGCCTTTGTCAGTGACCTGAACTAAAGAAAACATAGTTAACAATTACTAAAGTTACCTTTTTAATAATGAGAAGTTTGTGTTACACAGTAATCATGTGAGTGCAGGTGTTTGTATGTAAGCTGTCTGGAGAAACATATTTGGGCCTCAGCCCTGCAGACACTTCTGCAAATTTTTGATTTGATGCACAAGTACTCATGTTTAAAACAGCATGTGTGTACAAGTGTATGACCTGGCTCTTGATCCTGTAACATTGTACTTGATAATGAATAATAGGCAGTTTCTCTTTGTGCAAAGAAAGTCAATATTGATATGAAAATACTTTTTAAAAAAGTTTATCATAGTGAAATGAAGTTGAGTACAAGGTGAAAGAAGGAGAAACATTTTTGGGAACATTTTAAAGACTAGCTGTTGTACTGCATACAGGGTGTAACTAACCGTGCAGAGGCAGAAGTTCTTTCTAATAAGTTCTTAAACCCCTTTCCATCATGTACAATACTGTTCGTTAATCACACATACAAATACAAATAGTCACAAATAGTACAAATAGTCACTCAGGAAAAATTATTTCATGGCTTTACGTTGTGACTATGCCTTTACTGTGGACTGCACTTACGTGCTCATATTTTCAGTGTTAACCTTGAGTATAATTTAATGATCTGTACTAGGGTTTGCAGAAGTATAGGCCTTACATCCCCTATGAAGGGGTACAGCAGGGTTATAGAACATTTGTCAAAAAATGTAAAATTTTGCACAAAGTATCAATAAATATTTGTAGTTAAAATAGATATGCAGCAGAAATCTTGTAATGGTGTGTCCTATGGTATTGGGCCATCATATTGTTGAATGTGAGAACCTCAGTTTAATGGTTCAACATAGAGTAGTGCAGGAGATGTGTAGAGTAGTTTGCTGTAGCTGCTCCTGATAAAATAGCATGAGACCTGTACTTGTATGGGTCTAGATTTACTTCATATAAAACAAGTTCTATTAGAACACTCGGGTGACATGAAACTCCAAGTACCCATATGTGCACACGTCACTGAATTGGGACACTGCATATGTCAGCTGTAATTATGCCAGAAGGCATTGTTGAGCATTGTGTGATCATATTAGATAACTTGTTTAATTATTGGAGTTCAGTTCTTGCCAAGGAGTGACTTAGGAAGATCCTTTCATGAAAAGGACATGTGACAGGTCATTCAGTGACATTCTCAAAGAAAATGTGGGGAAGGTGACAAATGAGACTTGGTTTTACATCAACGGATTGAAAACGAGCATGTAGAGTGCTCTGAAGTTCTGGCTTTGGAGCTGTAAAGTCTTTGAAATGGTTGTGACATCAAGGGGGAAAGAAAAGACCTCAGATTTATCTTTTCCAGGTGCTTTTTGAGAAAACTTGAAACCTTAAAAAAACCAAGACTTGGGTACTCAAACTTGCAGTGTTGATACCAAATCCGAAGAGTATTTGTATCTTTGGAAAATGTTATGCTTTCCTGTTCACTGAGTGCGTAAATTCAAATGTTACTCTAATGCAGCTAACAAATAGAAAACGGTGCCTTTATTTAAATGTTTATTTTGTGCAATAGTAGTAACATGGCTGGGGGTGTTCAAGAGCAACAGCTTTCAAAACTTAGGGAAAGGTTTCTTAGCTCTTTCAATGTGGTGATTCAAATAATGATGCAAACAGAGTCTAGCATTTATGAAGTTTGTTTTTAAAGGGCCTGTTGAAGACTTACTCGTTCGCAAAGCTAAGCCAGTTCACACAACAAATAAATACATATTTGAGACACTTGAAGAATCAAAAGTTCTTCCATATTTGTGGGAAGTAGCCTACTGCAATTTGCATGAATGATGTCAGTGTGATAACAGGAAATACTAAAGAGACCTCGTCCCACAGAACCAAAACATCATATCTGATGCTTCATGGCTTTGCTGTTTTTTCCTGCACCAAGTTCTTGCTGCTAAGAAAATGCTTTAAAGATAACACCAGTCTTTTAAATTCACTTCTCTAAAAGTTTCTTAAAGTTGTTTGGTGACTATCTGACTTCATTGCTTTGTGATGGCTTCCCTTTATCAGCAGCTTCGTTCATGCTGAAGTCTGGTGGCATTGAGAAGATAAGTGCCAAGTTCACCTTCGGTTAAGAGCAAGATGGCATGTTTTCTGAATGATCAGCAGTCATCCATTGCTGATGCCTTCAGTAAATTGTGCTGGACAGCATATTTATCTAATGTGTTGACATTTTTGGACATCTACGTGAGCAGATCTTTTTTTGGGGGGGGGGGGGGGCTAGGAATGCTGCATCTATGGATGTCAAGGTAGAATACTTGGAAATTGGCTTTTGAGTGCGAAGGGGGAACTTGGAGTTGTTTGCTTTTATTTCAAATTTAAAGGACATTGAAGCTCTCGGAAACGTCAGGAGGTTGTACGTTAATAAAAGGGGGAACTTAAAACTCTGCTAGCAATACAGTACTGTCACTGTCTTTGCATAGGGAGTGTGGGGGAGTTGGCCCCCAGCTCTTTCATACAGCATTTTGTTGATTTGTTTTCATTGGCTGCGCTACTGCATGTCAGATTGACAGGCCTATCCTGTGGCAAGATGCAACAACTGACTTTAGTTAGGAACTTGGATTTGTTTTCATCTCTGATAAAGTAGGCGCTATTCTTTAGTTTCAGATGCTTTGAAAGCACCACTCTTTTTGGTTCTCGTCTATGAAAGTCAAGTTTCTTTCTCTTCAATGGTGGCAATTAAAAATGAAGTATAACTATCACTTGTCAGGATATGCCTATATTGATACTGGCACTATTGGTGCCAGCAGATCAGTTATGTAGGATCTGCTCCATCGATCTGGAAATTGATGCTGTTAATCCACCCTGTAAAAATAGTAATTCTACGCTGATGGGAGGACATTTTCCATTGGCCCAGCATAGTGGGGACACTGTGGTAGATGGAAGTAGAGCAGAGATGCGCAAGCTGCTCTCTGCATTTATTTTCCTCCCGTTCTGTAAGCTCCCCATTTTCAAACATCTGACAAAGTGGGATTTTCTTCCACAAAAGCTCATGCAACAAATAAATTTGTTAGTCTTTAAAAGTGCCACCAGACTCCTCATTTGTTAAGCTGCTCTGCGTAGTTTACATATCTCCTATCAACTGCTGCCGAGTTTGGCCAGTGGTATAGACCAGGCTTTAGTCAAAAATGACTTAACGTGTTTTTTTGTCAATTCGGTCTCATGTGAAACATATTTAAACAAACAGGTTCATCCATATACAAAATAGTGAGCATATTTTTAAAAACTCATAGCTCTTTTTAACTTTCTAGTTTTAGCATAGTTAAAAGTTTAAAACTTATGGCTGCTGTTAGAGGGCTTAGGGAAGGTGTTTTTAAAATATTTTGGTTTTGAAGGGGCAAGTTAAACGTGGTCTAGTTCAAATATTTGGTAAAATAGGCCTTGTTGCTTAATATATAGAAGTAGATTTTCTTCTGATAGATACCTTTTTGCAAATCCCCTTGCCCCCAAAGATACATATATTACTCAGTTTTATGTGTTTATGCAGTTCTTAACTTCCTGAGATTCAGTTTTAAGAGTTCCATTTAAAGTGACTTCTACAAGATCTGAAAGTGTGTTTGTTTGATTCCAGTAAAGAAAGTACAGGAGTTAATTTGGGTTTTGTATCAATTATAATTGTTTTCTTATTATTTTGAGTACTTTGCTCTTCAGTATCATACTCCATTTGAGGCTTTCAAAGCACTTTTCACTCAAGAATTCAAAAGGCTGCTTTGAGAAAAGTATTGAATTTGCTTTTCAGTGGGGGAAAACTAAAGCATTGAAACAAAGCTATAGAAAGGCGAAGCAGTTGCCCAGACCTTCATAGTAAGGTCACAGCAGAGCCAGGAATAGATCCTACAACACCTGACTCCCAGTCTTGCCTTCTACCACAACTAGTACTGCTTATACTTCAGCTTAACTAATTTAAGAACACACAAGTTCCTCCCAGAGCTTGGTATGTTTTAATTGAAAGACTTGGGTGTTTTTTTCCCCCTGTCTGTGCAGGTACTCGTATGGTCCACTGTAGTTGAACACCTCACAGTCTTTAATGTTAGTCTTCAGAATACCTCTATGAGAGAGGGGAGTGCAGTCACACACGTTTGATACAGATGGAGGAACTGAGGCACGGAAAGTCTAGGTGACTTGCCCAGAGGAAGACTGTCAAGAGTTCCCAGATCCCAGGCTAGTGCTCTAGCCATTGGGTCATCCTTTTTGCACAGTTGCTGTGATGGCAAAATATAATCAAAAGATCTGTGCAGATCTGTCTTATCACACTTTAGAATCAACTGCTCAGAAATGAATACGCTACAGTGTGGGATCCATTAAAGATATAGGTTCTTTTTCAGAGGCTAGTATTTTATTTATATATAATATATATTTATTTTAAACTGAGGGATATCACGTAGCTGTGAAGCTGTGAAAGGTACTGCTAGGCTTTTTTTTTTTTTTTTTCCCAGCTCTTAATTGTGTGTTTATTTTAATGTTCCATCCCATGTGTAGAAGCTAATGGGGAAAAATGTGGACAGTTTTTCTTGCAATATGCGGATGAGATTATAGCTCTTTAGTTAAATATTTAAATTTTCTTACTGAAAAACCAAATAACATAAATGAGTATCTTGAATTTATGAAAGGTCAGACTAATGCAGGTGGGGGGGGGGGGGAATCTCCCAGTACAAACACTTTTAGTACTGGGAATATTTAATAGTTGGCTTGTGCAGTTGGTATCTTGGAGCCAAATTTTTTTATTAGAAACTTGTGTGCGATTTCATTTGCTTGCATGGGGGCTACATTCATGTATTTGAAAGCAGAATTTGGGTCTTAATTGTCTGCTCTGAAATGATGCTATGTGGAAATCTCACTTTTGCTTGAGTCACTTTTTATTCAAACTGTTTCACTTCCCCTTCAGAATGTCAGGGAGTTAACATTCCTCTTCACATGCAGGATTAGGTATTTCACTTGTAAGCAAGTGGGAAGAGGGAAATAAAGACCCACTACAAAAGTCCTTATTAAAGCAGAACACTACTAGAATTGTTTAAAAACTATAGGAGGTCTCCTGAAAAAAGTACACAATATCACTTTACTTGCTGTTTTCTAGCAATAACTACAAAGATCAGTGGATCTGCGGTTTTGTCTTCGAATTGTTAGGTCAGTAATGCCAAGTTTTATTTTAAATAAAAGTGAACACTATTTGTAGCCAGTGAAATGTTGGTATATACACATACACACACATACATATATATGTTGTTCTTTCCTGTTTCTCAAATTTAACTTTTCTCAACATACATCCAATATACTATTTATAAAGTTTTCCTTCTGATTCTGAGCGAAAAGTAATTTGCATTGTTATGAGTTTTTTTTCTAAGAGATGTGTTTGCTTTAAGTGAAGGTGTGGGATCACATCAGGTACCCGACACAGTTGTAGCAGCACTATTAAGAGTCGGTCAGCTACTCCAGTACAGAGCCTTACTTTTTCTCCGGGTCTGCCCTGAAATGTACAGCCTAGGCCTGAAACTTGGGGTTAGCATTGATGGGTTTTTTTGTGCTAAAGAAATCAACTTTATTTGTGGGTTTAAATTACAAAATGCAAATCAAAGCAACTCGTAGGATGTATTAACTCAAGGGCTACCTCTGTTTTTTCAACTAATATTTTTAAAGCTATCTGTCTAAAGAGCCATTTGCAGTTTGGTGCATTAAGAAAAATAATTCTTGTTGAAGTTTTAATTAGAAAGTTTTTTCAGAGTTTGATGCGCTTTGTGCCCAATAGTCTGTGCACAAAGTCTGAATAAACTGTGACAATCACAGGAATAAAATCTTTCCTCACATTGTGGAGCTGCTCTTCAGCTAAATTCTGAGCACAGGTTTTCACTGTTGGTGGCAAATTTGCCACCATCAGCAACAGACCTGGTCTGCAAAGACCCAGTCAGTCGATCCCTGAAGACCATCCACTCAAGTGGAGTAGTGCTCTAAGGGAGGGTATTTGCATTCACCTCAGCACAGTAGACTGTGTGGTAAGCAGGTATTAAGTAGTCAAAAGGCAATACACAAGTTACTTGCATCTGATGAAGTCGGTTGAAGCCTACGAAAGCTGATGCTCGAAGATATTTGTATGCCTTTAAGGTGCTGCAGGACTCTCGCTGTTTTTGCTGTACACCGACTAACATGGATACTCCTTTTTACTTAAAAAAAACTTGTGCATCTCCCTTCAACTGCCACCAGAAAATGCCTCCTTCAGTGGGGGCTTTTGACCAATGGGTTTGTGTTCACAGAATAATAACCCATCAGTCAGTAGCAGAACAGGACCCTTAAAAGGACTGAAAGAAAGTATTTTTTCCTAGGGGAAGACTTTGGTCCTCATTCTGCAACAGAAGTCACTTGGGTGGGTCCTTATAGTCATAGACAGCCTTAGTGAGTGGTTTTGTGATTGCAAGAGTGAAATTGAGCATTAATAATACATCTGTGTATAAGTGGAGAAAGAAAAACTATTAGATGTGCACTTTTCTGCTTAGACATTCTTACTGCATTTGTGATATCAGACACATCCCTTGCTGCCAGTTGTAATGGCATAAGTACAGGAGGATGTGATTTCACCCTGCTGCCTAATCCTTCAATGAGCATGTTGTTTTTCTGTTTTTTGCTACTCTGACTCAGTGTATTTCATGTTAAATCTACATGAATGCAGTTTGCTATTATAATCACTCTGTTTTTTCATGACACTTATTTCATAATATGAAGTTTCTTAGAGTAACTAAGTCATTATGACTCTGCTTCTCGTGACAAGTGTTGCTGTGAACATCAATGAGGAATTAATAAGTAAATGAGAACTCTGAACTAAATGTATTTGAAGTGCATGAAATTTCTGGTACAAATAACTTTGTTTAAATGGTCTCTCTTCCGTGTCACCGCAATGAAAAGTGCTGCTTGTTTTGTTTTTAACATAAAGGTTCCATAAGAGCACTTGGGGTTAAAAATTTGCCAACATGAACTTAAAACAAAGTGTCATTTTTTCATATTTTCTGTGTTAAAAAAAAAAAAACAGTTTGTAGCTTATATGCTTAGTCTTCACAGAATTCAGTGTTTTTTGTAATTTGGATATCAATTTTTAAAGCTTTTTCTTATTGTTATCTACTTAAATTTTCAGTTGCAAGGATTATGGGGCAGAAGATGTCAGACAAAATTATTAACTCACAGTTGTCTTTGAGACTGTTAAGAGGTTTTCAACAGCCCGTGTCAAAATATACAAAGGAAATATCTGTAAATCAAAGTTCTTAAGCAATGCTTTCCTTTCTTGCCTATCTCTCCATTTAAATTATCATCGAAGGAAATATTTTGTCAGTTTTAAAGTAACAATGAAATCATTGATAATCTAATTCTTCTCAACTTATCTATAGTCTCACCTTTGTGCAGGCTGCCAGGACTTTATTTTTAAATGTGAGTAAATAAGGAGACTTTGAAGAACCTATTTCCGAAGTGTCATCTTGTAGACAAAGTCCCCTTGCATTGAAGTTCTGTGTGAAATAACTAAACTCTGTTGAGAATATTTTATTGGATTTTATTAGTTTGTCACCTTATTTGAGAAACACTATAAAGAGTGATGTTGGTAAAGTTTTCTGTCTGCACTATGGATGCACATTTGAACTCTGTGGTTTTATTGTGCAAGCTATCATTTGTTTGTTTTGTGTATGTAGTTGTTTAAAATGCAAACAAATTCACTTTTTTTGGGGGGGGGGGTTTGGCATTCACTATCATAGACTGTACCTAGATATCTGTTTGTCTTTAAGGCCATGGTAGGTGAGGAGTGTGTAGGTGCCATCGTCTGCAAGTTGGATATGCACAAAAAGATGTTCCGCAGAGGTTATATAGCCATGTTAGCAGTGGATTCCAAATACAGAAGAAAAGGCATCGGTAAGAATGGCCTCCATGTTCTTATTCAAACTCCAATAATCATGTTGGGATGGCTGTAACTTTTGAAATTGCCATGAAAATAGCAGGCTTCTACAGGGATGAAAGATTGTTTTCCTAGAAACTCTTCTCATTAATTCAGAATAACTTGTTCTGATTTTTAAGACTGTCTCTGCTTACTAGTATGTCACATGTGTTTTACAATTTCTTTGGCACTGCAAGAACTAATTCTAGTTTTTCTAACAAAGTGAAAAGTTTCAATTTATCTTTTTGCTTGAATCTTTTTAAGTTGGGAAGCTGTTTCCCTCCAAAAAGTCCTATTTTCTGGTGGCGGTAGCCTTCCTGAAACCAAATCTGGTCAAGCAGTGCTTACTTGTTGCCTTCTAGGAAAGTTCTTGATCGTGTAAATTCCTGGATGTATTGAATAATTGGTCAATCCTGATGTAAGACTGAAAGCTCCTCTTCACCTCCATTTCTCTTGTAAAACACTGATGCCAAATAGTAGAAGAAATGGATAATTTGTGTACCATATGTGCACATAATCCTATCCCCCTCTTCCTGCATTCTATCCTGTGAGAGCTACTTTAGAAAATTCCTCCTCTGGCTCCTCTTGATAAAATGTGCCACATACTGCTGTCTGGGGAATCAAACACATGGTTAATTGCAGCATATATGCTTTAAAAAAGCTGTGTTTTCTTAATAGACAGCCAATTTTGGGGTAGTTTGTTGGGAAGCTACCTTAACAAAGAAGAAATTCCTGGCATGGAGATTGTTTTCACTTACCAAATCAGTGCTGAACTAGCTTTTTAACTGGGCCATCCTGAAACATTGTCCTTCATTTTAAGTTTCGAAAGTACTGCAAAATATGTATGTCAGCATTTCAGGAGAAGGATGTGCTTTACTACACATTTGTAATGGAACAGACTCTTACATCTTATGTATTTAAACCCTGTTCAGGTTATGGAGGACAAAGTGAATGATTTGCAATAGAAAAATATAGGGGAGGGAGTATTGAGAAATGTTTCTGCTGTGCTTCTCCCCTTTCTCCAGCTAAGACGTGACATCAAAACACATTACATTTCATCACAAAGTGCACAAATCTTGAATGTAGTCTGTTTTTGTAAAAGCAAAATTTTGTCAGTGTTTACCTACACAGGCTTCCAATTTGGGGGCCGATAATGACTCCCTATATAGGTGCAGTAGTATGTAAAGGAAAGGACACCACTCTCCCTCCTTTTCCATCCATACATTAGTGGCTGATGCTTGGGAGCACAAGGGGGTGCTAGCTCATGCTGCACTTAAGTCCACATAATGTGTGGTCGCTGTATGACTTCTCCCCTTCTCTGCCCTTCCTGAATCTTGATCATGCAACATCAGAGTAGCACTGGCTTACCTCCTTTTTTCAAGTGAAGCAAATCCAGTGTGCTTCTCAAGACTCAGTACCGCTCAAGCTGATTTTTTTCCCCCCACAAAAAGCACCACCACTGCTTAGAAAATTAATATTTCCTGTCCTCAGCATAATCTTAAGCTTCATAAGACATGGAATTTCATGCTGTGTCTGTTTAGTTGGTATTTTAAATATACAACCGTCCAGCTTGTTTGAGGTGGAAGGAAATTTTCTGTTTCCTTTTTAAATACAAGGAATCCTTTTGCAATAGAATTGTTCCTCAGATATGCTCAAAGGGGGATTCCAGTGGTAAGTGCAACAGAGAGGAATCAAAAAGGTCTTGAAATTAATCATGTAAAATATGAGGATATTTTAAACATGAGAAGCCTGGTTTTAACACCAGTCTGTCAAAGTAAAGAGCTTCAGATCCCCAAGGATAGGCGTGTGTATGTTCTATAATGGCTATACACATTAGATTCTTACGGGTGCCATGCAGAAGTCTTTGCAAATGCATTATAGTCACAGGTGGTTTTAATGCCAAAACCTAGAAAGTAGACAGTGAATCGATAGTCTGGGTTCAGATATCGTGAACATTATATGCCACTGTGCTGTGTATTGAAATGAAGTGTGTTAATATAATTAATAGATGTAAAATTAGTTGTCTGTAAACTATGATTCTCTGAATTGAGATCTCTCTCAAAAAATCTATACATGCACTTTAATGCTGTTAACATCTATTTTTCAGGAACAAATTTGGTTAAGAAAGCTATTTATGCCATGGTTGAAGGAGATTGTGATGAGGTAAGTTTTTATAGGTAATCCATTATTTTGTGGGATTACTCTGTGTTGTGTTTATGTTCTTCATACTCAGATTTACCAGTATTTTGAAGGCCTTTTTAAGACACTTTATTTTGTTGTGAACATCTCCTCCGTTTTTTGTAGGAGATGGGATACCTTAAAAAGGCAAATTGAGAAAGTTTTTGAAATTTGAGATTAGTTAACTATAACATAATGTACAAAGTATGAGTTAAAACTTTTGATCTTCGCTGCACTAAGCAGGTATATCTGTTGAAGTTTGATTCTTCCAGCCCTGGCCCCCAAACATTCCGAGAATAATGGCCGCTGTTAAAGAGAGTTGAAGGATTTGAGTTGGTTATTACTTATCTGTTCAATATATTCAAGATACGTGAAGTTAAACACAAACAGTATTGGCTATAATACTGTGAAACATGGTCTTACTGGCATATCATCAAATTTTCAAAAGAAATTTATGCAGAATACTTCAATATTACAGAAATGTCACAGAATCATAGATGTGATTTAGTGTTTGTATTTTCTTCAAAGAATTTAGTCAAAGAATGGCAGTATCATAAATCAGATGTTTCTGTATCCTAAATATTACAAATATGCCTTTTTGCAAAATTCTTCCAACTAAATCAGAATTTAGGATTTGTGTGTCAGTATAAGAAACAACGTAGCTACTGTGATTGAAGAGGGAAAATATGAAGCAGAAAATAAGGTTCCACTCAGTGTATCTCAACTACCTGTCCCTCAGGACTCTTTACTGTACCCAGTATTACAGAATGATGAACTTGTCCTTTTAATGTAATGGGTTTACAACATTAAATCGTCTTCACAGTTTCTGTAATATTAGCCAATCCTTTCGTCTTTCTTGGGTGTGTTAATTAGCTGTGCGCTGTGCTAATGCAGTATTTAGGTATGTTGAAAAAACTAATTTAAAAATGTAGGTTTTTGTCAAAAAAAAAAAACGACGCAAAACCCCACTTCTAGGATATGTTCTGTTCTTTCTTCCTTTGTCTAAATCAAGGCTACTGATAAACTCAACTAGTTCTTTTTATAGTCTTTCTAATCTTCTTCATCGTTCCCCGTGTTATCATTATTGTCAATATTTTGGATTATGCTCTGATCACTCCCCACCTCAAGTGCTGCATCCTCTCCCTCTGGCCCGCCCATTTCTGGAGTTTTGCCTCTCCATTATAAATAATGTGTTTCTGTTAAAATAGTCATCCTCTCCCACAGCTCAGACTTCCCATCCCCTCTTTAAGTAGTCCTCAGATGTTGTTCAGTAGCTCGTTCAAACACTCGTCTCTGGGACCCTTCAGAGCTCTACCCTAACTGGATGTCCTTTTAACGATTTAACTGCTCATGACTTATGCTTTGGCAACATAATGAAACTTGATAACTCTATTTCTTTTTTCCATAAGCAATTCTGTGTCTTGTCCTGTACTGTCCTTTGTGCTTAAAGTATTCTTTCTGATTCTGTCCCCATACATTCTTTTCCATTTTTCAGATACTTCTTCAGTACTTCCTGATTTTGGTCAGCCTTCCATTGCAGATGTCCAGTATGCACTAGAATTTGATGTTCATTCACAGATAAATAGTAATATTTTCCCCATTCTCTTAGTAGCTAAGCACCTCAAATCTTTAATGTATTTATTACAACAACCTTTTAAAATAGGGAAGTGCAATTATCTCCATTTTACAGATGAGGAACTGAGACCCAGCCAGGTGAAGCATCTTGCCTAAGTTCACACTGGAAATTTTTAGCACAGCAGGAGGTTGGGCAGTGATCTCCTGAGTCACAAGCAAGTGCACTTGCCTTTCTTCACTAACAAGTGATTATTTTTTAAATGAGAGGAACCAACAAGGCATAGACACATTAAATACATCTCATGAGTTCACTGCTGTAATCCTTGTGTTCCTTATTCCAGACCTCTTATTTTTGTTTTTCACTGTGTAAAAGCTAATGTGGACCACAAGTTCTTCAACACAAGGAGCCTGCCATTACATTTTTGTTAAATGCTGTGAACCTCTGGGATGCTGTGTAAATAATTGTTCCATGTCAGGTTGTTTTTTATAAACTCTCCACAGTAAGACAACAAATATGTTTTGATATTTTGTCTTCTCTTTGACATTAAGCATGGGTGTAGGTGACTCCCTCCAAAATCCTATGATGTGCCAGTAACAACTTTGACTACTTGAACCTGGTAATCTATTTCAGAAAAGTTTTCACCCATGAACAGAATTGGAAAAATCCATACACATGCTCATCACTGGTGAGTAGGAAGCTTCCCTAGATGAGCGAGGAAGCCCATATCACCTATTTCTGCAAAATTTAAGTTTTTTAACTCTTATTTAGGTTTGCAGTCACTGTGATTGGTATGTAACCAAGCAAGTCTGAAATGATGCATCATTATAGCTTGCCTTCCCCAGTATACAGATTTCCCTACTACCTATGCTGCTATTTTTAGGTGTGTTTCCCAATCCCTGGCCAAGAGAAATTAACAAGGTACTGTTCAGTTTCACTACTGTTACGTAGAATACAGGGAGCAGCAAGGCAGAAGAATTCTCATATTTGTTCAAAACTGAGCAGGTGACTGTTGTCCCGTGTGTACACATCTGTTCGAAAGTACCTGTTTGTTCACCCCTTAAACATTTTTAGATAGTCTTTGAAACGTTATTCCTAAATCTTACTGTAGAACAAAGGTGACAAGTACTGTAGTTTATTTGAGCAAGTAATTTGACAGGCTTACAGGTCAGCATGACACTTTTCAAAATGTTGAAGAGCAAAGGGTAAGTCTTAAAGAATGATAGGTGAAAGGCGATGTACATTTATTACCTAAAGTACATGGTGGTGCCCATTTGTGGCGTTTGAAAGTTTGGTGCAACAGCATACATGATACCGGTAAAAGAAACTTTTATTTTGCTGGCGGTAACATGGTAGGCAAATGTACAAAGCCCAGGACAGAAGAGAATATCTAAGTCACTGTGTGCGTAATGTACCTTGGTTGAAAGGCCATTTTGAGCTGAAGGTAAAGCATAAATCTGAAGAATGTACAATTAACACAAGATTACTTTATTAGTGTTTGTGTGTGTATGGTAAATATAACATTTTGGCAAGTCCTTAAACTTTAGTAATTTTAATTTATTAAGGTTTTATTATGGTTCTATAAGATTGTTAATGGTACTGAATTTTGATAATTCAAGGTTTTGGACTAAAGATTTTGAGGAACTTTGCTGTAATGAGGCAATGTTTTCAGTAAATTGCACTAAATTGGTGTTATTTATTATTATGATCTGAGAGCAATATGCAAAAAATATAGTCTACCTGAAACAATTTTAAAAGCTATGCCTGTGAAATACATACTTGCATGAATTACTGTGACTGTATTTGCAAAGCCACAAACCGTGCTAGAGGGGAAAACTCAGTGGTTTGATAGAAGGCCAAATATGTTTGTCTTTTTGATTTCATGAATATTCAACTGTGTAGGCGCTAAGGTATCTCATTAAAATGGATTAGAATATTTTCAAAGGGAAGCTAGGTACTTAACTCCCAGTAACTTTCAATGAGCGTTGGCCACTTAACCACTCTTTATGTGTTAGAAGGCTCCCTTTAATCCAGATCTGCTTGAAAAATTACAGTGTTTAGGGCCATCCTGTAAATTTGTTTTCCCTCCTTGAGGGAATTTGATTCTGTAAAGGAAAGAATGGATTGCTGGTTCACACTATCTTTCATAGTAATCTAAGTACCACTTAGTGCTTGCATAGTCATATCTTTACAGCACTGTATAACTGATAACTGATCAAAATAAGTTGGCAGGACACATTAAAAGTACTAAACATTTCCACAATTTTTCTAAAAGTAAGGAAAGAAAATTATTTATACAAAAGATGAAAAGATATTGCTGTCTTTCACTAGCAGCCTCATTGCAACAAATAACATGCTATAGCTGGAAGCCGTCATGAATGCTGTAGGTTGGTCCTTTAGCATCATAAATATGCCTGCTAAAGAATAAAGTGAGAGACTTGTCTCACTGACTGTGTCTACGTTTGGAATTAAGTTTGAATTAATGAGGATTAATTCAAACAAAATTAGTGCTTGGCGACACTGGCTTTCATTACTTCGAACTAAGGAAGTCCTTGGTTCGGAGTAATGAACCCTTACTTTGAAGTTATAAAACTTCCTTTAACTTCAAAGTAACTGTTAATTCAAACCTATTAGTTTGAATTAACCCAATGGAGCTGCCTTAATTCAAACTAACTGTTAAGTTTGAATTCATGTGGTTTGACCTTCTTCATCCCAGGGTGCCTTTGTCCTTCTATGTATTGGGTGGGGGCGTGGCACTTCTCGGGGGCCATGTTGCCACACTTTCCATGGTGCCCCCCTCCTAAACTGAACTAGCAAGTCCTGTCCATGGACATGCTAGTTCAATTTGGGTTTCTAGTGGGGACACGTTAGTTCAAATTAACCATTATTAGTTTAAATTAATTAATTCAAATTAACTTTTTAAATGTAGACACAGCCACTGGGAGCACAACTTCAAGTCAGCAAAACTTGAGAGCCCAGAAGTCTGGTTGCATAAAATATTGCCTTAATATGTTTTTATTTTGGTATATGTTGTAAAGTATGTAAAAGGATGGTGTCATGAAATATTTCAGATTATTCATAGGAAATTTGGTCTGTCTTCAGAAATGTAATATAGCTGTAAAAAAAATAATAATTCATTCATTGGGATGGGTAGGACTCGTACAGGTAGACAGAGGAGATGATATATTCTGGATTAGCAAAGGAATTAACAGGCATACTTGTATATGGAAATATACTGATAGTAGGAGATGCTGTACAACAGAAGTAAATGGGAACACTGAACACATTGTCTTGCATTTGACCCTGCATACAGTAATGGGACAAGCCTTTGCTTGGTTACATCTTTTCAGAGCAGAAGAAATGGAGAAAAGAACAGATGCAACCAAGAGAGTATAACTGGGCTCCTTGATTCTATACAAAGACTGATGTCACTTGCATTTAGTTTTTTCAAGAGGGCTGATTCTTAGCTCCTGCTTCTCTGTCAGGTACACTTATTCCAGCATAGATTTAATCAGCTTTGTACTTAATTGAAGTTCAGAATTACAGGTTAAAAGGCTAATCTAGTCTGGGTGTCAACAGTAATGAAATGGCATGGTCCAATGGCGAGGGCATTGGCTAGAAGTAATGAGACCAGGGTTCTGTTCTCACAAAACCCCTAACTTGCTGTACACTAATTACTTAACCTCTCTCTCCTTCATTTTTCCATCTGTAAAATGGGGACAAAATACTTAAACCCTCTGATTCCATAGTGTTAGATGCCATAGTAGAATTTAGGTAGAACTATTGTTGCTTTGTAGAGCATCAGAAGTCAGTCTTCTTGCTCTTTCTTCCCCACCCTAAAAATGGTTGCTGGCATTCTTAAAATCAGAGCTCACTGCCTTATTGAATTTTTCAGTAATTTTTCACTTTGTATGACACCATCTATCCCTTTTTGTAGTCCGGTGTAAACAAGTGTACTTCAGTGTTGTCAGTTTCATTGTATCTTGGAGAATGGAGAAATGAAGTATTAGGGTTCCAGGAAACCTGAATTTCATCATGTAACCACTCTTACGTTAGTGACTTGCGGGGGTGGTTGGAAGCCCTATGGCAGAGTTTCTCGACCAGTGTGCCACAATTCACAGGTGTACCGTCAGACCTGAGCCGGTGTGCCACAAAATTTTTTGAAAAATTACTCAGAGCTCTGGATTGGCTCATGCATATTCATGAGTTTATTTGGAAACTATATGGTGGTTTGCCTCAAATTAATTAAAGGTAGCAAGGTGTGCCATAGCAGAGAAAATGTTGGGACACACTGCCCTCTGGCATTGCTTTCAAGTCAGCATGAATGTGCAAGGTTGCAATTGGACACAGGTGTGTTATGTTGCTCTGCCAAGTTACTAAACATCAATGAGAACAAATGCGAATGCTCTTTGTAGACAAAGTTCAAATGACAGAAAGCTTCCTGCTCAGTGTTACTTATGTGGCTCAGATTTCCTAACCTGTGTAATGCTTTGCTTTAATCTGAGCTGACACACAATTTAAAGCTTTTAATTGTAATTAAATAGAAAGCATTTGATTCTTTAGTTTTAAATTACTACTATTCAATAAGTGATTGAGTCAATGTGTATTTAATCAACTCAAATTAATATGGCAGTACTAATTAGCCCAGTCAAAAGTCCTGATAATAGGATTCCAGTGAAGTAACGAGGTGTATTCAAAACCAAAGTCTAAAGATCTGATCCTCACTGCAGAATTTTGTCTGGAAAATTGAACTTTTGTTTCCAAAATGATGGCGGTGTACATGCTGAAATGCTTCTCCCACTGGTGTAAGCCTCCTGGTGTTTTTACAGGGTGGTGCACTGTCAGAGTAGACACTAAAACAAACAAGGAGTCCTTTGTCACTTAAATACTAACAAATTTATTTATTGCATGAGCTTTTGTAGGAGAAAATCCCACTTCGTTAGATGCTTTGTACATGGGGGAACTTAAAGAACAGGGGGAAATAAATGCAGGGAAGTGTAAGTCATGGGAACAGGTCACACTAACAGCATATCAAAGAAGTTGTAAAGATTCAAACACTGGGGAAGAGCATAGAGAGGTGTAGAGTAGACACTCGGTTTCATACAGTGGCTGTTGGCTGTCATTTTCAATTTCACAGCTTTAGCAGTGGGGAACTAGAGCTCAGCTCCTCACTGCTCTTCTGGAGAACTGGGTGGTTGGGCTCCGCTCTCAGGTAGGAGCTGGGGTGAGAATCCCACAGGGCTGGACCCTGCTTCCTACTGAGGACTAGGGGACAGAGCGAAAGCCTGCCAGGAGCCTGGGAACTGCCAGCAGAGCTGAGAGACTGGATTCTCAGTTCTCCATGCTTCCCCTGTTAAGTCAGTAGATGCGCTCCTGGTGAGGACATGCATCACCATCTCAGGGAGGGCAGTGTGGACAGTAATTTAATGTGGTGGCTGTGAGGTGACCTAACATAGGTTGATTTATCTCTGTAGTGTAGACAAGGATGTTCATAGCATCTGACAAAGTGGGTTGCAGCCCACAAAACTTATGCCTGAAGAAATCTGTTGGTCTTTAAAGTGCCACAGGACTCATTATTTTTTGGTATATATGGACTTAACCTGGCTACCCCTCGGGAACTTATCTCATGAATACAGATGCAGGAAACTGACCACTGTGTTTTAATCACTCTGGATATTATCCTTTTATTTTACATCATTTTGTCTTAGCTTGCTTTAAAAAAAACAAAACAAAAAACAAAAAAAAAACTTTGCCTTTTTTAATTTTCTTGTGCCTATCTCACTGGCATGCCAGAACCCAGATTTTTTTCCCCTTCAGGAAATGGTTTATTTGTTGCAGCCAGGCTGGTTGAGATGGGGATGAATAGCTGAAATATGTGGTCTGAGATGTTTCAGATTTGTATATTAGTCAAACCTGTAAATTGAATGGACGTTTATGATGTTTTTGTATATGCATTCTTGCTGAGGACGTTTTAAGTAGATGAAAGTAGCTATTCTTACATTTTGGGTCCAGTCTTTTCCATTCCCTTGCATGTTGTGTAACAATTTCTATTGGTGCAAAGTGGATGTGAAATGCTATAGTTTGGCAGTGTTAGAAGCTTTTCAGGACTCTTGTGGCACTTAAAGACTGACATATTTATCGCATGAGCTTTCAGTGCTAAAAAAGTTATACTGGAGTTTTGGTTGGATATTGAGAAATTGTTTGTAGTTTTACAAATATGGATTAGAGGACTAGATTCTCTCCTGTGCTGAAGAATGAGGGAGAGCAGAGCAAACAGTGATTTTTTAAGACACCTTTGTACTGGGCACTATTCCTGGGCCCAGTTCGGCTCTCAGTGTCACTTGGGCCAGGCTCACATTTGCAATAGATTATATATGGCAGCAGTCCTTCCAAGGAGGCCCTTCCTCATCGCTTGTGCTTGCTGAAATAAAAAAAGGCAGCTCTCTATGCTCAGCCTATGCCAGGAGTAGTATAGGACAAATTGCATGCAATTTAGGAATTTCCCTGTGTAGCACAAGGACAGCTTGGGGTGGGGGTGGGGGGCAAGGTCTTCCTCCGGTTTCATTTTGATTTGATTTTGTACCTCTTTTTCTGTTAATAAAAAATGTTAGCTTAGGTATTTGCTGTAACAGATGTTCACAGACATCTGATCTTGGATCTTTAGCCAAATCTACTTAATCACAAAGCAAAACTTGTTTGGGGCAAAGCGTAAGTAGTTTACAAAGGTTAGATCGTTCATTCGAAAAGCCAAATATGACAAGTCTCTGACTAGAAAATTTCAAATACTTGATGGAAGCAATATTGAGTGCAAAGAGCTGAAAGTAGATTGTGAAACTTTTGATGTTTCAAATCACTGCTATGTTTTTTAGTGAATGCGGTTCTAGTTGGACAGTTAATGAATGGGAAAAAAAAGTTTAATTCTATTAAGAATTGTTTATGGGTAGATTTACACTCCTTTCCCAGTTAGGCTATTAATATAAGAGTTTAAAAACAATCAGATAACTGTAAATTTTTTCTGAAACAATGCAACTCTTCTGAAACTTGACTTGTTTTTTTTCTTGTCTTTTAAAGGTTGTCTTGGAAACAGAGATCACAAACAAGTCTGCTTTGAAACTTTATGAAAATCTTGGTTTTGTGCGAGATAAGAGGCTGTTCAGATACTATTTAAATGGAGTTGATGCACTGCGTCTTAAACTGTGGCTGCGTTAAAAGAAACCATCACGTCGATCAACTGACTTCCCAACAGCGCAGAGTTGTCCTCTTGCATGCAATTCAATTTGTACAGAATTGCTTTGCAGGTGGACTTAGTAATTTCCATGCAGCTCTTATCTGTCGGTGTCTCATTGAGTGTCGCACATATTTGTTGCACTTTGGCATGGCGCATTTGTTCTGAATTAAAACAGATTGTTTCAAACTTCAAGTTCTTTTGGTACCAGCAAGATGTGCCAGTTGATAGCCAAGATATGTTCATTCATTTGCAAGTCTACTGACTGTATTACATACATAGTGAACACTTGATCAAAGAAACTCTATGTGGAACACAACGCTTGGTTCCAGAAAAAAGCCAATGTAGATTGTAAAATTCTATAAGTATACTAACATTTCATACAAAACTTGCCATAGTTTTCTGGAAAAAAGGCTTCAATTTTAGGTTTTATTTTTCAATATTGAATTTTCCATTCTTAAATATTGGTACCTCAGTGATTAGTGAATGAAAAAACTGTATTGTAGGGTGGGGTGTGTGTTACAATGAGTAACAGTAACAATTAAATTGCGTCTGCCAGTGCCTGTATAGATGAGTATATTTGTCTTCACCTCTAATTTTTGAGTGCATGCTTTTTTCTTTTGCTTTTTTTCAGTTGTCTTTGCAAGCAAACTTCTGCTTTTATTTAAATTCTGAATTTGATAATAAATTATTTCAGATTTTTATAATTTGGATACTTCTCCCAGAGAAGGGTTTGGAAGGCCCTTTCTTTCTTATAGCAAGAAGTGTTAAGCTATTTTGAAAAACCTTGAGTAGCTGCTAAAAAAGAACCTGATGTCACCAGTAAATCTCTGCTGGTTTTGGATGCACTTTTTTCTTTAAAAGAGGGATTTTAAAACAAAAAAAATTAATGTAAATTGGTATGATTTTATTTAATCAAAATTGTCACTAGAAGGTCTGAACAACATCAGTTTTAAAATAGAACAATTTTTCATTTTGATTTGGATTCAGATTGCTTTGCTTCAGTGTTCTGAAATGCTTCAATCTTCAATTATTGGTCTTTGAAATAAATTTCAAGGTGTATTGTATCCATTTTTAGCTGCTCTCACTTTCTTAAAACTTATTGAGTTAAGTTATTGGGAGTCTCCCCACCCCACCTCGCCGGTTCAAAATAAATATGGCAAGGAAGGGACTTCTCTTTTTTCAGATGGGATGCAGAGGTCTTACCAAAAGCCGTCAACTTGTTCAGAATTGCTGTGTTTATGCTGCTCTGACTGATTGTGCTATATGACCAGTTCTATGAATGAATTGTATTTCATCATGGGAAAAAAGTGACATTGTTGTATTTATGTAAGTGGAGATCCTAGGTAACCCATGGAAAAAAAGGAGGAACTTTCAATGAGTCGGCTCTTCTGTACTGAGTGTAATCTTCAGATTTGCCTTATTACATTGTGTTTTAAGGGTTTGGTTAGAGTCATGTTTTTTAATTGTTATAATTACTGTACATTTAGATACCCTACCTCCTGTAACATTTAGAAAAAACTCCTTGCAGGAAAACTGGATTTAAAGGAAAGCCAGCCTTATTTTGCACAGAAGGACATTGACATGGTGACAAGCATTTCTCACCGTGCACAAATTGTGAATTGTATTTGAAAATAAAGATTTTTCTTTTTTAATTAAAATTGGCACTTGGAACTTCTCTGCTTATGGACACCATTTGTGCTTTTCACTTTTTCCATTTCTACAATGAAATTAATCTGCTCAAATGGTCTCACTTTATGTAAATTGAAGTCTTTTTTCTCAGAACAGGCACTTTGTAGTCAACGGCAGTGCATGTTTCTACCATATGGCCCTGAAATATAATTCAAACGTCTTCTGATTCCAAAACATCTAAAGTAAGAGTATTAACTCTGCTTAGTCAGTCTTTGTTTGGCCTCTTGTAAATAGAGCATCAGTTAGTGCTAACTGCAGTTAAGATTTCAGTGATATTGACTTCACTAGAAACTGAACCCTCACCACAAACTTATTTCTCAGATGTTTTTTATGGACTGTCAGATGGTAACCTCTTTGGCTCGTTTGCACTGATACAGAAAGGAGCTACTTCACATCCTCTTTCCAACAGTTGGAGGCTATGTAAGGGATCCAGTACTGGACATTGCAAACCAGTCTATCTCACTTTGTTGTTTAACAGCAGAAGAGAAGTAAGTTCTTTGCTGTTCACATATAAAAAGGTGCACTGTTTAAACATTTAAAATGCAAACTAGAAAATTAGCTTACAGTGGATCATCCAGGCTGTTCCACAAATATCACTTTTGAGCATAATTCAAATACAATTCAGCCTACCTGTGGCAAGAAGTGGTTCTCACCATGCAAACTTTCAGGACGCTGAGCAAAATGGGTGCAACTTTCTTTTAAAAAAAAAAAAAAAAATGCTGTCTACAGTTGTCTAATATTGCTACTGTATCACACAGTTCACTACAGAAGATACTGAATCTATACACGTTGGTATTCAAAAATGTGGTATAGTCTTGCTTTGTTGCATAAGGTGGGATGTCATGAATTTGCAACAAGATGAAAACATCATTAAAAAGAAAACAGTTCAAATATTCGTATAGAATCTAGCAAAAAAAAAAAAAGACTTAATCAGGGTTTCTTGGGCCTTTTTTTGGCTCTGTGGGCAAGGCACGCCCCCTACACCTATTTGCATTGACAAATCTAAACTAAGGAGTTGGTATTAAGTCACTTTTTTGTGTTTAACTTTATTGCCTGAAATATTGCTATTTGCTGATATTTCAGAATGGATGTGTGCATTACATTGCTTGAAAAAGAAGAAAAGTTATGGCTATCAGGTTCACCACTAATCTATTTGGCATTGCATATAGTGCATCACAATTTCAGTGTACCACAAGACATCACTAAAACTGAGTGCTAAGTTACCAGGTTTTTAGGTTTTGTAGAACTATAACCATAAATTATATTCGAGTTTGGAGATCAGGTGGTAGCTAAAAAATATCAAGTGTATCTCAGAATATTGGACTGCTGTTTTGAGTGGATTATGTTCTGTCCTTTTATCCTTTGACAAGAACAAGCACCAGTGAGGTTATGAAATGTGCAACCTGTCTAAATAAGATGCAGTCAAATAAAATATGGTTAAGTTGTTTTTGCATTTCCTTTTAAATGCAAGTTTTAATGTTCTTGTTTCATTATTTTTTCTTGCCAGTAAAAATATACGCAGTTGTGTATGCTTTTTACTGTCTCAGGAGATGAATGGAGAAATATTAGTGAAAACGGTCTGTACATTACCGCTTCATACAAGTATTGATTTTTTTTGTTTTCTAAATCAAATTCAGAATCATGTTGAATATTATTCATATGAGCTTCATCTATAGATGAACTAAAATATTTGTTTGTATTATGCATGTTAGTGCAGCTAGGTAATCTGTGAACCTGATTCTGCAAAGTGCCAGAGGTGTTCTTGAGATAAGCAGTTCAGGGCCAACGACGGCCTGTTCCAGAGCACTGAGGACTAGATTTGTTAAAAGCAGTGATTTTTTTTTTTTTTTTTTTTTGGTTTTTAAAAAAAAAAAAAAAAAAGGGTGCCAGTATTTGGCCAGGGATCTGGGGCTGCTGATGGCAGCAGCAGGAGCCGGAACTGCATCGGTGTGGAAAAGTGCTAGTACTCAGTACACCGGAGTACCATCACCAGGAAAGCCAGGGTTAGAGGCATGTATGTCCTGAACACAAAGATAAGCACCTTGTGGTATTTTCTGAAGTGCCAGGACACCACATTCCCACTAGATGCCTTTTCATAAGTGTCTAAGTCCAGTTCATTGGAAATTAGTTAAAGTGCTTTTGAGAATACTGCTGATCACCAAAGGATGTAAATACCTTGATTAAAATCTGGCCATATAAGTAACTTGTAGGATTTGGCCTTATGTTTGTAAGAGGTGTACAATGCAACTGAGATTACCTTGTTTGTATCTTTAATTACTGATCAGATGACATTTTATTGGCTCTCATTACTCCAGGGTGTCTTCCAGCTAAATTCAGTCCTGTTGGGTTATGTGGATGTCAAAGTAATGAAAATGAAATGAGGGCAGGATGAAGCAGGTTTGCAGAATATTGCACACACAATGGTTTTGTGGTCTTAAGGGTGTTACTCTTTCTCTAGGAGTATTCTGCTACTAGAAAATACTGTGTGTAAATGAGAAACTTTCCAACACCCAGAACGCTAACATGTACTGAATTTTTCAGCCTTTTCAGTATATCTTGTGGTAAAGCAATGCGGCAGAAACTCCTAGAACATCGCTACTGTCTATATTCCTCAGCAACCTCTTGAATTCTGGGCAAGATATGCATTTAAATTTTGTTCACTTGTTTTGTAGCTTAGGCACAGCAGAATGACATACAGTTAAAATATGCAGGCTAAAGTATGTGTAGAGAGATCTAATAGCATTGAATTTTCAACTTATATAGGAAATAAATCTTTTGGGGTGGTAGCTGAAGACAGCTATCAGAGTTGTAGCAAATATTTTTATGACTGGAATTCTTGAAAGAAAGATACTGAGTCTTGGTAACCTATTTAAAAAAAAAAAAAAACAAAAAAAAAACTAACCCAGGTGGTCTTGATTGGGAACCTTGTTTTCCCTCAACGTACAATTCTGTAGTAGCGGGGCTATAAATAATGGAGGAAGTACCTCCCTACTTGTCCAGAGGCTTTGGGTGAGGAAGTATAAATTCTTTCCTATCAGGATGCAGATCTTTGAATTTCTGGTGCGAAGACAAGGAATTGCCATCTTAATGGCATTTTGCCTCTTAGTTGTCTTGTGTTGTAAAGTTCAGTGTAGGGTTAACTGAGTGAAAGTCTATGGCTTGTGTTTAAACAGGAAGCCAGATTTAGATGACATAATGGTCCCATATGATGGTAAAATCTATGACTCTGCCAGTATCCTTAGGTAGTGGCCCTACTGGATGGAGGTCTGTGAGAGGCTGTGAAAGATGGAGTAGGAGTCTCTGGGGTAGCACCATCCTATGATACACAATAATATTTCCAAGGAAGTGGGCAAGGAAGAAGAGCAGAAATCCACTAGGACCTTTCTGTACACATTTAATTAGATTTTACAGTGATGGTTGCTGTGTATATTTAAAAAAAAGAAAACACTGTAGCAGAGCTATACACTTGGAGCTCTAAACCTTGCATAAGTATCTAGCCAATGGAAATACAGCATGGTGCTGTGCCTTGGAGAGGAGGTTCAGTAAAGTCACATCTGTTCCTTTCGGATGGCTTCTTCACTTTCTGCAGCAACTAGGGGAGTGATGGGATTTCTCTGAGACTCGAGAGGCTGAAAAGTAGTGTGTCTCCAAATTCCATAATGTCCCCTTCCCTGGTGGTTCCAGGAAATTCAGGGATAATCATGTAATTTTCTTTCCTTTCGAGTCCTTCCTATGGCTGTTTCCTCAAGGAAACAATTCCATGTCTAACAAATGTCAGAGATAAGAAGTAATGATGGTTTCTACCACTTCTGCTACAGCCAGTCCAAGATGTAAGTATTCTTTACTGTTATGAATGAATTAAGTTGCCACTGAGGTTTTTCCTTAAACCTTTCTCACTGAATGCTGATTAGTGGGGTCTCATTCTACCATTTGGTATAACAGAATCATAATTCTAGAAATGGAGGGCTGAAAAAGAATTCAAGAGATCAGGAAGACCAGATCACTGCATTGACAAAGAATGAAGTAAACCTGGACCATCCCTTAATGGTATTTGTCCAACTTGTTATTAAAAAACCTTAACTGATAAGGATTCAACAACCTTCCTTGGAAACTTGTTTCATAGCTGAACTACCACTAGTCAGAAAGTTTTACTTTAAAGACAAATAAAATATGTTTATGTTCACTTATGTCACTGAATCTCCTGGAATTGTGAATGTGGGGCTAATGAAAAAGAAGCAATCTGTTGTTGTGGTTTAACAGTAAGTTTTAACAAATTGCTGTTGGATTGATTGTCAGTAGTCTGTTCTCCACTTGCTAATGATGCTAGAGGTACCTGAATGTGAAAGATAAAAGCTTTATGTGTGATATGTTTAGAAACTCATCAGAGTATAAGCGTGGAACCTTTTACCTCAGGAGAAGTGGAAGAAGGTTATAGAAATCAGTGATTTAGAAAGTGGCTTATCCTCGTGCCCGGGGAACCTTTATCACAGCTTGTGTGTGGTTGCTCATCAAAGAGATGGTAAGATGAGGCCCTTCATTTCCATTTGCCCGTGTAAAGCTACCTCCTAACTGCGCCAAACGTTGTCATGCTAACGATCTCTTGATGGCCCCATAATAGAAATACAGGGTGTAGCAGAACAGGGGGTTGGGAAACTTTGGCAGATTTTAGTGTAGGGCAGGGAAATGTCCTTTGCACCTCTGTATCCAAGGTCTGGCTCTAGCTCTAGGCAGCATTCTTAGTGCTCCTGAAATGTGAGATGTTAAACTGGTTCAGGTAACCTTTACTGCTTTAAAAACCTAGTCATGTTTCCCCTTTATGCTTTCAGAGAACTTAATACTCACCGCAGTCTATCAAAAATTGGCTTGGCTTCAAACGAGGATGGGGTGGGGGGGCAGAAATAAACCTCTTGTTCTCTTTCTTGCTTTCTGTCCTCTCTTCCCACCCGCTGAAGGGGCTTGCCTAATAGACGCTGCTAGCCTTAGACAATGGCCAGTCTTCAGCAGATGGAGATAGATCCTGACTGCCTCACCTAGACTGGATTTTACAAACTCTGTTGTTTATAGTCTCCAGAGACCCATGGTTTTAAGTGCTTTACAAGCATAAAATAAAGACAGGTCTTGGCCTCAAAAAGTTTTGGACTTAAACCTGGTTTAAAAATATGAAATTTCAATGAGACTTTTTGTCAAAAATTCAAATTGGGATGGGGAGAAAGACTCAAAACATTAACACAAATATGATCCTAGCTATAGACTTGGTGGAAAAAAATCAGTGCCAAAAAAAAGAGTGTTTTTGTGGCACAATCAGACCCATTTTTCAACATGTGCTATTTAATGTTTAGTGAGGGACAAGATGTAACAAGTTGGTACAGAGCCCAGGCAGAGATGGTGATAGTATTAAGAATACAAAACTGTATATTTGCTAAATGTACAACTTGGCAGCTTTAAGGTAACTTTCGTTTTGTATTTTTTCCCTCAGTAAGATAGAAATGAGCAAAGAGAGAATGCATCAACTTCATAACTATTGTCATGTGGTAGTCTGCCATGGCCATCCTAGTAGAGGTGAAGCCTGAGAAGGAATTTCAAGGAGAACACAGTAATGGCTTTGGCTAAGGTAAGCTTTTTTGTGTAAAGCTCAGACTATCATCATCAGCATGATTTGAATGACCACTGTTGCATACTAGCATGATGATAAAATGCTCTCGCTTGTGAAAACACAGCCACAAGATGTCATTTCAAATATAATTCCAAGAAGGATTGCCAGATCTGCATACACATTCTGTCTTTGTATAATTAATTTATTTCATACTGTTTCTAGCAGGGAGCCGGGCAGGTGTCCTCTATGTTGCCTGTTTCTGTGAATCTCTGGCAAGGTAGAAACGGAGTTAAGGGCCATTAGTGAAAATAAGAATCAGATACTCAGAAGAAATTGCAAAACAAACAAGGAGTCTGGTGGCAGTTCTAAAGACTTAACTAATTTATTTATCGCATGAGCTTTCATGGAAAAAAACACTTGAAGAAAGCCTATGAAAGCTGATGTGATAAACAAATCTGTTAGTCTTTAAGAGTGCCACAGGACTCCTTGTTAGTTTTGCTGAACTAGACTAATATAGCTCCTCCTTTGGAGGCAGACTCCTTCTTTGTTTTGCTGAACTAGACTAACACAGCTACCCTTTTGGAGCTTGTCAGAAGAGGTTTGCACATTTGATGCGAATAGTCTGCTGACGCACATTGGTTTGGATTATTGGAACTTGAATTGGAAGTCCTATTCTTATTAAAAGAAAGTCATCCATCCCAAGGACAATTTAGGGCCCCATCCTCCAAGCTGCTCTGTGTGCATGGATCCATGTGACCTCCCAGATCTCCTTCGAAGTCATAGTACTCCCACCTGCACAGAGTAGCTTCCAAGATCAGAGCCTAAAGCTTCCATTTGTTATACAGCATTGTAGTAAATCTGGTTTTAAATTAAACTGCAAGTTAATGTTTTGTAGATTATAATATATTTTATGCAAGGTGGAACTGGATTCACTTGGAACTCTGGGCTGGCTGTTAAGTGATGTACCATAGGCATTACTGACATGTCTTTGGGAGTCTGTGTTTTGATGAGTAAATTGCATTTTATAGATAGATGCAAGACACTTAATTTCCTGGTTCCAAGTGCCTGTGCTAGCCAGTTAAATTCACTCTGCAGTCTTTGCTGATTGTTTCAGCTTCACTCAGTTAAATGCGTTATGATAAATTAAGAATTGAGTCTAAAATCGCTGGTCAGCATGTAGTGCATCTTTGCAGCTGTGAAGCTAGCTTGCTGGAACTATTTTTGAGACAGTGGAACAAAGTATAAACAGCAGTCAAAGAAGTTTTCTGCAAGGGCGCATAGCCCTCTTATTTGGTTGCCTGCATCCAGCGTTGCCTCAGAGAAGTAAAAATACCATGTTATATTAAGCAATCAGGACAGGGAAGTGCTAAAAAGGAAAGCTCTTCACTTTGTCTTCTGTTTGATTGGTAAATCTTTTATTTTGATTTCAGTCTCTGGACCATCATGAACCAGAAACTAGTTGGACAGTTTCCTATATAAGACAATAAATGAGGTATATATAATGCATTAAATAAAAATTCTTCTGCTCCATACAAAAGCCATTCTTAAAGCCCTCTATGTATTTCTCAGTGAAACAAATCTTCTCTTAACTAAGTTGAAATGTTCTGATGTTAATTGGAAGTAAAGTCAACATTTGTATTATGACAATCAGGTAGGGGAGAGGGTTTTTTTTTATTTTTATTTCTTGTTAAAATGCTGCTGGTCTCTATGAAATCATCTCTGAGTTGGTGTATGCTGGAAAATGTTTATTTTTGTGCAATAACAAAAAATCCATTTTTTTCAGACAGCTAAAGAGCTGGTACGTTTTTCTTGTAAGCCAAATATTTAGTAATAAAGTAAAAATAAAATGAGGAACATGTTTTCAGTATTTTATCAATTTCAGTCACTTTCCTTCTCACACCTCACTTTGCACCCAACACCCATGCCCCCATTTTCTAGGCACCAATGATATTTGGAGAACAAGTTACCAGGTCAGAGCCTTCCTTTGTCTAGATTAAAATATTATTTAATGAAAAATTGGGATTTAATTCAGCAGCAGGTGTCTTGTATATGAAATCAAAACACATCTTAAGATTCTCATGGTCTTTATCATATCTGATAAAAGCTCTGTGCCTAAAGCTTTCCCTCGGTTTCTGTAGGCATGAAGTCTAGTTGAATTGCCCACAGGATTCATGCAGAGAGCAGTGCCAGCTCTGTGGTTACAGTCCCACTTTTTTGTCCTTGTGGAAGTAAGTCCCTCTGTGATTGATCTGCAGGGTTTGGGCATTGAAGGTGTAGAAGTGTACATGACATGACTGTACATGACATATAAAACGTATGGAAAATCTTGACCCAGTCATAATGAACTTGAATTTCACCAAAATTCACATGAATTTCTTAAGAACAAACATGTAAAGCTTCCACTTTAAGGAGAAGCTGCAGTCTTCCTTCCATAGAGAAGGGGGGCTAGGAAGTGGCAAAGAGGCACAAGAGTATGCGAGTGATGAGACTCGAATTCTGGTGTATCCTCTGACATCACAAGTTCTGAGGATCAATTCCCCTGCCATTTCTTTGGTGGGTCTGCCCCCATGCAGTTTGTTCCCATGTAGAGGAGACTCTGATATTTGATTCTTACATGGGCACAACATTACTGAAACCTGGTGGGATGATCCGCACAATTGATGTTTTAAAATCAATGGTTATAGTGTATTTAGGCAGGGAGGGAGTGGGTAAAGTTGTGGTACTCCATGTCCGAAATGACACTGTTTCCCAATCACTGATAATTCAGAAGAAAATTATCTTAACTGAGGCACTGGTTGGTATCTGTGACAGACCACCAAATCACACCAAGGAAAAAGATATACATAGATGCATAAGGAAACAGTTAATGACTAGGCGGAGAGTTGTGCAATCTTGAGGGGACTTCAGTGTGAGTGACACGAGCTGGAGATCTCTTGCAGCTGGTACTAAAACATCCTTGGAACTTCTAAACATCAGAGATGACAATTCTCTAACTCAGAACATTTTGCAGTCAACATGGTGGAATTTTATATTAGCTCTTGGCCTAACAGATAAAGAGGAACTGATCACAGAACTAAAAATAGGAGCTGTGGTACAAGTGATCATGACTTGATCACATTTATAGTGTGCAAGCAGAAAAAATTACTTACACATCCACACTCTTTGTGCACTTGATTGATTAGGGCTGATTTCACAAAGCTTGAGAACAACTATAAGCAAAATCAGCAGGGAGGAAGAATGTAATCAGAAGGATATGAATGATAGTTGGGAATCATGTAAGAACACCTTACTAGATGCCCAAAAAGCCATAATTCCCCAATCAACGGAAAAGGTTCTGCAGATTAAAAAAAGTACCTGGTTAAGAGGAGTTAGTGAAGGCATCTGTAAAAATAACAATTCATTAAAAAAACAAATGGAAGAAAGGGAAAATTTGTAGTAAAGAATATAAATCAGAAGCAGGGATAGTAGAAAATAAGGGAAGTCAAGAGACAAAGGGAGAAATTTATGGCCAGCAGAACTAAGGACAATAAGGAGTTTTTAAAACTTATTGGGAATAAAAGGAATCCTGGCAATGTTATTGCTCTGTTACTAGATGGGAATGGTAAAATTATCTGTAATAATATTTTTAAAAAGCATTTGATAAATATTCCTGTTCTATGTTTGGGGAAAAAAGATTATATAGTTTCATCATAAGGTAACAAGATGCTTTGCACTGCACTGGTATCTTTATTTTGCATCCAGGAGTTTTGAAAGAACTGCCTGTGGAGTTTGCTGGATCATTCATGTTGATTTTCAGTATGCCTTCTAACACTAGAGAAGCTCCAGAAGACTAAAAGAAAGCCAACGTGCCTGTATTTAAAAAAGGTAAGCGCGATGATCTGGGTATTATAGGCTTGTCTGCAAGATATCAATGCTGGGCATGGTGATGGAGTGACTAAAACAGGATTTGATCAATAAAGAGCTAAAAGAAGGTAATATAATTAATGCAGATCAACATGGGTTTGTGGAAAATAGATCCTGTCAAACCAATTTGAGATTTTTTTTTTATGAGATTACATGTTTAGTTGATAAAGGCAATTGTGTTGATGTAATGTACTTAGAACTTGTCTGTACTGGAAATTGGCATAACTACATCTCTCAGGGGTATAAAAATAGCTGTACTCCTGAGAGATGTAGCTTTGCCAATCTAAGTCCTACTGTAGGTAATGCTAGACTGACCAAAAAAACAAAAAATCCTCTGCTGGCCAAGACGCCACTTCTTGTGAAGGCGGATTAATTCCAGAGATAGGAGAACCCCTCCCATTGCTGTAGTTTTACACTGCAACCCTATACTGTAATAGCACAACTGCAGCTGTGCTTTGGTAACACTTTAGGTGTAGACATAGCCTCAGACTTATGTAAAGTAAGATGCAACATTTTGATTCAGAACTGGAATGATATGAAATTAACACAGTGCACATTAAATTCATTAAAAACTGACTGATAGGTCTCAAAATGTAACTGTAAATGGAAAATGTTCATGAAGTAGCTGTGTTTCCATTGAGGTCCCACAGGGATTGGTGCTTGGCCTCAAAGAATTGTAGAAATTGGATGAGTAGCATGGGGTGGTAGTCAGAGAGGCGGATGATTCTCGATAAGCCCTCTGTAACATCTTGGATAGGGGCACCTGGCAGGTAGCATGCCTCCTGAGCGGCCTTGTCAAGGTGACAGATGGGTGCCTCTGTCCCCCTCAGAAGTGAGTCCCCAACCACCCCAACCCTATGTTTCCTCCTAGCTGTGGTGGATGTGATCCTCCAAGCCTCAGGAGTGCATGGTCTTTCCTCTTCTACCTCACCCATCGTCTGTAGTGCCAGGTAACGGTTCTTCACCACAATGGAGTGTGGGATGGGAGCAGAGGTGAAGCACTGTCTGCTGCCAGAGGTAACCAGTTACCAGTGTCCTCCCTCTGCCATAGGCATCCCATCCTTCTCCAGTGGTGCGGCAGTAGTCTTCAGCACCTGCACAGTATCCTCCTCCTTGCATGTGTCCTCGTGGATGCTATTGAGGAACTTCTCCAGGGCATGGATACTCCTGAACCTAGACATCTCCTCCTCTAACTCTCCCACCTGCTTCCTGAGAGATTCCACCAGAAAATACCTCTCACATTGATTCATCTCCCCAGCCTGATTGTCTGTGACAGGGACTTGAAGGCCACAGTCCCTGCAAGTCCACACCAGGATCTGGGTAGAGATATCCATGCTCAGGATGCCTGTCTGGCTACAGGCACAAGAGGAGGAGACAGAAGGGGCGCTGGCGCAAGCAGTCCAGTTCCTCTTCTCCATTGTGGCCTCACCAAAGTCCTCCCCAACCTCCCTCTCAAACTCCCCTGTTTTCAGTCCCCCTGTTCACAAGTTCCCCCTGCTCACTTAGCCATTGGCTTTTAAGGCTTTCTCTGCCTAGGTCAGCCCTTGCCCCTTGTTAAGCACACAAGGCTGATTGAAGCTGGTGATCAAAGGTGAGCAAGGAACAATGATACAAACAGCCCCAGGCAATCACAAAATCACAGTCCCAGTTCCCACAGTAACCGACAACTAACAAATCACCTGTAGGGAAAGACACAAACACACAGTTAGCAATTCACTCACCCAAGCTTTGCTTTCTCCCTTGCTTCTTCAGCTACGGGATTGCCTTCGCCTCCTTTTCAGAGCTTCACCACCTCCCCTCTCAGACTCCCCTGTTTTCAGTCCCCCTGTTCGCAAGCTGTTTGAAAGAGCTGGGTTTGTTTAGTCTAGAAGAAAGACACAAAGGGAATATAACAGTTTTCAAATACCTAAAAGGTTGTTATGAGGAAGGAGAAAAATTATTCTCATTAATCACACATCATAGAACAAGAAGCAATGGGCTTAAATTACAGCAGGGAGCTTCAGACTAGACATCAGGAAAAAATTCCTAACTGTCAAGGTGATTAAACACTGGAATATGTTGCCTTGGCAGGTTGTGGAATCTTCTACATTGGAGGTTTTTAAGAGCAGGTTGGACAAAATCCTGCCAGGGATGATTGAATGGGAGTACTTGGTCCTACTATAAGTGCAGGGAACTGGACTCGATGACCTGTCATGTTCAATTCCAGTTTCTATGATTCCAGCCTCAGAATCTCTGGATTTACAATATGTAAAATGCGCTGTACCTTAAAAGAATCTGTAACTTTATTCCTCCCATTTTCCTTTATCCTGTACTATATAAGGGCTCCCTTCAGTGCACTCCAGTCTATTCAGATAATCAGCTGGAGGTGGGGGGAAAACAGAGAAAAACTGAAAGAACAAGTTCAGCCTGTGACCAATCCTTTATCCTTGCTTGAGTTCCTTCAAGGGACATAATGTTTACGATGGAAAACAAAATAAACACAAATGGCCTTTGTTTTTGCTTTGAATTATTGTTTTTTAACCATGTTTCTCTTTATCTTTGCCACAGCTTTGATGTGAAGAAATGTGCCCCAAGGGTCCTGTGCCTTTTATTTATTTATTTGCTACTTATGTACATTGTGCTAGAAATGTCCATGGTGCTTTACATACAGTTAAAGACATGCTCTTTGTCCTCAAGAGCTTACAGTCTAAATCAAGAGGAGAACAAGCAGCAGAGGATGACAACACACGGAGCGGGGAAGGCTGAGGGAGTGGCATGATGATGCTGTATTCATTTGGGAGAGTGGTACATGTGCCTTGAAGGCAGTAGAGATTTTATAACTAAGTTTTTTAGTACACAAGAGGTTGTAGGTAGGACATGGGTTGCCTTGAATAAGTGGGGGTTTTGAGAAGGGATTTAAAGGAGACATGATACCTCAGAGTTTGGGGGAAGCCTGGAAAAAGAAGGGTCGGAGGGAGATAAAAAGTGGAGGACACCTTTCTTGATAACATCCGTATAAGATCTATAGTATCCTTTTGTTGAGAAATGGAGTCTCACTTGGAGCTCTCCTTGGAGTATAATTTGAAGCTCTCTTCACCAGGCTGAACTCCCTCCCTAAAGCTTGTATTTTACTGTGCCATCCTAACCACCACCAATTAAGTGCAGTGAGGATAACATGATAATCAGTGAAAGCCAAAACCACTATTCTTAAACATTAGGCCATGCATCATTTATTGGATGCTTGCAGCTCATTGGGCAGAGGCCAGCCAATCCTGTTTTCACAAATAAAGGTTTTTGTATTTGTGGGTCAAGCCAAGTCTTAATTTTCAGCACCACTCCTGTATGTACATGTGTGTTTGTGTATAACAAAGCTCTTTTCATGGCATCACTCATTTTAGGCTTTTTCATTTTCACCAGGCTTTCTGGTGCATTTCAAATAGATCTCTCTCTCTCTCTCTGCTTGGCTTTTTAGCATGTATACCGATCTGCAGGAGCAAATTCAGTGTGGGTTTTAGGCTACCCGATATACATATGAGTGCCAGTTCTGTGCACAAACAAACGAGCATCAGTATTTTTTTAAATGAACATCTAGGGTTGTGGACCTGATCTGGTTTACTGTGACTGCACATGCCCCTCACAGAGCTCCTATGAAAACATCAGGAGAAGGACCTTATCAGTGAAATAGTTTCTTTTGTGTTCATGCAATATGTTAAAAAAGGCACAGCATTTGAACAGTAATCTGCACATCTTTTGAAGACCAGGACCTTTTGCTGGTGTAAATTGACTCCACTGGGGGCAGTGTTGTCTTACACCTGCTGAAAATCTGGCTCCTTAAAATAACCTTTCCCATCCCATTTTTAGTCAGACATACCCAGACATACTCTGGCTGGTTCCTAGATTGCAGCAATGCCCATTTTCAGGACACCATGATCAAAGTCATAAGCCAGTTTTTTGTTTGTTTCATGCACCTGAAATTACATCCTGCTGGTTGCTTGAGCCCCCTCCCCAAATCATATTCCTTACCATCTTGAGTTCTCCAGGTTCTTTTGGGCAGATTTTCAAAGGCCCTTTATATCCACAGTTCCCTGTTGAACTCTGTTAGTGATGTGGGTGATCACATGTGGATAAGAAGACAACAGTGCGAAAGAATAGAGGAACAGAAGGCATGATATGTGGCTTAATTCATTATTGAGCAGGGGTGGACAAAATTGGCTCTCAGTAATTTTGGCTCACAGCTAGGTGTCAGCAATTTTAGTTGCCAGAGGCCCTTCATGTGGTGCTCCATTTCTGCAGTGAAGCTAGGTGATAGGCTACTGAAATTAGTCTCCATGATGACCAGAAATAGAGATTTGTCGAGACCAGTTTTAGAGCACAGCTAAGGAAGTGTGCGCTCAGGCTAACCAAGAGCAGAACTGGCTTGTACTCTTGTTCTTTTACTGCATCTGTTTCCCAATGAGCCCCAAAACCTTCCAATCTTTCATCACTCATACAAGCCAGCAGAATTTATATAAGAATAGACAAAGCCTTAGTGTCTTCAAAACAAAAACCAAACGAAAACCTGCTACTGCAAATATTTCATTCATAGATTCTAAAGTCAGAAAGGCTAACTGGGATCCTCCAATCTAACCTCCTGTATAACACAGGCCAGAGAACTTCCCCCAAAATGATTTTTCTTTGCGCTGTCATTTGAAACAACACTCATCCTTGATTTTTAAATTGCCAGCAATGAATAATCCAGCGTCACTCTTGGCAAAATGTTCCAGAGAGTAATTGCTCTCTCCATTAAAAATTTAGCTCCAACTCCCAGCCATAGGATCATGTTGCAGCTTTGTCTCCTAGGTTCCCATTATCAAATATTTATTCCCCTTGTAGGTACTTAGAGATGTGATCAAGTCCCCCATTCTTAACCTCTGTGTTAAACTAGATTGAATTTCTTGGATGTGATTCATGACGGTACTTAGATGTCTAAATACTCTTGAGGTACCCTTGCAATTCACAGAACTCCCACTTGGCTTCCACCTCAACCTGCAAGAGCCTAAGCTCTCCTGACATCTATTATTTTTGCTCCAGATGTATGCATTGCAACTTTGCTGTAAGTGTCTTGGCAACTATCTCCTGCCTGAGACACACAATGATTCACAAACTGGGGAAAATAAGCGTTGGGATGCTGAAGTTGCATGGAAGGGCCTGATGGGGTAGGTCACCTATTGGATCTCTCCCTTGGTCAAACTCATGCAAAATACGTGGGGAGAAGCAAGATCTCATTTATAACGTGTGGTGACAGCTTAGCCCACATCCATCTTATTGATATCTCCCAGGACTGTTCTTCACTGATGGTGGTAAAATTACCGCTGTCAGATCCACCTTCTTGATTGACTGAGTGGGTCTGTAAAGACCCACTCAATCGCTTGGGAAGCCAGTCTGTTACCACCACCCTGGCAATTGGAGTAGCTCTGGATCAAAAGAAGGCCCCTTTGCACATGCTAGGCATAGGGCTGTCAAACTTAAATATGCAAGTTATTTTAAATAACTAAGGTACCGCCGTTCGACTCCTGCTGAAAATGGTGAGCAGTGTAGACCTGCCCCTTGTGACTAGTTCAGGCAATTCTCTGCCTAGCATGCCAACTTTTGTGGATCATAATCTAGGACACTTATCTTTCCCCATTCATTGTACAGAGAACCTAGGGCAATGGCATACTGGGCTGCATCAAAAGAAGTATTACCAGCAGATCAAAGGATGTGATCATTCCCCTCTATTCTGCACTGGTGAGGCCACATCTGGAATACTGTGTTCAGTTTTAGGCTCCCCACTACAAAAAGGACAGGGACATGCTAGAGAGAGTCCAGCGGAGGGCAACCAAAATGATTAAAGGGCTGGAGCACAAGCCCTATGAGGAAAGACTGAAAGCATTAGGCTTATTTAGTCTGCAGAAGAGAAGATTGAGGGGGGATTTGATAGTAACCTTCAACTACTTGAAGGGATGCTCTAAGGAAGATGGATCTCAACTGTTCTCGGTAATAACGGAGGACAGAACGAGGAGCAATGGTCTCAAGTTGCGGTTAGGGAGGTTGAGGCTGGATATTAGAAAAAACTTTTTTACTAGGCGAGTGGTGAAGCATTGGAATGAGCTACCGAGGGAGGTGGTGAAATCTCCATCTTTGGGGGTGTTTAAGGCCCGGCTGGACAAAACCATGACTGGGATGGTTCAGTGGGAGTGGTCCTGCCTCTGGCAGGGGTTGGACTAGATGACCTATGAGGTCCCTTCCAACCTTATGATTCTAGATGCCTAACTCAGGCTTTGGGGAGCGCATTTAAGATCCTGTCACCTTCTGAGGCACCTAAAAATTAGTTACCGCAACACTCAGTGTTGCAATCCCTTACATTCTTTCGTGAATCCCATCCCTTGAATCTGTCACTATGATATGTTTTCCAATCTTTTAATCATACTGTTTGTAGTGGGAGGGTAAACAGACTGTAAATGAATACATGTAATGTAACTATCTTGAAAAACAAATGAGGGGTGCCGTGACACTTAAAGACTAACAAATTTATTTACTGCATGAGCTTTTGTGAGAGAAAATCTGACGAAGTGGGATCTTCTGCCACAAAAGCTCATGCAATAAATAAATGTGTTAGTCTTTAAGTGCCACAGGACTCCTTGATAGTTTTTGCTGAGCTAGACTAACACGGCTGCCCCTTTGGAACTTCAGAATTATCTTGGGTATCATTAAATGCAATAATAAAATGAGTAGTAGTCTACATCTTTATGCTTAAATCCACACATTCCTATGCCAACTCTGCTTCAGAAAATTGAAGAAAATTTATCAAGCTAGTTGATCAGTGGGAAAACCATAAGTGCAGTATGTTAATTCAAATGTATTGTCTTGAAATAATCACACCAACTAAATTCTTGTTGGTAAATAAGAGTAAATTTTATCAAGGAAAGCTTAACTTGTATGACCTACTTTTTTATTTGAAACCCTCTCTTTTTAATTTGAATTTAATCTATTCTTTTTAAAGCCTCTTCATTTTCTTTTGCATGGGTTGTTCTGCCAGCATGGACATTTATACGTAAAAGAGTTGACTGACTGACTTGGGAAAAGTCCGTCAAGTTCACTTGTAAACTGTGTGAAAAGCCACTTTCTCATTAAAGAATGGTCACACCTCTAAGAAACAATGGCCTGTTTTTTTCAAAAGCAGCTAGTGATATTTGAGTGCCCAGCCTGAAACACCTGGTGTGGCTCTGGTTTTCAGAGGGTGAACACTCGCACTTCCTGAAAATCAGGAGTCTTTAAAGTGAGTGAAGTTGGGTCCCCAAGCAGTGAATGAGTACTGTCATTCACTAATCCCATATGAAAATATAAATTTAACTTTTGCAACCATGTAATACCCAACATGTTGCATTTAATCCATGTATGAAGAACAACAGAGTAGCTATGCTTATAAAACCAGCACAATACTTACTGCTGAATTTCTTTCCTTTTTTTTTTTTTTTAAGGACTATATGGGAGGATTTCACAGGCTAATCTGAAGTACAGGAATGACAGCCAGAGCCGTAATGCTCTGTTTCAGCGCTCGGGGCGCATTCTGATCAGAACGCACCCCTTGCAGTTAGTGGCAGTTGGGGCCGGTGGCACGAAATGTGCCCTTTAATAGAGCGGCTCTATTGAGCTGCTTCGGTGCAGTTGGGGCAAAGCCCCATTTGCCTCACTGTAGTTATGGCCCTGATGACAACCTGGGGAAGAGGAGTGTAAAGTGACTGCACAAGGTCATCTTTTCAAAGCGTTCAGACAATATGGGTTATCTCTGCTTTGTTGGTCACCCAAAACATTTAGCCCACAATCTCTTAACGAAAGAGAAAAGGCCAAGTTTCTTATTGAAGAGTTCTAATTATCTTGGTAATGTATGTACTTCAGCAGGTATTGGGTTACTGCTTTTCCTTTGAGGTTGAAGACATTGTTCTTCAAAGTTAGAAGCCCACTATTTATTTATTTATTTGTTTGTTTGTTCACTGAAACAAAATCCTTCCTGTTTTTCAATGAGCACTCTGGGGTATTCTGTCCTTCAGAAAAATAAGATGTCAATGTTTGGGTTTGATTTTTTTTTAATGTCCTTTTTAAAATGAAGCATAACATATCTTAATATAATAGATCATAATTTTCTGAAATCAGTGATTAAGCACAGGAAGCATCCCACATTCAAGCCCGATTTGATATTAGTTAATGAAACTAACATCACTGAATCATGTTACTCTAGTATCAGTACGCAGACCATTAGCAAACTGCTAGAAAAGAGCACAGATCCAATTATAGCAATGGAGCTAGGGAACTGAATATGCTTATTGAAAGCAACAGCACAGGAATTGAAGTTCTGATCATGTACACTGTTGAAGCTACCACACAGATCTAAATCAAGTCTTTGTTTAATAGATGGATCTGCATATGTTTACCATAGTCTGCCATGTAAAGGGAATTAATTTTGGGAAAAATGTTCTGACAGTATTTCATTTTGTTTGTTTGTTCCCTGTTGCAGCAGCCTTCTAAAAAGGAGCAGTTATGTTTCCAGTTAAAAGTTCGTAAATCCAATCAATGTCTTAATGCTTCATTCCAGAAACTTTGTAATTCATTATGGCTGGTTGCAAAATCCTCTTTAAGGACCCACCTTTGTATTAACTCCAAAGCCAAAAAACTTCATTTATAAAGCCAATTATGGTAGTTGTGCAACAACAGTATATTTATGTAGCACATAACTAGTAAAATCAAAGCTCTAGAAGCAAGGAGATGGATAGTTAAGACTAGGGGTGGCCAAACTTATGGAACTCAAGAGCCACACAAGTTGATTATTAAACCTTTGAGAGCTGCACTTAGGCATGTAGCCATATACTTTTACCTATTCCAAAATTACTAAGTTTAAAATTCATTGCACACTTCAGTTTTATCTAAAAAGAGGACAAATATTGATTCTACTAATGTCAGATTCTAATAATTATTTATGGTTACCATGAAAATTAGACCTATGCAGTAAAAACTTAGCTGCTGCTCAATGTAGACGACTGCAGGCTAGTGGCGAGTATTTTAAAATCTCAACCATGCCGCACTTCTCCCCACCATCCAGGACCATGCCATGTCTCACTTCTGTCCACTGTCCCAACCCCCTCCTGAACTCCTATGCTGGGGCTGCTTTCCTACACTGATTTGCTGACGTTCTTCCGGGAGCCACAATTTTTCATTCAAGAGCCACATGTGGATCCCGAGTCACAGTTTGGCTACGCCTGGTTAAGACCATCATAAAACGTTAATGCTTCTAGTAAACATCAGCACCTTTTTATTAAAAAGTTCCAAAGGGGCAGCTGTGTTAGTCTAGTTCAGTAAAACAAACAAGGAGTCCTGTGGCACTTAAAGTCTAAATTTAGCCTTCAAGTGCCATAGAACTCCTTGTTTGTTTTTATTAAAACATAAATGAAGGCCCTTTTTTACCACAATGTGATAAGCTTATCTCTGACCCGAAAATAAATTCTATTCACAAATTCCTCCACGTATTTCTGAGCCTGCAAGGACTGAGGTATGTGAGTGGGGAAGCTTACATGAATAAAGTATTCACGAGATTGTAGACTGTGTTTATAAGAGCTTGCAAATTATTCCTCATCAAGATTGTACTGTATAGGAGCAATATATCACCCCTGTGCCTCTTCTTTGGTCACTTGATTCCTGGATGACAGGTACCTTCACAGAATATCTTCGGTTGAAATGGGTGCTGGTTTATGCAAGCTGCACTGAGGAGGAGTCCTGTCTAGTTCATTTGGAGGGAGCAGAAATCGGGAGATAAAGTGGAACAAAAAGAACTATTAGATGCTTTTTAGAAACGTTTCTAAAAGGCACCCTTTTATCTTTTGAACTGAAAGTTCAGGTTCATTCATTGTATCCAGAACATCTTCAAATTGTCAGAGAGACCTGATCGCAAAAGAAAGAAGGGGCTCAAAATCAGCCTTCATTACGGAGTTAGCACATTTCCTTTGCTAAACCATCCACATACTGCAATGGTATTAAATGCCCTAGTCCTAGAGCTACAAAACCATAGGCACTAATACAAGAGCTCTGGCAGCCGTCATCTGTAGACGTATCTTTAATGTTCTGTCTGAGCTGGAGTCAGTCAACAGAGGGCGACATGCCCACATGGATGTTCAATGATTGTTTCCAGAGGAGACAATGACAAAAACCTCCCGTAGATATCAAAAACAGCTGTATGCATTTTCAAGATTTTGCTTTTTGGAAATTTTGAAGGGGTGGAGTGAGAGGTGTGGCAAGCCATATTTAAGTGAGAGAAAGATGAAGAAACATTAAATAAAAGAACTTCAAAGTCAGTTTTTCAAAAGTAAGTTGCTGAAAAAGTCTCCAGTTATCTTTATACATTACAGAAACATTCTCCTTTGCCTTCAGACAAATTGCCTTGCATTTTTCAGGCCAAACCAGTTTCCCAGGAGCAGTTAATTGTGGCTTTGTAATGGAAGCTGGTTCTTTGACTAGGACAAGGGTTCATTGTTTATTATTTATATTAAGAGCACCTAGACCCTTCAACCCTAGACAGGGTGACTGGGTGCATGCTGAACAGATATATGGTAAAAACCAGTCCCTGCCCTGAGGAGTTTTCAGATGGAACAAGTGAGTGACACAAACTGAAGGGAAGAGAGGAGGAATAATCAGGAATCATACAAAGTTTTCTGGCTTCAAGTCACTTTTCAAACATAAACTTAGCTTTCCACCATCCCCTGGAGCTGACAACTTATATATTATCTCCATTTCAAAGACAAAAGGAAGCAGAGGATATAATTTGCACAAAATAACAGTGTCAGCATTGGGACTATAAATCAGCAGTTCCTGCCTCCTAGTCCTGTTTTCAGATCATTGGCTTATAGAAATGAAAATAATCCCTCTGAATGTAGGCTTTGGGTCTGGAGGAGCAGTTCAAACTTTTGTCTTTCTGCTGAGTATCAAAGTTCTTCGAGCAATAGAGCCGCTCATTTAAAAGGTGCAGTTTGTGGCGCCAGCCCCAAGCGCCGCTAATGGCAAGGGATGCATTCCGACTGGAACGCGTCCTGGTTGGGGGATCGTCACCTTACGGCTCTGTGCACAGCCATCGGAAAGTTTTTTGCCCTTAACCTGCTCCATAGGGCCCATGGTGGCACTCCCTCGAGTGGCATGCAGGGGAGTTAATATAATAGCCACCGCTGGTCCACTCTCCCTCTGGTTTCTTCTTTCCACCATTAGCAATGGTCACTGAAATGCCTCTTGCTTTTGCAAAAGTACCCTTTACCTGTAATTAATCTGTTAACTACTTTAGTGTTAGGTTAGTTCTTCTGTAAATAGAGTAGTTAGCTGTTAAGCGTTACCCATGAAAGGTTTTTTTCCCCCAGAAGCCATGCCTCGGTCCTGGGGTTCAAGCCACGGACGGCTTGCAGTAGGGCCTTCTCCCCCACATCCCCACGCGCAACCACCTGTCCTCACCCTTGGCTTGTTTCACTCACTAATGGAAGTGGCCAAGATACGACGGGGTAGCCGTGTTAGTCTAGTTCAGTAAAACAAACAAGGAGTCCTGTGGTACTCGTCCCATGAAAACTCATGCAAAAAGTAAATTTGTTAGTCTTTAAGTGCCACAGGACTCCTTGCTTGTTTGTTTTAATGGCAGTTGGTTCAGTAGTAGATACTTCCTCACACCCCCTTTATCTGTAATATCATACTCACGAGAACAGTGTGGACGGGCCAGGGGGGCCATGTGCTGACAATTCCTTGGGAATGAATTGGAGGGCCAGGACATGACACTAAGGCCTGGTCTAAACTATAGAGTTAGGTCAACCCAAGGCAGCTTATGTTGGCTAACTCTGTAAGTGTCCACACTGAAATGTCATTTCCACACACTTATCTTGCCTGCTGTGCCAACTTAATAATGCCACCTCCATGAGAGGCGTAGCGCTTACATCGGCACAGGTCAACATGATAGCGTAGACATAGCGTTGCTGACAGTGACTGCAGCTGCCTTTCAGAAGCTGTCCCACAATTAAGTCTGCAATCTCTCCTGGTGAGAATGTGCTCTGCCAACACAAGAAGCAAACCATGGTTGTGAAAGAGCAATTTTATTACTATGCTAGCTGTACATCACCATAGCTTAGTCACAATGGCTGTGTTCACACACAGGCATTATTTCAATACAAGTTGTGTCGAAACAACTTGTATCGAAATAATGCCTTATTTCGAAATAACTTAATTCGAACGAACAGTTTGTTAATTCAAATTAAGGAAAAAAGCTCAAAGCGAAATAGCAGTTTCAGGCAACAGTTATTTCGAAACAAGTCACTGTTGTTTGGAAACAACATGTTCAGACGGCATTGTTTCATCCCCCCATGGGGTTTAAGTTGTTTTGAAACAACACTGTTGTTTCGAAACAACTGTACGTCGTGTGAACAGGGTATTTCTTATTTCGAAACAACCTCTGTTGTTTCAAAATAAGAGTGCTGTGTGAACACAGCCAATGATTTTGTGGTTTCGATAGATCAAGCTCGACAAAATAACCTCCCAGCTAGGTGCCAGGAGTTTTACCTTTGGTTGCCAGGCAGAGCTCCTCCATTGTATCTATATATGTGAGTTAGGAGCCAAGCTACAAAGCCTGGTCTCATGGGGACCTGGAGCCCAGGTTTTGTCAAGCCCTGATGTAGACACACTGTAACGCTGTTATCATGTATGGGATTTTGTCCTCTCTCGTGAAGCAAAATAAGCAGTGGTGAACTGAGGCTGGTGCCAACCCTCAAGCCTAATGTGCCTTAGAGCAGCCTCAGTGATAATGTATAGATTTAAATTCCCATAGCTAGCAGAGGACTCACAGACTGCACAGTTCCTAACTGCACCTGCTGCTTTTTTCTCAGAGCTGGGTGCGAAGGTGAAATGAAAAGCCTAAATTTCTTGTAGAATAAGGATTGTTTCCAAGAAATGTTGCTATGTAGCCACTAGTAGAGACAGCCTGGTGATTATAGGGTCAGATTTTCTGTTGGTATCAAAGTAGCTACATCAATTTACCCCTGTTGACAATCTGTCCGGGCCTGTACACTTACACACCAGCTGTCCTGCTGCGTAGCCAGTGGCATTCTAGATGGGTGAGAAGCTGACGAATAATTACTTCATCGACAGCCTTTCGATGTGCAACAGGTGCGAGGAAGGGGAGTTGTTTGAAAAGGCCACCCAACAGACCACGGTTAGTGCTGTCAGAAAAAACAGACTCTGCAAAGGGCTGCAGGCTCCCTGAAGGATCTTGCATGAGGAGACATTTCAACAATAAGTCAGTAGGTGGCAAAATCCTACAACCATTGTGCACAGTCAGTAGTAAATATTTTCAGCTCCCAAATACTTGTGAGCTAAAAATGCGGCTCTCTTTCTGAGGTGTTGATAGCAGCCTGTTTTTTCCAGGACCAGGACTAGTCTGAAACACATGCTTTAAAGCAAGGGATAGAGGAAGGGTTTGTTTAGCAGCATCTTAAAATTGGTCATGTTTATTATAAAAGAAATCAGGGTGATATTTTGAAAGGGAAGAGGAAATCCCTGAATGCTCTGGCTATCCTGGCTCAAAGAAATGGTTAGCTATTTCCTTGGACTTCTTTGATAGCGTGCTGTTGATTTCAAAGTCCATCCCTCATTCAACATGGGAAACCAGACACAATCAGCTAGCCAAGCGCTGTGGTTATTTCAAGGAAGTCGAAAAGCCAGAGGGCTTAGTCAGTGTCTGTCCAGCGCCAGATACTGACATATATAGGTCTGTGGTATCACAGAACAAGCTGAGGTCACATAGTTAGGCAAATATAAACGTGTCAAGGCCAATATATTTAAAAGGGATGCTAACACTTTAATCTCCATTTACAGCCTGGGATACAGCTTCTCCAGGCAGCATTCTTGAATTCTTTTCTTTCACAGCATTGGTATAAGCAGATTGTAGCACGTTCAATTGCTTTCCCATCACACACTTTCCAATGGCCCTGCTGAGGTAAGTGCTTAATAAAGTTTGTGCATATTTTATAGTTGCTTTGTCAGGTCTTTTATGATGGTTACACCTGTTTTCTAATATCATGCTTGAAAGTGAGCACCTGAGGTTCCCAGGGAGTTCAAGGCATCAGCACTTTGCAGGATAGACCCCTGAGGTTTAAAAAAGTATGTCGATCCAGACTATTTGATGAGATCAAATTACAGCATGGCTTTGAGTTCATTCAACTTTATTTAAAGCTTTTCCTAAGCATGTATGTGGAAATCATTTTGTACAACTTCACCACTTTTACCCATTTAGGCTAAAATTTTCCAGGTCAAATGTCTCCCTCAGGTTGATTTGAAAAAAAAAAATAGTTAAAATTGTTTGGCGCCATCTAAGAATGAGGTCAGGAAAAAAAATACCTCTTTTTGCCCATATTAAAAATTCTTATAGCTGGTTCATTGAGAATCTCTAGCACAGAGATGTCCAAACTTTCGGGGGGGGGGGCACGTTTAAATTCTTTTCTCACTGGAGGGTCCAGTGAGCAAATTTTAAGTAGATAAGGCAGGGGCTGCAAAGGAGAATATGGGGAGAATAGGGACAGGACGTAGTAAGGTTGGCAGGGAGGACAGGGGTGGGGTGTTATGGTAGTTGGGCAAGGCGAGGGGGGTGGAAAGGGATGGAGTGGCAAGGGTGGGGCAGGAGGACAGTGTCCCTGGGTAGTGGGACCCACTGCTTCCTTTCCACCCCCAAACTCACCCATTCCCAATCCTGTCCTCTGCCACCCTGCTCTGGGTCAGCTCCCTGAACTCTTCCTTCCACACTGGCTCCCAGATCTGAGTCACCCCCGACCCTTTTCCTGGCCTTGCACCCCTCCCCACAGCCCCACACTGCACCCTTTGCACTGCACCACCACCCTGGGTCCAATCCCAGCCTGATGCCACCCTGCGGCCCCACACCCTGCACCACCCCTGGTCCCCAGATACTGGCCTTGGGTCACCTTCCCAGATGCAACCCCAGCCCGTGCCATCTCCCTGGCCCCTCGCCACAGCCCCCCACCAGTCTGGCCCAATTATAGCCTTGTGCCACCCCCAGCCTTGTTCTCAGCCCCTCACCGCCCCTCCACACCCTGCACCACTCTGATACTGGCCTTATGCCACCTTCCCAGGCTCAATTGCAGCCCATGCTGCCTTGTAACGCCTCCCCAGCCCTATTCTGTCCCCCCCATACACCAATCCCAGACTTGCATGGGACCCCATGCCTTGTATTGCCCCCCCCCCCCAGCCTGATCCCAACCTGGTACCCACCTCATGCTGCCTTACCGGGGCCCAATCCTGGCCCATGCTGCCTCCCTGGCCCCTTCCCCAGCCCAATGCCACACCCCCAGACTCATGCCACCCGACCCTGACCTCAATACTGGCCTTGTGCTGCCTTTCTGGGCCTGATCTCAGCCCACGCCACCCCCTGCCCCTCTTTCCAGGCTTGCATCACCTCCCGGCACAATCTCAACCCACTTCGTCTCCCTGGCCTCAATCCCGGTCTCGCACCTCTGACCTGCCCCAGAGCTCTGACTCCATCCCCCCAACCCCGCACTGGCTCCTGATCCCCACCGCAAGCCACCCATCCACCTTACCTTGCTCAAAGGGGCTGGATTCAGCCCCTGGAGTTTGCTCCCGGCCAGATCTCCCACCCTGGCCATGTGTATAGGCATGTGCAGGGTGAGAGATTTATAAAGCCCCAACAAGGCTCCAGCCACCAGCACAGCAGGCCACGGGCCAGATACTATCCTTAGTGGACCAGAGTCTGGCCTGCAGGCTGTATTTGGACACTGCATGTGCACGTCTAGTACCTCTGTGCTTTGGCGCAAGGGATTGAAATTTGGCAGAAGGTCACCCTAGAGTAGCAATTTTCAAACATTTTTCCCCTTTGGACGCCACTGAAAAAAACATTTATGCCTGCAACACAATTACATCTTTGAGCAATGCATTCCAGTCTTTCAGCAGCAGCAGCAGCAGGGGGGCGCCGCGATCCAGTTCTTGAGACTATGTCTGCATTAGACAAAGTTAGTTTGGACTTGTTAGGTCGAACTAATAAGTTCGAGGTTAGTTCAAACGAACTAGTTCGAATTAACAACATGGACTACTTCAAACTAACGTTTAAGAGAGACCAAGGCACACTAAAAGGAAGTGGGCCAGGTTGTGGGATGAACATTTTATATGGGTCATGGGCCTGTCTTGGGAGGTGGTCCACAAAAGGGCTGCTAGGTGTTAAAGAACAAAGCAGGTTGTCCCCAGGAGCGACACTGCCCTGGAAAAAGACCCAGGCCCCAGCGCAATTTGGCCACCTGGGCCCAATCTGGTCCCAGGGCCCAAGTCAGGGCCCAAATTAGGCTCCTATCACCATCCGCCAGCAGCCCAGCCCTGGATCCCCAGGTCCACCAGCAACACCAATGGTTGTCCCAGAGGCAAATTAGGTCGAATGTTACCCTTTATTGCCTGCTCATTCCACCTCAACACTGCAAGTGAGTAAGGAGGCGGGGGCATAACAATCCTTTTATGCTTAGAAATATGCAAAAACTTACATTTTCAATGACTCCCCAGAGCCCCTTATTTGGTTACATGGACACCGAAATAATTGAGATTAATAACTATGTGATGAATACAATTATCTCTGTCCTGATTACTGTTTACAGATTTTGTGTATATTGTGCAGATGCTTTATCATCAAACTCATTATTTTGTACAATGGAAATTACTTCACAGGCAGGGAGGAGGGGAAGAAAAGTGATAAGGGATGTTCTATCCAGGAACTTACGGTGGAGGAGAAGATAAAGCAAAAAAGGAAGACAAAATAACTTTTAACTACAATCTTATTTACAGGACAGCAAGCCTGACCCATAGAAACTCCAATACAATAGTAGCTACCGTTCAGGCCAGGTGCTCAATTTAACTCTCTCCTATCGTAAGCACAGTGGATATGCGTACACATGGCTGGACAGGTGACTGGCTCAATAGGCTAACTGCAAGAGATGGTACTTACAGCTAACTCATAACAACAATGTAGCTTTTCATTTAAAAAAAAACCTAGTAAATACAATGGCAAAAAACTCCATTAACATGGAATTAAGGTTGCGTGGGGGTATGTTGTTCTCCTGCAGGACAGTGAGTTGAACAAAACTGGAGCGCCTCAAACCCAGGAAATGCAGAGTTAAGGTTGGCTGAACTGGGAAGTGGTTCTTACATTTTGTGCGGAGGGGATTCTGGGAGAGTTGGCTAAGTGGGCGAACAGGCACCAGAACCTGGAACCACCTGAGTCTGACAGTGCCAAAAGTCAATGTGAGTAAGTGCTAAATGCGTACTGAGACATTGCTCAAAGTGGGTAGGGGCAAGGTGGGATGGGCAGCCTTTGTTATTATTTTCCCTCTTTGTCCTTTAATAGTGTTAGATGGAATTCTGTGGGCAAGAGTGAATGGGGTTGACAGAGTAAAGATTGGTTTGGTCACAGGGCATACTGGGACATTGCTGAATGAGGACAGAGGTAAGGTTGCACGGACAGCCTTACTTCTCCATTTCCTGGTTTTCAGACGTTTGAGTTTTATGCTCAATGTTGCGTGAGGGGATGACATATGACCAAGCAATCTGAACTCTGTGTTACCACACTGAATACACCTGTGCTTACATTAGCCTTCCATGCTAGGACTTTACTTTTAACATGCTTAACAACTCCTAGAAAACCATCCTATCAAATCAAAATCTAGCTCAACTTTGAAAAAATAGCCCACTATTGCACTTAGAGATTGATAACCACATAAGCGATAGAGCACTGAGAAATAGAGGAGCTTGTACTAGTCATTGAACTAGAACTAGCTCCCAAAGGGTATGTCTACAGTGGAGCCTGAGATCAATTTAACTTTCCTTAAGTCAACCTAAGGAAATCTGAGTCTACACCGGGAATTTATTAAGTCAACTGAAGTGCTTCTTTAAGTCGACTTAATAATATCACCTAAGAAGGTCAACTTAATGCTTAAATTGACATTATTAAATCAATTTAAGCCAGTGTAGATGGGGATTAGGTTTAAATTGACCTAATTGGCCTCCAAGCTCCCCCCAGAGTCCCTGGCTACCAGGAAGAGCCTGCCCTGGCCAATCACAAGGCAGGGCAAAGCCCTGCCCACCCTGCTTCCCAGAGGTAGCCAGGCCTGTTGTTTGCAAGCAATGGAGCCAGAGCTGGATGTGGGCTCCGGCATGGAGCCACCAGAAGATCCTGGATCTCCTGGCCATCTGGGGAGATGAGGCCATACACTCCCAGTTGCAGGGCAACCACCACAACTGGAAGATGTAAATCACAATTGCCCAGGGCCTGGCGGGGGGGGGGGGGGCATACCTGGGACACCAAGCAGGTCCGAGTGAAAATAAAGGACCTCTGCCAGGGCTATCAAAAGGCCTGGGAGGCCATGCTTTGAGCAGGGGCAGCCACCACCAGCTGCTAGTAGTACCAGCAGCTGGACACTTTGCCGGGGCGGGAAAGCAGCAGCCTGCAGGCTGATCCCTCATTGCTGCTCGTTGAGAAAAACATGCCCTCAGCACGTTCCAGACCAGCACTGCTCACCACTGGGGCCAGCTGCATTGGTGGCAGGACATCGCCAGCCTGCTGGAACTTGGTGGCGAGCCATTCAGCCTTGGCCTCCCAAATGTGGGGGACCTGCTCCCCTGCAGCTCGCACAGGTTGTGGAGGATACAGCATGTGCTGACAGGCTCTGGGATGAGCGTCTTGCCAAGCTGCAGGCAGGTCAGGCAAGCCCTTGAGCATGCCTTCAGCCAGCCGAAAACATGCTTGATGACCATGCGGCCGTGTAGAGCCTCTGGTTGTAGAGGTCCCTGCTGGCATCCAAGTTGGCCATGTAGGGCTCATCAGCTATGGCAGCAAGAGGCAGGTGGAATCCTCCAGGATGATGACAGGCATCCGCACGTTCCCGAGGGTGATGTTGTGCTTGGGGAAGAAGGTGCCCACTCGCATGTGCCAGTGCTGGCCGGAGTTCTGCAGGATGCAGGCATCAGGCACTTTCCCTGGCCAGCCCACATTGATGTCAGTGAAGAGCCCTTGGTGGTCCACGAGGGCTTGCACGACCAAGGAGCAGGGCTGTCCCTACAGTGGGGTGATCACCCAGAGCCCCGTGCTTCTGGGGTCCCCGTGCTGCTCTGCCCCTGCCTCCCCCACAGCTGGCTGTTCCCCATCTGGGGGCTGGGCGAGCCACCCAAAAGTAGCAGCCAGCTTCAGCGCTCCCAGTCCCCTCCCCTGCCACGTGGTCTACCTTTGGGTCCATGCTGGAAGCAGCACATGTGGCAGGGGAGGGGACTGGGAGCGCAAGACACGGCTTCCACCTTTTTGTCGGCTTGCTGGGTCCCCCGGATGGGGAACACCCGGTGCAGGGTTGAAGGGGCCTACCCCTCCCCTGGGCCAGCCAGCCCCGCCACCCAGTGCTGGGGCTAGGGGGCGCTGAGTGGGGGCCCTGCAGAGGCAATTCGCCCAGGGGCCCGCGAGGGACGGCCCTGCCAAGGAGTGGTACCCTTTTCTGTTCAGGTAAGCTGCAGCCCAGTGGCCTGGGCTTGGATTGGGATGTGGGTGCCATCCATGATGCCCCTGCAGTTGGGGACCCAAAGTCCGGCAAAGCCATCCAGGATGTCCTGCAGGTTACCCGGGGTTACGATGCAGCCAAGCAGGACCCTGATGGCTTTGCTGGCCTGCCTCAGGACAGCCCCTATGGTGGACTCGCCAATCCCAAAGTGGTGACTTACGGAGCGGTAGGAGTTCAGGGGTGCCAGCTTCCAGAGTTCAACAGCTAGTCGCTTGTCCACGGGCAGGATGAGTCGGATTCAGTCGGCCATGCAGTGCAGAATGAGGATGAGCTCCCTGATCAGCTTGAGGAAGATGCTTTTCCACATGTGGAAATTCTGCAGCCACTGGTTGTCATTCCAGATGGTCAGGACAATCTGATGCCACCAGTCGCTGCTGGTTTCCCGTGCCCAGATGTGATGGGGCATGGAGGGCACCATCAGCATGCGTGCAGCAACTGCCAGGTTCAGTGTAGTGATTGGCCTGCTGCAGCCTGTCCCTGTGCTGCCATTTGTCCTGCAGAGCCTGCTCCAGAGCTGGAGAAGGCTGGCCAATACATGGCCGGTGTTGAGCGCCCTGCTGGCAGATTGCTGGAGTATGATGGGATCGCTGACTCCATCTTCCTAGGCAGATGGACAGGTTGCTGTGGTCACTTCCTGTTTTATAGGAGCGGCCAGGGGAGAGGGGGCAATTCTCTGGTGCACCGTGGGCCAGCTACCTACAAGGCATCACTCCTAAGTTGACCTCTCCCCTGCTGGTGTGGACGTGGGCAGCCTACAGGAGTTTTGAAGTTGACTTAACAAGGTTGACTTAAAGTCAACGTAACTGAGCCTCCATTGTAGACATACCCAAAATTAAGCATGTATTCTATGATGCATCTGTGATGTTAGGGTTGAGCAGAGTTGTGTCTCCTAAGGCGGATATGTGGGTTTCTGTTGCATCAGAATGATAATGAATCAGTCTTTGCCAAATCAAAAGCAAAATTGGCCACTGTTACATGCCAGTGTTTTGTCTGCTTCTTCTTCCTGGGTGAAATTTTCCTGTCTCTACTGGTTCAGTTTCACCCATATAAATAGCCAGATGTAATGGCGAACCAGCTGAAATCTGAGGCACAGCAAAGATAGACCCGACAATCAAAATTATTTTTCCAAGTTACAGCTGGTGTGTGTGTGTGTGTACGTTTTATCAAAGCCTCTAAATTGTAGGCTTCATAAAAAGGAAAGCATTTGCTGTGTTAGAAAACAACATAGGGAAAATAAGTTGCCGTCTGCCTCTGCCTCTGTAAAGGTTAAAGTTGTTTAGAATAAATAAATACATTTGAAAATTCTCATTAATGGCATCAAAGAATTCTGAAGGGAAAACATTTTCCCATAGATGAGTGTCTGTCACACACAATAATTTTGAGTCATTAATGTTACATATGTTTTCCTCCCATAAAACATGTGAAAAGAGCTGATTAGTCCACATATTCTTAACCATGTGCAGTGCTTCCATATGTTTCCAACTCAACTATGGCTAAACTAATCAGCACTATCTAAAATAAATTGCACTTCTGCTACTTATACCTTAATTGCTGACAGATGGGAACACAGGAGGGAAATATGCAGAATCATTTAGGGGACAGGTGCATGGCCAAGTGCCAGGTTAATTGGTCCAGCCCATTAAACCATTGACCTTTCCTCCATGCCCAATATTAAATTTAAAGCTTCCACAATACTTTCCCATCCATGGTTGTTAAGTGAGATCTGGCACGTGGTCACCGGGGGGGGGGGGTGTTAAAAAAATGGAAACCAAGTAAAACAGTCATTAGCCTTTACTGTTTACATTGTCTTCTCAAGATCAGTTGCTTTATTTTAATTTTATTTTGTTTCAGTTTGTTGGCGTTTGTCATGAAATCATGAACACAGTCTGAACTTTTGAGAAAGCATCAGTTATTTACTCTTGGTTGAAGCAGGCAAAGGTGAAGCGATTCATAAGCCCAGACAGGACCTTTGTGACATGATAGCCTGACTCCTTACATGGAAGTTATATGCATGGATAGAAGGCATAATGCACTACAGGCCTGCAGTCAAGACCCTGAACTGGAACTCAGGATAGCTGGAATCAAGTTTAGTTTTTGCTACAGACTTTCCGTGTGACCCTTAGGCTGGGATTCTGAAAAGAACCTAAGTGAGTTAACGCTCCAAATCCCACTGAAATTTAGCCCGTGCTAGGTGTCTCACTCCCTTAGGCTCCTATGAAAATCCTAGTCATGATATTTCTATATCTGAGTCCACAACTATTAAATGTTCCAAAGAGGTAACCATGTCAGTCTAGTTCAGCAAAACAACCAAGGAGTCCTGTGGCACTTAGATGAACAAATTTATTTATTGCATGAGCTTTCATGGGAGAAAAACCCCACTTCATCAGATGCCTTGAAGAGGCTTTCTCCCACGAAAACTGTTAAAATAGGAATTGTAATAGTGAGCTATGTAACAAGGATACTGTGAGGATAGTGCCACAGGACTCCTTGTTTATTAATGAGGTGAGTTCCTCAGTCACTACAACAGGGCTGCATAAACAGACAGGACGGCCTTGTCTACACTAGAATGTTGTGTTGATACAAGTTACAGCAACGATCAAGAAATGCTGTAATTACATTTGTTCTTGTTCCCATACTCTTGTGTTGCCAAAGTACATTCACGGTTGGTGCACTGGTATCAACAATGGAAGCCGTGCACAGTGGGTAGCTATCCCACAGTGCAACTCACCACATTGTGCCACTAGGAGTTGTGGGACAGCAAAGACGATTGGAGCACATCAAGGGTGCAGGCTCAACATCCCATGATGCATTGATTTCCATCCTGTCATGGCATGGGTTTCCAACTGCATTGTGCAGCATTTTTCAACAGCCCCTGCCATCTCTATCTCAAAGGATGGCTCCTGCACCACTCCACTGTTACTGTCAGTGCTCTGAACCCATCGTTGCTGGTCATGCAATATATCATGAGCTCCCAACTAGAACAGGAACTTGGAGTGCCTGATCTGCTGTCTGCCATACAGACAACCAACTCTGGATTGTTGTTTGCATTCATGGAGCCTCTGTACATGGTATACCACCACGTCTGGGTGCGTGAAACAAGCCCTGAGTGGTCGGATCTCGGCTTAGTGTGGGGCTGAATTGCTGAGCAGAGCCTGTAGAACTGTCAAATGTGCTAAGCCACTTTCATAGGACTCTGTGCAGAGTTCACCCCTGCACTGTGGTGCACGGACACCGTCTCAGTGTAAAAGCACGTAGCTATTGCCTGTGGAAGCCAGCATCTCCAGACTGCTACACGTTCTAACAAGGGGTACTTCTCTATAGTGCTTCAGGATCACCATGGGCATTTCTCTGATGTGAGCGAGGATTGGTCCTGAAAAGTGCATGAGGCATGCATCTTCAGAAGCACTATCCTGTACAAAAAAACAGCAAGCAGGGACTTTCTATTCAGACCAAAAGATTCCAGTGGGGGATGTGGAAATGTCCCTAGTCATCCTGGGAGACCCCAGCCTACCCCTTACTGCCATGGCTCATGAAACCTTACACAGGTAACCAGGATTGCAGCAAGAAGCATTTCAATAACAGGCTGAGCAGAAGCCAAATGACCATTGAATGTGTGTTTGGCAGATTAAAAGCTCACTGGCGATGACTTTATGGCAGGTTAGACCTAAATAAGGAAAATAGTCCTATGGTGACAGCCACCTGCTGTGTGTTCCATATTATTTATGAAGCTAAGAGTAAAAAGTTTCCCCCTAGGTGGGTGGCAGAGGCAGATCCCCTTACAGCTGGCTATAAACAATCAGATGGCAGGGCTATAAAAGGGGCATGACAGGGAGCCATTCAAATCAGGGACACCTTGAGGAGTCATTTTGACAATGAGCAACAATAAGGTGTCTTTGTAAACGGCATTTTGTCATGCTGTGATAGCTATTGAGCTTCCATTGTGTACCAATCTGAGCCGCAGCCCCCATTTGCAACTGAAAATAAAGACTGCTTACTCTTCACAGAGTATGGCTTTGTTATATAACAATTACAACACACACACACACACACACACACAAAGCTGGACTGGAGGGAAGAAAGCAGTGCGTGGTACTGTGAACTATGATAGCTGGATGCAAGTCCAGTTATCATTCTGGAAGCTGTCTGAAGTTGTGGAGTAAACAAGGGTATCAAGACAGGCTGGGAGTTTGGTGGAAATATCTGGGTGGTGTGTAGGGAGGGCATGGAAAGCAGCGGTTCTGCACTGGCTGCAAGGGGGCATGACCATGCTTGACTTCTGTCTGCAGTGTTACGACTGGCTTTAGAAGCTCTGTTTGCTCTTCTGTGGTGTTCATCATGCACTTCTCACCTGCTATCACTTGATCCTGGTTTTCCCTCGTCTCCTGCCTATCAATTTCTAGTTTTCAGACACTTTGGCTATGTCTACACTACAAAAGTTAGTTTGAATTAACAAATTTTTACTGGACTAGACTAACACAGCTATCCCTTTTGAAATTGAATTAACAAAGTCAAAGTAATAAGTTCGACCTTAATTTGAACTAAACCCGATTTTCATAAGTTGAATTAACAAAGTGCACTAATTCAAATTAAACGTGAGGTCGAATTAGTGTGCGTTGTTAATTTGAACTAACTGCTCTAATTCATATTTATTTAGTTTGACTTAAGGCTTAAGCCTGGTCTACACTGTCCTTACTTTGAATTACGAATCGAACTAAGCGCTTAGTATGAACTAAATGCAGGTGTTACTAATTCAAACTAAGCTTTCATTAGTGCAAATTAAGGAATTCCTTAATCTGAGCTACTGAAAGTCTATGGTGGCTCCTTAATTCAAACTAACTTAGCAGTGTAGATGCACCCAATGTGTCCCATGCCCGCTTCCTTTTTCCTGCCTCAGTGGACTGGAGTTCTTGGGACATCTCCTTTTTGCTTCTCCATGGTCATTTTCTTGTCAGCCGCTGGCAATCAGTAGGTGTTGGCATTTTCCCAAGAGCTGTAGAACATATCTGTAGAAGCACAATAAGCAATGAAGAATGGCTATGCATTGATGCATTTCTATAAAATTCACCTCTTTCTCACTGTCTCCTGGCAAGCGGACAGGTCAATGATCAGTCAGGACATGGTGAGTTGTGGCCAGAGGAAGGGGGCCCTTAAACTGGGGCGAAAGGTCTGGATGGTTGTTTGGTGCAGGTAGATTGGGACAAAATTTCAAACTGTGACACCATTTTCCATAGGAGCCGATATCCGACTCCTGAGAGTAAGCAGGAATGCTAGGGTGCATCTCCATCTTGTGAGCAGCTTCAAACCAGGTCCCAGTGCTGCTCACCTGCATGCACTTTGGTCTCTGCACAAGTGATTGTTGACTGGCAAGGAAAGTTTCCTACACTTTTCCACTGCACTGACTAGCGGAACAGGGAAATGGGGAGCTGTGACAGGTACACACTCCACTGCAGGGCAGACACCTCCTCACAAGGTGTTACTGGGGAAATGTAGCTCAAGTGGTCCTCTGTCCAGCTTGTGCTCCACCACTCTGCAACTACTTGGCCATTCAGCTGAGTACCGAGGGCTACTTGGCCCTCTGGTTGCGTACCTTAGTCCATATGCCCCCCTTCCAAAGGAAACTCCACTCCCTTGTCCTGGCCACTATTCAAGCTCTCAATGGCCTGGGAGTCCAGTGCCACTCTGGCGCTCTGGGGAGGAGAGGGGGACCTGGGCCTTCCCATTTCTTCAGGCCCAAGCCCAGGGACCCTAAGTGTGGCAATCTCAGCACTATCACCACCACCTCCCTCTAGTCTCTCAGTGTTCACCAATTTCCCTGGGCTGCTTTCCCCAAATTCCCTAGTCTAGTCCGTGCCCTCACCTTAGCACCGCTCCAGCCATCTAGTATTGTTGCTCCACCAGAATGCCTGCAACCTTGCCCAATGTTGGCTCCTCTCCTCTGGACAGCAAGCTGGACCTCCGCTGCCTTCCACATCTTCAGGACCTCTGGGATCCTGGTCAGCAGCTCCCAGGGCTCACTGTGGCTATGTCTACTCTATGGCTATATCTATATTGTAAAAGCTAAGTCAACTTTATTAAGTCAACTTAATACAGTCTACTTAAAGTCGACTTTAAGTAGACCTTATTAAGTCGACTTAGTGAGTCCACGCTACATTAAGTTGACTTTATAAAGTCCACTTTACATGGATGTCCTGGCTTAATTCGACTTTATAAAGTAGACTTAATGACCCCACTGCACTAAGTTGACTTTATTAAGTTAACTTAGTGAGTCCACATTGCCTTAGTCGACTTAATAAAGTTGACTTAACAGTAAAGTCAACTTTATAAGTGGACATTATAAAGTCGACTTTACTGGACCCTAAAGTCGACTTTATTGCCCTGCAGTGTAGACAGGGCTCTGCTTAAGTCAACTTAAGGACCCTTAAGTCGACTTAAACACATAGTGCAGACGTACTCTATGGGCTCAAGTTGACTTAAAGAGGCTTAAGTCAACTTAAACAAAGCCCTGGGTGAGTTGATTAGGTTGATTTAAGGGCGCCCCTAAGTCCACTTAACTCCTGCCCTTAGAGTCGACTTTAGGGGTTAAGTCAACTTTATTTAGTTGACTTAACACAATGTGGACATTAAAGTCAACTTTATAAAGTCAACTTAAGCCAGAGAACTCATTTAAAGTCGACTTTATAAAGTGGACTTAATATAATGTGGCCTCACTAGGTTGACTTAATAAGGTCTACTTAAAGTTGACTTTAAGTAGACCTTATTAAGTCAACTTAGCTTTTGTACTATAGACATAGCCTGTGAGCCCTCCCAGGTGCTGACTTCCTCAGCCAGCTAGCCAGATCTACTTTCCCCTGATCTCCCCAGGCCAACTGAACTCCTGTCCTCGTCTTTTCAGTACCCTTCTTATATTGGCTGCTGTTTCTGGATTGGCTCTTCACTCCTTGCAGTCCATTGGCTGCAGCTTCCTGGCCTTTTTTAACCCCATAAAGGCCACTATGAGACAACTGCTCCATCACAAAAGCCCATGTAAATGCAGCTAGTTTTGTGCATTTCTATCCCTTCAACCAGCTATGTATTGTAACCAAGCAAAGGACAACTTTTCCTCATGTAATTGACACAGCAGCACCAACTCAAAAAAAATCACTTACCCCAACTCCTGTCTCACGCATCCTGCACACCAGAGCTGGAGGGCTGGGAGTGGTTCAAAGCCTCTGGGGACTAAAAGAGCTCCTTACTCCCCATGTCAGCAAATAGCCTGTTTCCCATCATCCTCCAACCCAATCCCCTCGTCCATGACTTCCTCATCAGGGTTAAATCCAGTGTCCTCTGCCTCCACACCCATGGAGGTATCCATGGATCTCTTGGAAGTGGAGGTGGGGTCATCACTGAGGAGGACTTTCAGCTCCCTATAGAAGCAGCAGGTCTTTGTCTCTGCACCAAAGCAACCATTTGCCTCCCTAGCCTATTGATGCATCTCCTTGATTCTTGCACAGCACTGAAGAGCATCCCTTTCATAGCTCTTATCTGCCTTTGAACAAGAAACTGGACTACACTGATCAAAGTTTCTTCAGCTGGAGCAGAGCTGGGTCTGCACAATCTCCTCTCACCAAATGCCAATCAGATGCAGAAGCTCCATGTACTCCAAGCAGGAGAGCATCTGGTGCATGGAGCGCCCATGGTCAGCTGGGAAGATGTGATGTGCGCTCTCCAAGAAGGAAGCAGAGTTTCAAACATTCCCAGGACTTTACAAAGGAATGGACTGATGACTGCAAGGCACCAGAGTTCAAACTGATGGCCAGAACAGTCAGGATGGGCATTCAAGGACATTTCCTGGAGGCCATTTACCATGACACAAGCAAGCACATTTTCTACCCTGATCCTTTGTTGCTAAAAGTTTGGCACAAAAAGCTCTACGCTTCTCACTGAAGTGGTTTTATTTTACCATAAAAAGAGGGCTTGGGTCAGCAATGGTGCACTGTACGATGTACACATCACTTTTTTGGCTCAAAAAGCTGACTGCGATCGACACAAGGCATCAGTGTAGACCTAAATGCCCTAATTTGAAGGATAAAAGAGGTCTAAAATTGAGGGAAAGGACCAGACCTAAATGCCCTAATTTGAAGGATAAAAGAGGTCTAAAATTGAGGGAAAGGAGTGTTTTGTTTCAGAGGAATTATTTTTATTTATTATGTGTTGTTGTGTTCCTTATACAAAGACAGTGACAACAGGCCCAACTGTGTTCTCAAGTCTTTATAAATCTGGCGTAGTTCTGCTGAAGTCAACTAAATTCGCCAAGTGTAAGTGCAGTGAGAATCCAGCCAAAGGTCCATTGCAGATCATAAACTAATTAGACAGCTTTCAAACAAGAGGATGGAGGGAACACATGTCAATGAAAGCAGTGTGACTGAATGGCAAGGCATGGTTTTTGTTAGGTCCACAATTCCTCTTGTATGTGTGTTTATGCACATGTAAATTGCAACAAGGCAAAAGCATTAGGATGTGCCAGGCTAGGGCACATGAGCTACCTGGAAGGCATTTCTCCCCCCAAAAAGGTCTTAAAAGAGAGGAAGGTAGAGGAAAGGTACGAGACAAGAGCAGGGCGTAATTCTCCTGAGGGTTTCAAGCCAAACTCATGCAAAACTCCTGCTAAAAGCAATGTGCACTTTACCTGTGTCTGGGCTGTAGGACTAGTCTTACCCTTTATTCCTTGTTTAATGGCATTCCCCAAGGTACCCCACTTCAACTGTATGAAAACAGCTGCATGATAAATAATTTGACTTCCAGTGTGTTGTCATATAGCTCCCTGAACTTCTCCTTATATTTTTTCCACAAAATAGATGTACCCTCAGAGGCACCCAATAGTGGCCCTCAGAGGCTCGCAAAGGTAAGTGGCTTTGGCTACACCCATATCTGCAGTATTCTTTTGTATTTCTTCATACTTGCCCAAATGCTATTTACTTCACAAGAGAAGTAATTCTTAACATCTTCAGTCCAGCCATTCAGAGGGGTTACAGCATAATCAGAGCACTGATTTTTTCTGTGTATTACTCCACTTCCATCATCTTGATTGTGTGTGGTTACAATTCCTTATCAAAAAAGTCATCAAACAGAGAGATCCTCTCTGTCTTGGTTCTCATTAGGGCAGGTCGGCGACGCAGCTTTCTCTCTTCTACTTTCCAGTCATCTGAGTCTGTGCTAGAGCTGTCCCAAAATAGATCGTTTGGATCCTGAGGCTTTACAAACCACATTTCCACTTTACTGTTCTGACTTGGATAGGACTCAGCCATCTTGCATCGCTCTAAGAATTCTCCATCCCATGTACTTCCTGAGAAACAAGAAAACCATTTTCTTACTTCATCACGTTGCTTACCTAATTGCAAGGGAATTAGTCACATAAGAAGAACCAATTGCCTCAATTCCAAAATTTGTGCAAAGCAAACTATTATTTTTATTTTCCCCCTTACGTAAAAAAATATTCACAGACTTTAGGCGTTTAGATGCTGTAGTGTCGTAGAAAAGGACACTATCCCTTTAAATAGTCTGTGAGCCCACTAGTAGTGCTCACCACATTTTATGTTTAAGAAGCTATTAGAAACTGTAGTTAGACCCTGAAGATTCATAAATGTTTAGTAAACATGGGTATCTGAATCCAAATTTTCTCATTGTCCTTTCTTCTTCTTGTTTTTGTGTAAAGAGCTCAAGCCACAAAAGATACATTTTTGAATAATTCCAATAGTCTTTCCAATGCCATATTCATTACTAGATCTGATTGAATATCAGATTTTTTGGTCTACTGGCAATTTTAAAAAAATATGAAATGTTTTGTATCAGACTGAAAAGGAATTTTAAAATTATTTTCAGGGGGTAGTTGTGTTTAATCAGTACTATATAGAAAAAATAGTGAAAGTCCTGTGGCACCTTAAAGACTAACAAATTTCTTTGGGAGTAAGCTTTTGTAGGCTTCAAAAAATTTTTTTTAGTCTTTACGGTGCCACAGGACTCTCGTTTTTGCTGTACGCAAACTAACACGGCTACCCCTCTGGAAACTGCTCTGAAGCATACCTCAGGTAGACGACCAGAGAAAGAAGTAATCTGAAAAGCCCCGGGAGGGGAGTTAACTCCTGGATCAGGGCTTGAAACAGAGGCAAGACTCCTGGGAGGCAGCTCTTGGGTGTTGGTTTTCAGCTGAGGAGCAGAGAACTGGGGGCTACTTGTGAAGGACAAGCGTGAGCAGCAGTGGTTTTACGTTTGGGCTTTTGCTGTGGGATTTGTTGGATGACTCCAGGAGGCATCCTGTCAGGCATGGCCATGAAAGGAGGGCAAAACTCGAGAGGAATGGAAGTGAAGAGTGAGCCCAGGGAGGGGTTAGAGGGAAGCATGAAAACAGGCTGAGATAGAAAGAAGCCGGAGGGAAGTGGAGGGTGACCGACTAGACAGACCTTGTCTGTTTGTTACAGCGTCTCTGGGCTGGAACTTGGGGAAGAGGGCGAGCCTGGGTTCCCTTACCAGGCACTGGAAAAGAGGGTGCAAAGATCCCAGAGACCATGGGTGAAACAACTACTGTGTCATGACTCAGACCAAAATCTTGCTTGGAGGTTGGGGATCTATCGTTTGCTGGACTTTCAGTTACCCGAAGGGACGGAGGAGGAGCTATAAGTGATCTGCCAAGTGGGCTAAGCAATGAAATCCAGCAGCCCACTGCACACCTGGAGTATCTGTCAACAGAGGGGCTATGTCTACACTTACCATGTCAGTTCGAATAACTCAGTTTCAATTAGTCAATTTGAACTAACAATTATTAGTTCGAATTGAGTCGATTCGAGTTCACATGGCTAAACAAGAAAATCCAAGTCGAACTGGCATGTTCATGGACTGGACTTGCCAATTCGAATTGGAGGGGGGCACCATGGGAAGTGTGGCAAGATGGCCATGCAAAATGGCCACTGCCACAGCCAATCCCTTGCCAGGATCCAGCACTCTGAGCCTGGGACAGGGAAAAGGATCCCCTACCCAGCTCTAGCAGCCCCCTCAAGGCTGGAGCCCCCCTCCCTTGCCAGCAAGGCTGGAGCCGTGTTGGTGGCATGGCTCCATCCCTGCTAGTGGCATGGGACAGGAACCCCATTCCCCTCTCCAGCTGGATGTGGCTGGAGGCGGTGAAGACACCTTCAGAGCTGCTGGCCCCAGATCCTGAAGAGCTAGTCTTCCTCCCTATGCACCCTGGGAGGAAGGTCAATGCTTGTCAGTTTGAACTCAGTGAGTTTGAATTGACATGGCCACCTTGGGTCAATTCAAACTACTGGGTTCGAATTGACCCTGACATCAATGTCAAAACGAAGTTTGACTAATTTGAAGTCAGATTTCATCAATTCAGACTGAGGAGGTCCTCAGTTCGAATTGATGAAAGCAAGTATGTCCATGCACTTAATAGAATTCGTATGGATGAGAGTCAATTCAAATTCTGCTCTAAGTGTAGACATACCCAGGGAGATACATAGGGACAGATTGCTACACCACATGTCACCACAAAGGAGTGCACCAGCCTTGATTCCACTCTTCTTCTGTATGCTAAATATTGCAACCACACAGTAGTTTTATAGAGTGCACTTGGCCTAGTGCCATGCTGGGAAATCAGTCCTTTTCTGGTGGGCTGAGATTTTGCTTTATTTCTCCTAGTATACATTTCTGTATGGGTACAATGAACCAACTGCCATGTAACTCTATTTGATGGTAAAATTAACTAGTTCCAGAGGGGTAGCCATGTTAGTCTAGTTCAGTAAAACAAGCAAGGAGCCCTATGGCATTTTTAAAGACTAACAAATTTATTTATCAAAGTGGGATTTTCACCCATGAAAGCTCACGTGATACATAAATTTGTTAGTCTCTAAAAGTGCCACAGGACTCCTTGTTTGTTTTGCTAAAATTAACTAGGTATGGCTTAATTAATAATTAGTAATTCTTAGAAAGTAAACATTCTAATCCTGTCTTAGCCCTGGCCTGCACTGCTGTTGGTGGTCACCAACATAATTTACACTGCCTTTGGCGGTCGCCTACATAATTCAGTTTGAGTACCTCCTGTCAAGTTACTTACATTGTCATACCATGGCATCTTTACTGCAATGTGTCAGTGGGAGATGAGATGCCGTCTGGTCAATGCAGCCTTACTTCTTTAAGGGAGGTGCATTAAATGTGTCAACTGGGTCGCATTTCAGAGATCAGCTGAGTGTGTCTACACAGCCTGCTCAATCAATCCCAAACCATCAGTCATCAGGGAGCCGGCTGCGTAGACTAGTGGTTCTCAACCTTTTGCAAGTTGCGACACACTTGGTGGCATATCGTGACACTACAGGACACACCAGCCCACCCCACCAGGTCAACTCCAGCCATCTCCCTGGTTTTGCATGACACACTTACCACTGTGTGGCAATGCAGTAATGTGATCTGACACAGTGGGTGTGGACCACTAGTGTAGACATACCCCCAGAGCAGTGTTTCCCAACCAGTGTGTCATGGCACACAGGTGTGCCGTCAGGTCTGAGGAAGTGTGCCACAAAATTTTTTGAAAAACTACTCAAAGAGCTCTGGATTGGCTCATTGGCTCATGAATATCCATGAGTTCATTTGGAAATCATATGGTGGTGTGTCTCAAATAAATTAAAGGTAGCAAGGTGTGCCACAGCAGAGAAAATGTTGGGAACCACTGCCCTAGAGTCATGCAGTCTATAGGAACAGTCAACACCACCACAGTGTTGTGATATAGGGCTCAGTCTGTGGGTCTGGTCAAGCTGTAGTTGGTGCAGGATCCAAGAGAAGGGGGTACAGCTGACTTTCTGCTCTTTCTGATCCCTTGGAGGGGCCGCTGGCTGACTTTCCTTTTCCTGTCCTTAAGTCACAGTAGTTCTGAGGCTGCTCTAAAATGTACCAGCTTGTTATGGCTCCCAAGGAGCATTACAAAAGGGGAGGATCATGGAACATAGCACTACTTCTGTGATGCCCTCTTCCCCAGAAATACCAGCTATGGCATACCTTTTGGCAGTGGTTCAGGTTGGGGGAAAACAGAGAATTCTCAGCTGCCTTGTTACATTAACTTTGTGGCACCTTCATCTTATCATTGTGGCAGACAGAGGTAATGAAATCAAAGGCTATGTCCACATTTACACTGTTAAATCAATTTACTTATATCGATTTAATAAAATCGATATAAAAATCATTAAATCAATTTAAGTTAAGTCAATTTAATAGGTTCCTACTAGAAACTCAAATCAAAATAGCATGTCCATGGACAGAACTTTCTATTTTGATTTAAGAGAGATGCACCATGGGAGGTGTGGCAACATGGCCCCCTAGAAGGGCCATGCCCGCACCCAATATATAGAAAAAGGAAAGCACCTGGGAAGGAGAAGGGCAAAAAGTTTTAAATTGATTTAACAGTTAAATCAAAATAACACGTCAGCACTGGGTTATTTCGAAATAACAATTTCAGGTTAACCATGATATTGCTATAATACTAGGTTTTATTATATCAATATGACTTTCCTTATATCAAAATGAGGGAGCTCCTCATTTTGAAATAAGGGAACTTCATGTGGACCTACCATTTTTTAAATCGAAATTACCAGTGTTATGTGTGGACATACCCAAAGATTTGCTCCAGAATATTTTGGAGCATTAACTGTGGAACAGTCTTGTAAAGGAAGACGGATGTCATGGGACCACATTCAAGTGACCTTTCCCTGCATAGATGAAAGAGTAAGAAAGGCAGAGAACTAAATAGGCCTTAAACTTAGGTCCATAGATCTGGATGTTATAACATATTCAGAAGCCATTAACTAAGAAGGTACAGCAGTCCCTCCCTACAAGGCTCCCTAACATTGTACTGCTGCCATATACAATCTATTTCATGAAGGCCATTCTGATCCATCTTTAAAACACTTGGGAGCATTGCAAGAGACTGAACAAGGGCAGGTGCTTAGGGCCACCACTTGCTGGAAACTTATTTGATTCTTAAAATGCTGGGAAGTTTTCATCTCCTTGAAAAATGACTCTACTTACCATGGTCTCCATTGAAAGTTTGATCATGCTCAATCGGGAAAAGGTCTTCACCTTCAGAGCAATGGCTTCTCTGAAGAGTCTCAAGGACTTTCTTAGCCTGGAGCTCCCTCGGTTTTTGTTTGCTGTTTTTTGCCTCCCGGTGGAGACTTTGCTTCTGTTTATCCTGACTTTGTAAATGATTCATCTGTAGGAACAAAAAAGGAGTACCTTGGTAACTTGTTTTCCAAGGGTTTGACAGCAAAACTCAGCATATTCTTGGGTTAAAGGCCTGATTCTGCAAACAAATACACCCTTGCATAACTTGGTAAGTTCACATACTGCTTGACAGAACTGGGCCCTGACAGATTGCAAATGCCCTGGGTTATCGGTTCACCCAGAGACAGTAGTCAAATGAGGATTTATCCAGAGCTTTTGCAGGAAATAACAGATCTTAGAGTCAACTATTATCTGGGTACAGGGACCATCTACCAAACAAAAATTCTAAGACGTGCTTTTTTCCTGGTTTTGATATTCTTGTCCTCATTCCCACCATCTAACTTAAGATAAATATGTAATACCAAGCTCTTGTCTAGCTCCTAACTTCTGAAGGTCTCAGAATGCATTACAAAGTATCAGTATCCCCGTTTTACTGATGCAAAAGGGAAAGGAAGTGCACAAGGTCATTCAGCAAAGCTAGGAATAGAACCTAGGTTTCCTCACCCTGCCAAGTGCTCTACCCACTGGGAAACACTGTCTCTCACAAGACTAAACCAGCTGTGGCCAAACTGTGGCTCAGAAGCTGCATGTGGCTCTTGAATGAAAAAGTGTGGCTCGTGGAAGAATGTCAGCAAATCAATTTAGTCGGTAAAAATATATGGCTGTATGCCTCAGTGTGGCTCTTGAAGGTTTAATAATCAACTTGTGTGGCTCTTGAATTCCATAAGTTTGGCCGCCCCGGACTAGATTCTGCCTTAACTAAGAGGGAGAGAGCATGTGAAGCAATATCCATCAGGCAAGACCGAACCTGAAATCTTCAGCCCCATGGCATAAGCCACCATCACTTAAACTAAAGGAATAACTCTAGCAGCTACTACTATAGTGGGCCCTTAACAATAAGGGGGCAAATAATAGCAGACATAATACATGGAGGCCAGTATGCTACCTACTGACAGAGGGACACAGTTCAGGTTCTGAGACAAACACAAGTTTTTTGTTCTCTAAAGCATCAGCAGAGACTCATACTGAAGGGTCAAATAATTAATCCCATCAGTCTGATCCCACCGGCGTCAGTGGGTAGCACTGTAACAGAGCAGAACGTGGTCCAGAGAACTGCTATTCAGGCATCATGGATGGTTTCTAAGGCAAGGTGCCCACTCTTGCGGTCTCTGTGATGCAGCACACTGAGTTAATGTCATCAGAAAAATCATTCATTTACTTTTCCAACTGAGTATCAGATGGTGCAATGGCAACCTCCAAAAAGTGAGGAAATTCGAGTGCAAAGATGAGGACAAAATGGCAGCCACCAGAAAGAGAATGAAGACAAAGGCTGATAACATAGAACCAGCCAGTTAGAGCCACAATTCTCAACCTCTGTGTCGTGACACTTTACCGTGGCATCACATAACAGTGAATACATTGTAGAGATCTGGTAGCAACCCAGTGGAGCTGGAGCATAGCAAAGGAGCTAGATTTGATGGTGGGGCTTTAGGAGGTGGACTAATGTGTCCTGGTGGGTCACTCGTGCCAGCAAGTGTATCATGAAACGATAGAGGTTGAGAAACAATGAGTTAGAGAACTGAGTCTGATAAGTATCTCCCTTCCTAATCTGAATCCTCAGATTCTCTGGCCTGATTTCAGCCTAGCTAAACCCAGGCATGCATTTTATCTTTCCAATTCCCTCTTTCTCTTTCAAACACCTTCAAAATCCAACAAGAACATTTTCTAAGCTATTGCAGGTTTACCTCTTCTCTCTTGCGGTTCCTTTCTAACATCTGCAGCTTGTGTAAATGCTGTCGTCTTCCAAAGGAGTGTTTTGCAGTTTGCACTCGCTTCTCCAGCTCCTTGCATGGTATTTAAAGAAAAAATATGCAGTGGTTGAAACAGAATCATCTGCTAACAGCTATAAAATCCATTCCCATTTCCTTCAACGCATGCAGAAGCCCCTTATTGGATACAGAGGTCTGACTTTAACAGTGTTGTCAACAATGCTTGCAATTTCATTCCAGTCCCACAGTTTTTGGTGCTTTTCTTAAAGCTCCAACTATTGGCATCAGGTTACCACTTAAAAATTTCAGCTTTACTTTTGTTAAAAAAGTAAGTTTCTGGCCTTCCTGGTTCCAGAGAAAACAGCAGGGGACATATAAAAAGAGCCCCTACATTACTGGCTTTAAACTAGTGAATTTTTTAAAAATAATGTATGAATCTGAAGGGTCAGATTCATCATTTTTGAATGACTGAGGTGGACTGTGCTGCATTTACACCATTCTCCTTTTGCCCTGATCTATAAATATCACTGTAGGTTGTTCTAGAGCTATGATTTTTGCAGCATAGTACATTAAGTTACAAGTGGAAAACTACAACTCCCTAGAGGCACATTATGGGACGCTTGACTGGAGGCAGCTGATTTTTCAAAGGTGCTGAGTGTTGGCAGGACTCATCAAAGTCAACGCACAGAAAGCACACAAAAATTCAGCTGTTGAAAGGAAAGACATGTAAACGGCTGCAAAATGCAGTGCAATCTCGATGAAGCCTGGGCAGGACATTTACTGCATAAGGAGAATGTGGTTTTGCTCATGTTGGAAGCCAATTGTCAGCAACATCTCTGAAAACCAGACCCTAGCACCCAGATCTTCAAAGATGTCTACCTCCTGTAGAAATCAGCGGGAGCTGGGCACCTAACTATCTCAGAGGATTTGAGCCTTAAGTATCTCATACTGAATAGTCAAAACCAGAGGCACTCAATAGTTGTGTGAATGTCTTTTTAGCTGCTTGACATACTGATGCTGGATGGTAACTGCTCCAGCTTGATCCCATCTGCCAGGAAACCCAATATTAAAGATGAGAGTGGCTGCGATCTCAAGGAAGTTGACTCTTGATTTTAGGTTCTGGCCCTAAATGGAGCACTCCCCCTCCAGTCAACTTCCCAAAAGAGGTGGTCGAACTTTTGTCAGATTTCTGCTTCCTCCCCTTCCCTCCCATATGCCCAATGTTGTGGCCTGTCTGCTCACCAATGCAGCTGTCAGCTGGCCAAAGCAGAGAACACCTGGGATAAAGACCATAGGGTCTGTTCTTACATACAATCAGGGGTTAAAGTATAATTTGGCAGGCCCTGGAACCCTCCTCAATTTCTGGGCCCCCTTCCTGCAGGTCCGGGACTCCCTTCCTGCACGTCTGGGCCCCCTTCCTGCAGGCCTGGCCCCCCCCCACAGGTCTGAGCCCCCTTCACCCACCCCAGCTATGGCCCCCAAATGCCTTCTCCCTACCCCAACTAGTGCACCCCACATGCCTGCCCCCCACCCCAGCTACTACCCCCACAGGCCTACCCCCACCCCAGCTATTGCCCCCAAACTCCTGCCCCCAACCCCAACTACTGCCCTCCCACACCTGCTCCCCACCCCAGCTACTGCCTCCATGTCCTCCTCTTGGCCTTCATCCCAACCCCTTCTTCCTACCCCTCCCCTCACACGCTTTCCCTGCCAGCAGCCCCAACCCCCCCAGACCCCCTTACCCATGCTGCTAAGGTGTCTGAGGCTCCAGGACTTGGGGAGGGTGGCTGCAGGCAGTGCTGGCCGGCTGGCAAGAAGGGGCCTGGGCCCAAGACTGGGGCAGGGCCACACATACCGCTGGACCCAGCAGGAAGGGGCAGGGCTGCTGCAAGATCCAGGGAAAGGAGGGAAGAGATGGCCAGGCTCGCTCCAGCCTGCAGCCCCTTCTTTCAGCCGGCCACTGCGTTCCAGCATTTTCTTTAGGGGGTCCCGGAACGCAGCATTCCAGCACATTCCCCATTTTTTAGGGGCCCAGAACACTGCCCCCTAAAAATAGAGGGCCACCAGAACACTGTTCTAGGGCGTTCTGGCTAACTTTAACCCCTGCATACACTGGCACAACTGCCCTGGCTTTGATGAGGTAACATGAGTGTAACCAAAAAGAGCGTTTGGCTCATACACTCAGCCTTAACATAAGACTTCCCATCATTAACTGGGAAGACAGCACAGCACGGCTGAGGGGAAATTGCTGCCCAAAGACCTGATCCAAAGTACAGTGAAGTCAGAGGAAGACTTGCACTGGCTTTAGATCAGGCCCTGTAAATCATGAAAGCAAACATCTGGAAAGTAGCTGCTACTTGAGTTTCCCAGAGTGCTGTGCAAGACAAACATCTCAGTGTGCCAGTTTTACTTCTGTCTCCCCATTATTGTGAGTTCCAAGGGGTAGATGTGTTAATCTAGTTCAGCAAAACAAGCAAGACATCCTATGGCACTGCTAAGGACAAACAAATTTATTTATCACATGAGCTTTCGTGGGAGCAAAATCCCATTTCGTCTTCTCTCAGGAAAGCTCATGTGATCAATGTGTTAGTCTTCATAAATGTCACAGGACTCCTTGGTTGTTTTCCCATTAGTGCAGGAACACCCACCTTTGCTTTTCGTGCTGCTGCCCCTGCTTGCTGGCTGAGGAGCTGTTCCGAAGTGATTATTGGCGGAAGGTCAGCAGGTTCAAGCTTCTGCAAGTCAAATGTTCTAACAGTCAACATTCTCCTTTGCATGCGTTTATAAGACAGAAAAGCCAGAAATTAAACTGCCTTGATATTTTTCCACAACTCTATTTCTGGCGACACTGGCCTGAAATATAGCAAGAAAGCTCAGCATCTTTAATAAATACTCCAAGTCCTCTGGTCCTATTTGGATCACAGCATCCGTTGGCATTTATTCATGGAAGGCCACCATGTAATGAGTTGATTGAGCTGAGGGGAAACACCCGAGCTAGTGTTTAAGCAACATAATTTCAGCTTTAAAGAAGCATGTGTCCCTTCATCTTGATTCTTCTTATCATTACTATTTATGTGCATCCCAGTAGAACCAACTAAAATGGGTGCCTTAGTGTGCAAGTGGATAATATCAACATAGCAAGAGATAAGCCTTGTCCGTAAAGCACTTAACATTGAAATACAGGTAGTCCTCACTTAGTGACCGGGTTCCGTTCCTGAAACCTGGTTGATAAACAAATTGGTCACTAAACGAGGAGCAGCCCTTACCAGTATTTCAGGCATAATGTACTTTACTGGTAGTGGGTTTTTCAACCATCGGTAGATAGTTTTAGTGTCACCTTTGCATCATTTATAACATTTTTAATATATATTTTAAATGTTTTAAGCTCTAATGTACTGAACTTAGTTTGCATAGTGTACTGTAAATATAGGTAATCTGAGAGAGTTGATGCGAGTTCTCGTACATTGCCATAATAGCAACTCATCAGAGAGCCGGTCATAACTCTGAGGGGTCACTAAACGAGTAGGTCACTAAGTGAGGACTAGCTGTACACAAAGCTGGCACAGGATGCCAAGGGAAACTGAGGCATAGAGCAGTGAAGTGACTTGACTAAGGTCAGTGGCAGAGCCAAGAATAGAAAGCTACTCTCACGAATCCCAGTCCAGGACTCTCTCTGCTAGCTAGACCGTGCTATCACACTTCCACTTGTATGTTCCTCTGTGTTCCCCCAATTAGCTCCCAACTATAACATCTCTTGGACAAAAACCCACCACTCTCTCTCTTCTGCCCATAGTTTTTCTAGGCTGCAGGGTTCTCTGTCTCATTGTGGTATCCTCAGTGAGCCAGACAGCCTAGGCCCTCAAAGTCTGTGCTTTTCTTTCTCTTCAGAAGCTGTGAGGAATGTAATTGCTCCCAGGTATAAGTTTTCACACACCTCTTTCTAAGCAAGCACATTTATTCTTAAAGGAAAAGCATTAAAATAAATTTTCCCATACAAATGTCAAATCTTACCCAAGGTCACCAATCCATCTCATGGGGCCTCAGTAGGCCATATACTTCCACCCTTACTAGGAAGGCTTGAGGGCCCCATTGGAGAGAAATTTGTGATTGTTAAAAGCAACTGTGAGTCAGGTTAGTCCTTTCTTTGTCTGTTGGTCACTGGAGAATCCAGACTGAACCAGTTTATGCAACTCTTTGGAGGCTTTATAGCCTGAGTGACTTTGCCTAACCACTCTCCCCCGTTTTTAGCTCCTGGCAGGTTGTGGCCACTCCCCCACCCATGGCTTTTCAGACAATTTGTGGCCCACAGTGACACATATATTTACTACACTAAGCTATTGCGGGGCATTGCTATATTTATCATGCATGCTACTTCTCTTCTAATGTTTTAGTGAGTCATACCATATTCAATGGGCTTTCTCGTAGTGTAAGGTGAGGTGAGGGAGCAAGGCAAAATCAGGTCCTTCAGTGGCATAATTTTATTAACATAAAAGCACAGTTGGCTAGAAAATTTCTTTTCCCATCAAACTGTCTATTGTCAGAAATCTTCCAAGCAATTGGTAATTCTCAGAGGTCTTTTATTACCATTAAGTGCCATACTGTTGTATGTAAAATAACATCTACCATCAAGGTAAAGAGATGACTTAAAGCTTGCAGATGACTTTTCAAATAGCTGAGTTTGTAATTTCTTTTTAGGGAATTAAGATATTTGCTTAAATAGGGCAAAAGTGCAGAGGGCTAATAGAGGTTGTTATTGCTCAGAATGCCTAGGAGCTGTTTGTAATTTTGGGGTCCAAATCCTGCTCCCAAAAAGCCAGTAGGAATCCTCTCAATGCCGTCAAAAGCAGGAAGACAGAACTCAGGCGTAATGCTGTGTGTTAACTTCCACGTCTATTAACACACCTAAATTGTGACCATACTTTACCCAGAATCACTGCAAAGACTAAAACAAATAAATGAACTAACCGAATGATAAAAAGATTAATTCTATCACTTAAAGCAAACAGTCATGAAATTTCAGAGTAGAGTCCAAGATGCTTTTTCACTGGTTTTGCAGCTTTTTTTTTTTTTGGCTCCATCCAAATTAACTAGGTGTTTGTCTACAATGGAGCCTTAGGTCGACTTAAGGAATCTTATGGCAACCTACAGACCCCCACGGCCACACTGGACTTTCATTAAGTTGACTTAAGCGCTTCCTTAACTTGACTTAATAACACCACTGCTTAAGGTTGACTTAAGGCTTAAACTGACCTCATTAAGTCAGCTTAAGCCAGTGTAGATGAAACTAGCCCTTAAGTTGACTTAATTGGCCTTCAGGCCCCATCCCAGAGTTCCTGGCCACCAGGAAGGGTTGACCTAGCACCTGCCTGTGTGGATGTAGGCAGTTGACAGGAGTTCAGAATGTGGACTCTCTAAGTCAACTTAACATCAACCTTGTTAAGCTGACTTAACAGAGCCTCCAGTGCAGACATACGCAAGGATGCTCACGGCCCCATTCCAAGCCCATGGAAGTGAATGGGGAAATCTCTCATTGCTTTAGATGGACTTTGGATCAGCCCTGTAGACATGTAATAGTTATATCAGCTTTCAATAAAATATTTCCTAATATATTCTGGCACCAGTGAAATTGCTACTATAAAACCTCTGAGCCTCCTGTGATGCAGGTCTTTCACCTTCCTCTGTAACACAGGACCTGGCTCACCTACTGGTGAATTCTCTATGTCTTAAAAACCTTAAATTATGATTTGAGAATTAAATAACTCAGTCGTCAGTTAGAGGCTTATTGATGAAGTGGGCAGGTGAGGTTTTGAGGCCTGCATTGTGCAGGAGGTCAGACTAGGGCAGGGGTCTCAAACACTCAGCCCACATGTGGCCCCTAAAGCTATTTCCTGCAGCCAGCCCACTATGACATTATTATTGCTGATATTTGCAATACCATTGTACGAAAAGGTTTCAGTGGTGCAGCCCTCGGGCTAATGTATTAGTCCTCATGCAGCCCTTGTGGTGATTTGAGTTTGCAACGCCTGGACTTGAGGATCCTACTGGTCCTTTCTGACCTCAGAGTCCTTGTCTGATAACCTGACATGGTGCTAATTTAAAAAAATGACACTAGATGGCAGCAGCTCACACTACTAGTTATAATACTGGGTTTCAAAGGGGCAGCCGTGTTAGTCTAGTTCACTACAAGCAGGGTTGTCTCTATGGGGTGGCGAGAAGGGCGATCACCCTGGGCCCAAACTGCTGCCCCCCATGGCCTCACTATCCCCCCTCCCTTCTGTGCAGCTTTTGGCGTGGAGCCGAAGGCAGTGGGAAATGGAGGGGGAAGAGCACCAAGCTGGCCACTGCTCCCAGCTTGCTCTTCTCTGCCCCCAGGACGGGGAAGAGCCAGCCCAGGGGCACAGCGGGCCAGCCCAGAGTCCGGGCTTCTCTCTCTGGTGCCTCCCGGGGCCAGCTGTCCTACCCTGGGGGCAGCAGGGCTGGCCCAGAGGTGGTATGGCAGAGCGAAGCCCAGCCACTGGACCAGCCTGCTTTGCCCCCAGGGTCCGGGAAGGGGCAGCAGCGTGGGACTGGCCCACACACACCCCCCGCAACTGCAGGGTGGGGTGGGGCCCACACAGGCCAATTGGCCCTGGACCTCACACCCCTTTGAGAACAGCCCCGAGTACAAAGGGCAGGAAAATACAATCTCTAAGTAATAAACATCATTGGTAACAGTCATATGCTAGTAAACAGTCACACACTGCTTTTTAAGCTTCCTGCATCAGACCCACTTTCCTAAAATGACAGCTGCTAAGGAGGAAGGTGATAAGTACCCACCCGTAGGAAGAGATAGCACAGTCTGACCCTTAAATTAGGTCTCATTCTTTTCTAATGGGGGGCAGGTAGTGCCATATCTGCCTGCTGTGGTGTTCTTGCGCCTTCCTCCTAAGCCCCAGGGGTAAGCACTGTCAGAGACAGGACACTGGACAAGATGGACTGTGAGGATGACCTGGTCTGGCAAAAAAGCAAGAAGTCTTGTGGCACTTAAAGACTAACAGATTTATTTATCGCATGAGCTTTCGTGGGAGAATATGCAATGCCTATGTTCCTAATAAAACAAACAAAGAGTCCTTTGGCACTTTTAAAGACTAATAAACTTACTAATAGCATGAGCTTTCATGGAGAAAATCTCACTTTGTCAGATGCTTTGAAGCTTTCTTCCACGAAAGCTCATGCATTCAATAAATTTGTTAGTCTTTAAAAGTGCCACAGGACTCCTTGTTTGTTTTGCTGAACTAGACTAACATGGCTGCCCTTTGGAATTATGTTCCTAATAGTTTTATGAAGTTTAACAATTGATTATCATTTTATTAATAGGCTGGATCTTGCACTCAGACTGAATGTTTCCCCTTCTCTATCTCCACTCGCTGTCCTTTATCCCAGGCTCACCAGTTTGTTGTCACTTCTAATTCTTCAGTTTGCTTCTCCACTCATATCTTAGTTCAGCGTAAGGCCCATTTTTACTAAACCAGGGGTTTCAAACTCAAATCACCATGAGGGTTTCATGAAGACTAGTACGGCTATATGAGGACTAGTACGTTAGTCTGAGGGCCACACCACTGAAACCTTTTCATACAATGATATTGCAAATATCGGTAACAAGTGTTGTGCGCTGCAGAAGATAGTTTTAGAGGCCGCATGCAGCCCGCAGGCCACATGTTTGCGACCTCTGTACTAAACCTTTATTCTTACCAAGGACCCCCCACCCAATTCCTCACTGCCCCCTTGCAAACAGCCTTTATTACACCATAATTACTGCACACTACTCTCTGATTTCCCAACCTTTCAACTCTTCCTGTTCTAGTCACCCAAAATGCTCCTGCTAACCTCATGTGTCTCTGCCCCCCCTCCAATCCCACTGCTGTCTTCTGGAGCCATCCTATCGTTTATTGCCCCAAGCAAGCTCCTTGGGACACCAACAAGTCCCAGCAAATGGTAACCCACCTGCCCTCAGCCTTATTCCTATTCCCCCTCCTTTCCCAGCTCTTTCCAGATCTTTGCTCTTCTGGCTTCCTTGAGGTATGTCCACACTGACAGCAGGAAAATCGCTGCCATCAGCCCAAAGTTCCAGGCTCAATTCAGCAGTGAGCATGAACTCGCTGCTGGGCTTCGGCAGTCCTGCCCCCTAAAAGATGTAGCTGAAAGCCAACCACAAGCCATTTGCGGTTGGCTTTCCCAAGTGTGTCCCGGCAGGTTAGACAGTCGCAGCAGATCATAGAATCATAGGGTTGGAAGGGACCCCACAAGGTCATCTAGTCCAACCCCCCTGCCAAAAAAGCAGGACCACTCCACTAAATTATCCCAGCCAGGGTTTTGTCCAGCCGGGCCTTAAACATCTCCAAAGATGGAGATTCCACCACCTCCCTAGGTAGCCCATTCCAATGCTTCACCACTCACCTAGTAAGAAAGTTTTTCCTAATATCCAACCTCAACCTCCCCAGCTGCAACTTGAAACCATTGCTCCTTGTTCTGTCCTCTGTTACTGCTCAGAACAGCTGAGCTCCATCCTCCTTGGAGCATCCCTTCAGGTAGTTGAAGGTTGCTATCAAATCCCCCCTCAGTCTTCTCTTCTGCAGGCTAAATAAGCCTAGTTCCTTCAGTCTTTCTTCATAGGGCTTGTGCTCCAGCCCCTTCATCATTTTTGTTGCCCTCCGCTGGACTCTTTCTAATTTTTCCACATCCTTTTTGTAGTAGGGAGCCCAAAACTGAACACAGTACTCTAGATGTGGCCTCACCAGTGCAGAATAGAGGGGAATGATCACATCCCTTGATCTGCTGGCAATACTTCGTTTGATGCAGCCCAGTATGCCACTGGCCTTTCTGGCAGCAAGAGCACACTGCAGACTCATATCCAGCTTCCCATCCACCATGACCCTCAGGTCCTTTTCTACAGTGTCCCAAGTCCTTTTCTACAGGCATTTTATCTGCCTTGCATATCTACTTTTGACTGCTGCCAAAAATCGAGGTAAGTGTAAACTAGGGCTTGTTTTTTTTTTCTCCAATCCACATTTTCCATAGTCTGCAGCAAACAGCAACTGCAGGGACCACCCATGTGTTTCCCTCTCCCAGCCTGTATATTCTTTTTCCCTTCCCTCTTCTTTAAACAGCCCCTTCCTCCCTGCTTCTCCTTCTCATTAGTTTCACTCCTTCCCTCTCTGGTAGCCTGGGCCTGGGTCTTATGCCATCTGAGCTTATGGAGTGAGGATATGTCTGGTAAGGTATGTTTGTAAAGCACTTTTTAAACATTTGGTACTAGGCAGGTGACTGAAAGTAATCACCAGAAATATTGGCAGGGTAGGAGTTTTATGGCCAAACACAGCTGCCACTAGATACTCATTCAAACCTGGCCCATTAGAAACTGCTCAAGTGAGAATTAAGGAAGTATAATATTTCCCAGAGGCTGACTTTCATGGGGGAAACTAAGGAGGAAAGGTTATTAGGCACTTAATTAAAGGCTGGATGAATCAAACACACTTAGGCCATCCCCAAAGCTATCTGTTGGTCGGTAGCCTGGCTCCACGGTGTGACTCTTAGCACTTTAAGGAAAAGGTTCTTCTTCACTGGTAAAAGTTTGTATGTTTGTAAACAGGGAGGTTGCCCGTAGAGTACAGGGTGGAGACCAAAGCTTTGCATGCAGTGCAGGACTCCATTGAGACCTACTTCTGAACCTTGGACGTAGCCAAGGGCCAGTTACCCGCTGTAACTTAGAGCAACTTCAGGGCTGGTTTAAATTGCACCTGGCTGCCTATGGACCCAAGAAACCATTCTGATATAAAATGATTACCAAAGCACAGCAACCAAGGAGTCCCGTGGCATCTTTAACAAATTTACTTATCACTTGAGCTTTCATGGGAGATAATCCCACTTCATCAGATGCTTGTGGCCAAAGTAGGATTTTCTGCCATGAAAGCTCTTGTAACAAAAAAATGTGTCAGTCTTTAAGTGCCACAGCACTCCTTTTTGTTTTGCTGAACACGGCTACGCCTTTGGGACTTACTAGAGCTCAGGGACTCTTCTGCCACACTCGGCTACTCCACCCTGTCTACAGGATGGGGCAATGTGGAGCAGCTACCTCCGGTCTCTTACAGCAGGGGGTTACCTACAGCCAGCTACTAAAGGTGATGTTGGGTTCCCTGTGGTCTGTCATAGCTGGCTCATATTCTGCTGTCTCCTGGGGATGCAAGGTCAGTGGATCTCTAGCGAGCAGGTTGAGCGGCGCTGCAGATAGGCTACTTCCATGTACATGCTAATTGGCAATCTTGCTTCTAGATGCCTTTCTGGAATTCATGTGGCAGCCAGGCACAAATTATGGGCTCAGTGCTGGGTAACTGGGGGCAATGGTACACAGGAGGTCAGACCAGCCGGTTTAATGGTTCTTTCTGACTTTAAAATCTATGAATAAACTAATGTACACATGTTGTCCCATTGGCTGTGTTCACACAGCACTCTTATTTTGAAACAACAGAGGTTGTTTCGAAATAAGAAATATCCTGTTCACACGACGCACGGTTGTTTTGAAACAATGGCACCTGTTGTTTTGAAACACCTTAAACCCCATGTGGGGACGAAACAATGTTGTTTTGAAATGATTGTTTTGAAACAATGCCGTCCGAACATGTTGTTTCGAAACAACAGTGACTTGTTTCAAAATAACTGTTGCCTGAAACTGCTATTTCGCTTTCAGCTTTTTTCCTTAATTCGAATTAACAAACTGTTCATTCGAATTAAGTTATTTCGAAATAAGGCCTGGGTGCGAACACAGCCATTGACTTTGTAATGTCATTGTGATGAGGTGACACCTGAATAAAGCTCCATGGTGTAGTATCTAACCCAACAGGGACCCTCTGCACTCTTTCCAATGGCTATAGAAGGGAGCCACTGTAAGGATCCAGGCAGAGCCCGTCGCTGGAGCAGGCTCCTTACGCAGCCAAGGGGACGGGAAGTCAGCACCCACCTCCACCCGGCTGTAGCAGGAAGCGCAGAGCAGCCTGCCCGGATTCCTGTGCTCTGGGGTCCCTGTTGGAGACGAATGGAGGTGAGCACTTCTCTTTAGTCCCGCCTAGTTGCAGGAAGGAGCCACAGCCTAGGGACCCAGGTGGAGTGCATGGTTTTCCTGCCGCAGGAGGAAAGGAGATTCTCCTCCACGAACTCTTTCCCTCTGTCTGTAGTGTGGGAGGAGGGGAGCTGCTGGAAGGGGCTGGTGGCCCTCTGGGGTTTTAAAAATTATATTTGTCTCTCTGGCTGACAAGGTTGGGAACCCTGCTTTCAGGGACTGAGGCCCAAGTAACAAAACATGAACGCTTCAATATCTCACAGTTATTTACCAATGAACACCAAGAGGAGCATGCTCTTCAAACGGTGAGAGATTTTGCAGTGTGACAGAAAGATTTAATCCAACAAGCCATGCAACAGCACTCTGAGTCAGCATTTTCCACTTCCATGGGGGAAACGCAGAATTTACCAGATCTTAGGTTTCTTTCTTGGAAGCTGCACCTGGGCTAGTATTTAACAGCAGTGCTGCACATTCCTTACCCCACTGAAATGAAACTTTCACCCTTACAAGGAGGTGTTCTTGGATGTGCACGCAGCGCAGGTTTCTCAACAGGTGCTAACCTATGGAGGGGAGGAGGGCTGGCCTTGCAGCAAAGGCACTAGGATGGATACATGACACCCAGCTCTGGCACAGATTTCAACTTTTAGCACAGATTTCAACTTTACACAAGCCAACCAATCACTGGTGGCTCAGCTTTCTACCTGTAAACAGGCTCCCTCTTGGGGTACTGTGAGGATAAAATTCATTAATGACTGGGAGTCACCCCAAAACTACAGCAATAAGGACCACTTAAGAAGATACCTGGAAAGAGACCCATTAGCAGGTAAAACGAGGACCTCTGGTCACACTGGTTCCTCCATTAGGAGAAGACTTGATCTCAAATCCTGATGGAGACTGCAGTGCATGATATTTTGGAGATACATCTGGACAGGCCGACAAAGGTGGCATATTTTTATACAGTCAGGTTGTTTGGCATTTCTTGAACACTGGGATTGCTTCCATTACACAGTGTGAATGAGGAGTAATGTCACTGAAGTAAACAGCGTGACACCAGTGTAAAAAGGATTACAACCAGGATCACTCTCGTTATAAAATGTCATTTAAAAACATCTGAGTTAGAAAGAAAAAGCAACACAGCTTAGGTTCTTACCAATGTAATGCCCTCTGATGGCTTTGCTATGCTGATGGGAAATAAAACAAAACCTATCCAGGCATGTTTAGAGTTAAAAAGGAATATTCACATTAAATTTAAGCAGTGCTTTTTTTGTGAAAAAAAGGTGCCAGTTCTCTCCTTTTCCCTGCTGACCCTGTCCACCTCTCCCCCCTGGCTGGGCTGGAAAAAAGGTGCAGGTACTCCATACCTCTGTGTACCCACAAAAAAAACAAAAAACAAAAAACCCACTGAATCTACGTAACAACTTAGGTAGCCTTTTAAATTCAGCTTACCTGGAGTCTTCGGGGTGGATGCTGTTTTATAATGCTCGTTTCTCCCTTTTCCAGCATGATGTCAAAAGAGATGGGTCTAGGCACTTAAAGGAACAGAGAAGGAGAAGAAGCTAACAACTGTTTCAATGAAATCTCAAATAGATCATTAACGATTAGCCATTATTTTGCAAAAGCTTCATGACCTGATAATTACAGTGAAAGGTGAAAGCCTATGCTCCCAAATCCAATAGCATGTGGGTGAAAAAATGCATCCACTAGCCATTAGACCTGGGCAACTAGCAGCAAAAACAATCTTCCCCAAATACTTGCTAAAAGTTTTTTGAGAATTCCCTTTATCCCTGTTCATGTCTCTTGCTTTCCATGCAGACATGCCTTCTTTCCACTATTATGGATACCAATAGCATATGGAAAAATCACATGTACCACCAGCGGGGGAAACAGAAGTTTAAATGGAGACATTCAAATATCGGGCTGGATGGACTTTTACACTCAGTCAGGGAGGAGCCATAGAACCATCTGAGTCCCTGGACCATTCGCAGTCAACCTTGGGTCTGTCCATTGACTTCAGCTGGAATTAAATCAACCTCTGCTAGTGAAAAACAAAACACTTGCCGAGATGGGTCTGTGTTCAATTTACAGAGGAAAAAATCTCAAGGAAGTCTACTGATTAGTAGGAAGAATGAATCTATTTGAGGATAACTGTGATCTGCCCACAGATATTCTATGACTGATAGAGAAGAAGAATTCATCTCTGATTAAAAGACTCATTCAGCTCTACTTGCCACACATACAATGTTTAGTTATTCAACAAAGAATTAAGCTTTCTCAACTATTTCACAAATAAAGAAATGGAGCTATTTGTGGATCCAAATGTATTATATGTGTTTGTTAGTGGAAAAAGTCCCAAACAGCTGACTTTCCAAGAGAAGATATTTAGCTTCCGATAAGCATATGTTGGCATGAAATGCTGCTATTTACAAATTACTGTTCTTAAATGCATAGCATTAATCACATCTAGAATATTGTGTCCAGTTTTGGGCTCCCCACTACAAAAAGGACATGGAAAAATTAGAGAGAGTCCAGCGGAGGGCAACAAAAATGATCAAAGGGCTGGAGCACAAGTCCTGTGAAGAAAGACTGAAGGACCTAGGCTTATTTAGCCTGCAGAAGAGAAGACTGAGAGGGGATTTAATAGCAACCTTCAGCTACCTGAAGGGATGCTCCAAGGAGGATGGAGCTTGACTGTTCTCAGTAGTAACAGAGGACAGAACGAGGAGCAGTGGTTTCAAGTTACAGCTGGGGAGTCCAGACTGGATATTAGGAAAAACTTTCTTACTAGGCGAGTGATGAAGCATTGGAATGAGCTCCCAAGGGAGGTGGTGGAATCTCCATCTTTGGAGGTGTTCAAGGCCCAGCTGGACAAAACCCTGCCTGGGATAATCTAGTGGGAGTGGTCCTGCTTTTTTGGCAGGGGGTTGGACTAGATGACCTTGTGGGGTCCCTTCCTTCCAACCCTATGATTCTATGGCTCTATGAATTAGTGCCCAAACAATTTCCAATTGTGAAGCACAAAAACGGAGAATTGTTAAAATATTAGGTGGCCTAAACTCATGGTTGGGGTTTAGATGCAATCACTGGAGTGGGACTCAGGCACATCCAAGTTCTGCAAAACAAACAAGGAGTCCTGTGGCACTTAAAGACTAAGAAATTTATTTATTGCATGAGCTTTCATGGGAGAAAATCCCACTTTGTCAGATGCTTGTTCAGCTCTAATGTGGAGCTGACCTGCTCCATGAATATGGTTAAGTCTTTTCACCTTTGTATATAACCCTTCTGCCAGGATGGGCTGGCAGGACAAGGGCCGGGTTCTATATCTAGGGGTTTCCCAATGAAGCAAAACCACCAACCAACTTGAGCCCCCACCCAGATTTCTGGGGATCCTGCACTGTTTCCTGGGCACCCAAAGGGGTAGGGCTTCCCCACTCGCAAGCACGAGACTGAGTATAGTAAACAGAACTATAATAGCAGTAAAATGCAATGAAAAGGCCAAATAACCGAGGTCAGCACTGATCTAGAAAATCAGTACAGAACAAAGTTCCCAACAACCCACACCGCATAACAGAACATACAAGACTTAATGCAAAATCTTTCAACATGATCCACATAGCATAACAGCAAATGTAAACCCATTAGCAAAATTGGCACTGATCTGGAGAATCAGTGCCAGCTAGGCTCCCGACCCCCCCTAGAGTACGTAGGGAGCATCTTTCACACCAGCTGTGCACCAGTGCCAACCACTGGTCACTCACTCCATCCTTTAGCACCATCCCTTGGCTCTGCCCACTGGCCACCAGCTCCACCCACCAGTCACTCACACCACCCAACTCACCACTAGCCACTCTCACCATCCACTAACTCCACCTGCTGGTCACACCATCTGCTGCTCCTCTTCAGTAATCTCAGCTCAGAGAGTTTACCTCTCTCTAGTGACATCAGCTCTTAAACATCAAGTAGCTGAAAACACCTACTATCCTTAACATAACAAAAAGGGGCCTCAAAGAAGCCCAACCAGTTCTATCATTCAACAGGGGACTAAGATGAGACAAGAATACCTCCACCACTTGCTCCTAAAAGAACTAATGCAAAACCCCACCCCTCTCCCCCTTTTTATAGCCAGTGGCCTTTCTTACAAGCCTTTTTTTAACTGAGGGTTGCTTTTACTCTTTAATTAACCCAGACAGATTTGGAACAAGCAGAGAATAGCATATCACAACAGACAGTATTTCATATTTCTCTTCAGTAGAATTACAGATATTGACAGATTTGTGATCAGATTAACCCCAAATACCATTACCCACTGTGCCCTGCACCCAGCATGCAAATACCTAATTGTGCTCTTTATGTTCATGCTAATACAGGGCCCATGCAGATTAGTTGCTCCCCTCCAGAAGCTGTTAGGCACAGCTCCTAAGCCTGCCTTACATGTATGACTCTCATTCCCCACCTGCCACCATCATTATTAATTTATTTGGCTCGAAGTAGCATATTAGGAGCTCCAGTCATGAACCAGAACCTCACTGTGCCGGGTGCTGTACAAGAAAGCTGATCTCTGCCCCCAAGAATTTACAATCAAAGTCTATTCAGACTGGAAGTGCTTGAGGGCAGGTACCATTTTAAGTAAAAAAACAACAAGGAGTTGTGTGGCACTTTAAGACTAGACTAACATGGCTATCCCTTTTGAAACTGACCATTTCAAGTGTCTGTATAAAACCTGTCACAAGAGGTCCCTGATCCTTTATTGGGCCCTTATGCATGGCTGTAGTACAAATTATAGTAAAGTGAAGCCCAGGCCTAAATTTAAGACATTCAACTGTTTTTTTCCCTAGCTCTTCAAAGCTACCCTACTCACTCTTAGAAAGTTTAATTTGACACAAGGTGCAATGAATCCATGTGAATGAAACCAGACATCTTGTGTAAGAGGCATTTGTCTGTTTAGCTAGAGGCTCCAGGTAATCCAGCATGTGTCATGAAAAATTATAAGTTCCCATTCTGTAAGTTCCCCCATCTTCAAAGCATCTGGCAAAGTGGGGTTTTCTCCCATGAAAACTCATGCAATAAATAAACTTGTTAGTCTTTAAGTGCCACTGGACTCCTTGTTTGTTTTGATGAAAAATGACATTCACAGAGATTATTCGTTTAAAATTCTCTTGATAAATATCTACTGGTTAGCTCTTTGCTGAACCTGAGTAATTATTTAAGTGTTGTTGCTGTCAGAAAAGACTCCAACTATCATGCTGCTTATTCAGGGCCAGTTCCATGTTCACACCAAGACCCTTTCTACTGCTGGAACATGACTGCTATGACGGTCACCCATACACATTTTAGTGCCACTGTCTATATGTAGCAAGGAAGAGGGAAAACATCCAACCCTGCTAAGACACATCTCACCAATGACTTGCAATGGCATTCACTGTTAGAAACAAGTTAGGGTCCAATTCTGCAGTTACTCATCTGAGTAATCCCACTGAAGTCAAAGGAGACAGAGTTACACAAAAAATGGCAGGGTGGTTCCCTCACAATCTGTATTACTTGGTTCGCCAAAGCCATGGTTCCAGTTTCACTAACTTGTGCTGTGTCCTCCAGTCTAGAACCTCCACTGGTGTAAACTAGCTGAGCTTCAAAATGATTCTCAGCTTCTTTTGTCATCTTCATTTAGATCTTCTGACGGAAAATGCTCAGGAAGAGCTGCTTCATGCTGTTATTACTAGGGCTCTGATCCAAACTGGCCGAGGAGCTTGTCCAAATAATAATTGAACAATAGCCTGGGTTTAACTTAGGGCTGTGAGTCGATCACATGATTATATGCACATAGAAAAGTTATACAGTAACCTATGCAGGGTTGCTATAGAGGTACACTTTAGGACAGTGGTTCCCATCCTTTTTGGCTCAAGGGCCACAGGTATTTTTACAGCCCTGAAGGGCCACCAGCATCCAACAGCAGCCCCCCCATCTCTCCAAAAAGCAGTTTGCTGCCTTTCTCACTGATCTCCCATCTGCCTCACTGCAGCAGGGAAATGTTATGCGTTCTGCAGCTCGGTGCACTCTATTTGGGTCCCAAGACACTGCCTCCCTTCTGCAGCCAGGGGGACAAGAGATCAGGGCTCCCTTCTCTCGCTCTAGCTCCAGCAAGGACCCTAGGACTGAAGGACCTAGGCAGAGTGCTTTGCAGTGCGTCCTTGCATTTATTTTCATTCCATTCTGTAAATTCACCCATCTTCGACGCATCTGACGAAGTGGGATTTTCTCCCATGAAAGCTCATGTGAAAAATAAATCTGTTAGTCTTAAAGTGCCACACGACTCCTTGCTTTTTTTTTTCTTCCTGCTACAGCCAGCGGGATGGGAGCATTAATCTTTTCTCCCTTTGGCTGCACAAAGGAGCCTGCATCCATCTTTTGGTCTTCAGAAACAAACTCAACCTGCGTCCTTACGCAGCCTTCTACAACCAGCAGAAAGGGAGCCACAGGACACTTTGAAAGCCTCCAAGGGCCACTTTTGGGCCCTGGAACATAGGTTGGGAACTGTTGCTTTAGGGTCTGTCCTGCAACTGTTTCACATTGGATCCCATGGAAATCAAGGTCAACGGGACTATTTCTGTGTGTGTAAGGATGACTCACAGAAACAAGGGTGGTGTGATTTGGGCTTTTTGTGATGTCAGTTTTCTAAAACAAACTGAAAAATTATTTTTTCCCCAACGCTTTAAAATAGAGGAAGTGTCAGGAAAAGATACATGCCTAGAACACACACACACACACACACACACACACACACACACACACACACATATGCCCTGGAAACAGCAGTCATGCCTAGGTTACCTGTGGAGCATCTGCCATATCGAATTTCTCTCAGGGGTGGCAGCTGCCTTTGAAATAGTGGGTTTCTGTCCTCCATGGCTGCAAATGAGCATAAATGTCTCTCTTCCAGGGTGCTGTGAAATCCATACTCAGCAGCAGCACAAGTTGAAGTAGGAACGTCATCGTTGGTTCGCACTGGTGCCACTTTTGTCACCTTATGATGAGCCTTGGAATAGTTCAAGCCCATTGTATTGGATTACAACATTTAAAGCAAAGAAAAAGAAAGAAAGAAACCAAAAAAACCCCAACCCCTATGTACAGTTCTTGGGCTTGACCATAACAGGGATCTGGATCGTGGGCTCCCTTTGAAGACAATCCATGTTCGTAAAGCCCCTAGGTTCCAGCCAGGGCAACTTTCATGATCTGCCTGATGCCACTCACATGCCAAGCTGATTGAGCGTGTGGTAGACCAGTTTCCATGGCTATTCCTCCCCAAGCCCTTCCTTCTTCAATCCAGATTTGGTGATTCCAGTTAAACATTGACTTTGGCTGGCCACTTCCTGCAGGGATTAGAGGCCAGCTGCTATTGAATATTAAACTAATCCAGAGGCATCTGAGGTAAGCACCAAACAACAGATAAGGGTCTGAGTGAGTCTCTCCCTCCCCCATAAATATTTGCATCTTAAAACACTTTTACTGAAAGGCAGTTTTTCAATTAACCAGTGAGTGGCCAGGAGAAGTTTCCCTTCGAGACTATGACCAGCTTGTTTGTAAACGCTTTGATCTTTCTACGGAAATTTTCACTTGAAAGGCTTGCAGAAAGAGGTGGTCTCAGGAGTTGCAGCCAGCAGCTGGAAAGGAAAAACAATTGCCTCCTTCCAAGAACTGCTTATTCGTTACTCCATTACTTTGGAGTTGTAGTGGTGTGGCGGGTTCAAAACAGCCATCAGTTTGAGTGAGTGTAAGCAAGGATAGAATTTGCTCCAAAGGAAAAAGAGAATTGTCCATCCTTTTGTGTCTCTAGTAGTTTGTGTGCCAACAATAGCCTGCCTGGACCTTACAATCCTTTTCACACCTCACATTGCTAACACACTGGTCCTCTTTCTGTTTTTACTCAAGCTAGCCTCCTTTTTTTTGCACCTGGGCTAGTTTTGAATGATTAAGGACACAGAACCCTAGCCCACTACTAAATTTTAAGACACATTCCCATTTAAATCTATAGAAGTCAATGGCACTGTGGCAGAGTAGAGGGATTGCCCCACTGCCTGGCCTGGGGTGAATGTATTAGTCGGGGCACAAAAAGCAGGGAAGAGGTTAGACCCTGCTAGACCCAGGGCTGAGGAGGCAAATAGAGACAGCTATGTGCCTGATTTGGGGCTGGATAAATAACCCACCTGTGGAGAAACATAGGAAGGTGTGGCTGGGGAGGAAATGTGGCGTTTGGGAGTGTATTTTCTGGAAGTGTCAGGGTGAGAGCCCTACATCTCAGGGCCTGCAGGGGACTTGTTGGGAGTGGGTAGGATATTTTGTACTGCTGTAAATAAACCAGCATGGGTGTTTGCACTGTGGCAAAGCTGCGGGCTCTTGTTATTTGGATGGGGAGAGACCCCTGAATGCACCCAGATGTGGGTGCAGTCATCTACAGGCACTCGCTGGGTCTAGGGAAGGACTGCAGCATGGACCAAGGAGAGCAGATGGATCCAAGAGCAGAAACCTTTTATTTCATCCCCCCCTTTTTCCCCAGATCCTCTGGTTCACTTGGTAACTAGAATTATAGTCCATCATCCATATTAACAATGAGTTTTGGAGAGCACAATTTATTTGAAGAGCTGGGGATCAATTACATTAGAAAGAGCGAGAGCTCTGGGCTTCCAAGGAGGGTTGTTTTGTGACCTAGGTTAGTATCAGCATTTCTGCAGATGCCAGCATGCAGGGTTCAGTAAGACACCAGCTGTTGATTAGTCAGGAAAATACATGGACCACAGCAAATTGTATGTCTCAGGTTCCAAGCTTGGTTTATTACTAAACATCGGTTTATGTTAATTTAAAAGGATGAAGTGTACCTTTCAGTTTAGCAGGGCCTATATGCTGATTTGAGAATAACCACATGCTTTGCTGATTCTTCTCTTGGGAAAGGTGCTTTAAAAGGAGCAAGGGCAAAATGAGTGAAAGTATTTAATTGCCTAAAGACACAACTAAGTGCCTAATGGGATTTCTAAAGCACTTACATATTGGAGTCCCATCAAAGTCAATGGGAGTTAGTCACATTGCAAATCCCACTAGGTGACTCACCTCATCCTTAGGTGCCTAAATACCCTTACAACTCTGAGCCTAAGTTTCTAATGCCTAATGCCCCTGAATGAAGAACACTTACCCTAGTCTGCACTCAGGCTGGTTTTTGGTGGCAGTGGCCCAGCATTTACGCAAAGCACGTAAAATGTCTTGCATAAATGCTGGCGGCTTTCTTAACCGCCGGGACACACTCAGGAAAGCCAACTGCAAATGCCTTCTGGTTGGCTTCCCTGTACACCTCCTGGCCCCCAGGATTTACAGAGCCGACTTCCAGGAGCTCAGCAGCGAGGTCAGACTCACTGCTAAGCGCTCCCAGAACGCCAGGCTGACAGAGGCTATTTTGCTGCCGTCACTGAAGACATACCTTTAGTTTAAGGGCCTTAGTATAGCAAGTCAGGAGCTGGACTACTGCTGGATCATGCACACGCTAGGGGCACCACAAGTGGCAAAGCAAAGTCAGCTTGAGATCAGGTCAATAGTTGTGAAAAAGGCTTTTTAAGATCCATGGTAACACTACTGAAAGACCCCAACCAAAACTGTAGCCCCTGTTGTGCTAGAAACTGTACAAACACAGTAGATGAGAGTCCCAGCCCAGAAAAGCTGGCAGTCTAACCAGACAAGAAGAATAGTATTATCCCCAATTTACAGATGGGGAACTGAGGCACAAAGAGAGTCAGTAGCTTGCCCAAGGTCACATAGGAACGCCATGACAGAGCCTGGCATCAGACACAGCATTGTTGAGTCCAAGATCAAGCCCTTTCTACTGAAGAAGTCCATTGAAATCAGTGTGAATGTTGCCATGCATGTCAGTGGAAGGTGGGATTTTACCATGTTTTGTTGTTTTGAGTTTCTTACCTAACCCTTGCTGTCATTCTGGTCTTTCCTCCTATCCTATCTTCAGTGTGAAAAATTGGTACGGTTTGTGGGGGGGTGGAGGGTGTTCCAGTTCTTTTTGGGCACATGGAGGAGAGGCCTGTTAATGAGCAACCATGCAGTGAGCCTGTGTAATGTGACCAGATCGGACTGACATTCTTTGGCAGAACAGTACTCATCCACAAAACACTTTTACTGCTCCGTCAGGTTAATGTTTATACCATGAAGCATTTTTCTGTGTGTATTGACTCTCCTTCACAACTGAATGGAAATTGTTGATACAAAACATGAGGACTCTGGTGACAAGCTGCCAGATGACAAGAGAAAACAAAACAAAACAAAAAAAAACCAAACCCCACAGCGCACAATTTTTTTTTTTTAATGGAGCCACACCACAATATGTGCTGTTTGGATGTGTGACATTTGTAGATGTAACACTCACAAATGGGATAGGTCATTTCAGAAATAGGCAGCACCAAATATTTTTTCACAGTTTGTTATATATTTATTAGGTTTGCTCACAAATGCCAATTTTGTTCTGGATATTAACAAGACAAATTTAACTATGGAACTAAAAAAAAGCAAAAAGGAAAACAAAGTAAAATCTGTGCAGTGATGGAAAATCGTTTTTATTAATTTTGGGTGGTTTTTTTGCTTAAAACTGAGCATGTGCAAGTGCAACAATTGCATCTAAGAAAAGCCAGGCATATATAGGGATAGCAGCAGTGTCCTATAAAAGGCAAATTGGCAGCACAAGTTTTGGAGTCCAGAGTCCGCATCTAAGACACAGAGGCATTCCTGGAGAAGGAGGACACCCACACCGAAATAAAAAAGGCTGCTGCCGAGAGAGAAGAAAACTGGAGTGGAGTGAGGTGCTTGACCAGGAACTGAGCAACAGCCAAAGCAGTGACGTCTAAAAAGAAACGTCAGTGGCCTTATGTAGTAAAAGCTAACATTCTTCTAACTCCAGTTTAGTAAAGGATAGTATACACAGTTAGCACATGTTGATAAGCATGCATAAAATTGTGTTATTAATTGCAACACTTCTGTGTAAACTTTAAAGCCCCTTTAGATCAGCTGTCAACAATTTGTTACAAACTGATCATGTGCAGCAAATATGATGACACGCTATTTTCCTCCCATTCTGTAAGTTCCCCATCTTCAAGGCACCTGAAGTGGGATTTTCTCCCACGAGAGCTCATGCGATAGATAAATTTGTTAGTCTTTAAAAGTGCCACCAGATGTCTCATTTGGTTTGCTGGACTAGATTAACGCAGCTACCCCTTTGCGACTTCGCTTCACTAGAATCATTTAAGTATATGCTATTGTAGATAGCTTAATTTAAGTGATTGCTGTCTCAGGGATTTTGTCAGTTGGTTAGGTCAGATTTTTCGATCTTACTGTAGTTAGGATTATCAGTTACATCATAAAAAGATACTTCGCTTTGGAAAGAACATTGCCTATGTTAATTACCGTATTGGAAGGTCTTTAGTGTTTCCTTACTAATGCTGAGAAGAATGGACTAAGGAGGCAATAGGCAGGTTATTATAGCAACATCCCAAAACTCATTTTTTGAGCTAACAAGATGAGCTCCAAAGGAAGTCGGGAGATGCCACAGTTAAAAATGAAACAGCAATCTTGCAGCTGCCTGCCTGCACACCTACTTAAAGTTGCTCTGAAAAGAGGGTCATATTTCTTGTTGCAGAATGCTAACTTCCTATTTTGAAATTCCCTAAACATAGAGAATTTTAAATTTAAATTTCTCATTCCCTAATTTCTAATTTCTTATAGCAGAGCTCTAAATGCGAGTTACAGCTTCTGGGACAAATCGATCAGTCACACTGTATATTACGGTTCTGTTCTGAAAGGGCTAATAATAGGGCCCTACATGGATCACAGGATGATTGTCCAAAAATTGCAGCTGGGTTGCAGACAAGCCATGGAAACCTGTGGAAAAGTAATAAAGAACCTTGTTATTGGTGGTAATAAAACCCGTTATTACTTTTCTGTGATTTTCCACTGTTGGCCACACAGAAATGAGAACAAGCGCTCCCTTTTTCAGCCCTGGGGTGGTCATCTGGGCATCTACTATCAGCATGGTGGCGGGTGGGGCTCCCATTGTCAAAATTGCTTTGAAAGCCTAATGTTGTGAGGTCCGCAATAGCAGAGGTTAAGGAGGGCCTTATGAAGAAATGATTAATTGACAGTACGTGCATAAGTAGTATGCATCAGAAGAAAGTGCTCTAAATCATGCGTAGACCTAGCTATTGACCCATGGGAATCTATAACAATTTGTAAGAATTGATGAATGATTTAATAAGACATCAATTAACCATTTATGCGTAGACTCCCTAATATAAAGTATAACTATTTTCTCCCTGGCGTAACTCCATTGATGTTATCAGACAGGGTACCACCATGGCTGGTCAATGAAATTATATCGGTCATAACCTGGGTCTATTTATTATGCACCCCGGGGGGGGGGGGTGAGAGAGAGAGAGAGAGAGAGCAATGCGCAGTGAACTATGATAAACAAATAAAACTGGGCACAAAAGCAATTCAGTGGAGGCATTTGTTGCCTAATCTATGTGCTTCCTCCCTGGCCACGTCTCCAGCTTTCCCTTGACATTCAAATTCATAGAATCATAGAATCATAGGGTTGGAAGGGACCCCACGAGG